>CAHIKZ030003280.1:125000-145930 GCA_903632075.3 Acanthosepion pharaonis | reverse complement strand
CGTTGCAACCACTACAACATATTTCTTTTTGGTATATATATACACATATATTTAAGTAATTCATCGAGTCTAGAGGAAACCCTCAACAGAATGCAGAAAGCACTGACGGCCGTTTCGTCCTATATTTAGACTCATCAGCAGTGCGCATCCACTACCGAGAATTGAAACCCTGACAGTTAGGTTGTCAGCCACCAACATCATACCGACTGTCCCTCCGAAGAGATTGCAAATCAGACTCAATAAAGCACTGCTCGCTCACATATTCCATGGTGGAACTCTTACTGAGTTCTCTCCTAACTATAAGACTGTGCCCCCTGAGCCACGACTACTATCAACAAGCCACTCACCAAGCATTAGAAGCTGATAGAAATTAACATGATAGAAATTGCTAGGGTGGTTATTTGTATATTTAAGTAATTCAAAAATTTTTGCATATACAAAAGGTTTTTTCAGACCGATGAATTACTTAAATAAAATTTATCAAATCCTCCTAACAATTTTATCATATATATATATTCATTACCTAAACAAAATTATATCAAAATCCTTTTAATATACGAAGGAAAAATGCCGTAAGATTTCAAAATTAAAATATAATTTTTAAAAAATCCACTGGTATTTAACGGATGTTAAATTTCATTGAAAATACATCCCTACCCATATACCAAAATATATATATAACTGATACATTAAAATATAGACATATTGAACACCCAGACACCCTGTCTAGAAAAATAGATTTATCTGTAACCTTGGAAACATGAATTTTGTTTTAGCTGTGTATTTAAAAACCCAGTAATTTTAAAATTATCCAAAAATTCGCTTGAGGATGAAATAAACTAATGTCTTTAATTTAATTACAAAATTTAATTCGGGGCTTTTAGCTTCCATTTTGAAACATGGTTAGAACTGTGTAGCGAAAAAACATATTTTAAATCAATTAATTTATAATATATATATATATATATATATATATATATATATATATATATATATATAAATATATATCTATAAGTGACATCGATTACGTATTTAAATCTTACGGCTACTTTATGGCATAACGATTGCATTTAATTTATTGTCAAAAGTAAACAGATAAATCATATTTCAATATTTATATTTTTACATCCAGTCTATTGTAATATCGCTTACAATTACTCATAATTATTTCATACCCTAAAAAAAATTTTAAATGATATATGTCGTCACGTGGGCGATGTTTATAATATGTGACGTTGATCATATTTAAACGGAACGTAAATATCAGTTATAGAATTGGATTAAGATTGTGCTCTTATGAATCGTAAAGAATGTTCTAATGTTATTTATGTTTTATGAATATGTCCTGATGATGGTCTTTTAGACCGAAACGTCCGACGTTGAAACAAAATTAACGACGATTCAGCCTAACAAAGGGGCAACAAAATTTTTAAAAATTGTTTAAATACTAATCACTAGATGGATGTTTTATATCCTTGATTTTTTTTTTTGAATAAACTTTTTTAGGTCTTAAATACGTATTAATATTAATATTAATGTTAATTTAGTGATTACTGATTAATGTATCTTCAGATTTAGTTAGCGAAGTGATTTCGCCATTTATATCATTAACTTTACTAATATTTTTGATTCATTTAAATTTTTTTTGATTTAAAAATTTGATACGACGTTAAAATTTTTAATAAAAACTGAGACATTAGAATTTTATTGAAAAATTTAGTTCATGTCAATCATTGACTGATAAACTCCTACAAGGAAAAATTTTTTTTTTTCCGTAAGAGTTAAAAAAACACTATCCTTAAATTTTCAAAAATTTAACCTTAGCGTTTTCCTGCAATCAATGAGGATGTATCCGTTATCAATAACACATTTAAAAAAAAAAATAAAAAACATATTTCAATTCATTAAATTTTTTTCGTCATGGATGCTACCTTTTTTTACCAAAAACAAAATAATTTCCATGCCTGAAGATGACTGAATATACAGGCAAAACCACTTAGCGTATTTAAGAAAGACCTTATACAGCTCATAAAAAAAAAAAACAAAGGACATAACATATCATTTTATCTCAAGATCAAACGTCGAAGATTTAGCAAATGGGATTTCGCCATTTTATATTATTAAAATATACTAATTTATTTTTGTATGAATGATTCATTTGTAATATAAATTGAATTGCACCACATATTTGATATATATATTACCATTAATCTGTTTATGTTTCCATGATGACAAAACATAAATAAATGACATTTTATAAAGCTGTCCTCGAATTGAAATCCTGAAAGAGCGATGAGCTTATTTTTATTCATCTTCTTTTGCCACTCTTTGTTTTAATACATTTGTATATATTATGAAAAGATATACTTTTTTAAAATGTCCGTTTCTAAATCCATAATAAATAATAACCTTTTGTAACTTGCCCGGGAGATTATTAAAAATATAGTTGATTGGAAAATTCTTAGAAATTAAGAAACATATCTTTTCCTGAAACCTATACAATATTTAAAAGGTTTACGTCTTATTTAAAACCGCAAATGAATTTTCGTTTTCTTCCTTTTCTCTCTTGCAGAAATATACTTCATAAATTACAAGATAGACGATTGAATTTCCACGCGTCTTTTTCTTGCAGTAAAAAATATCAATAAAAATAGGAATGATATTTAATTATTGAATATTTTTTTCAACATTTACAGTCGTATTATCGCCGTAAACCAAACCTATTTTATTGTCGTTAAGCACTAAACGTTTTTTTTTCAGTCCGTGCAGCCTCCAGACGCTGAGACGCGATACAATTGAATTTATTTAATAAAAATAAAAATATGAAATGAAAAGAAAAGAAAAATCAAAAATTTTAAGGAAGGATTATTTACAAATGAAAGAGAAAATGTAAAGTGGAATTAAATTTCCTGACAAAGTTTAATTTGGATTCCAAAATTTGATAATGTCAAACTATTTTTTTTCAATAAATTATTTGACAGTTTTATTATCTGCCCGGTAAAATGACGATTTTGAAAATGGATAAAATTTTTGCAAGGAATAAAATAATAAAAAAAGAGAAGAATTAATGACGATTCCTCTCAGAAAACAAAAACGTAAATAAAATAATCTGAACCAATTAAGATTTTTAAAAAATTTACGCCAAGATGTAAAACACACCATATTTCTGAGATGAGGTATTATAAATACTATTTATTTATTCAGACTTTGTCCCCATCTTTGTCGCCATATTTATTACAAAGTTTCCCTTGTAAATCCGGCCGTCTTCAGTATCTGTCTATATTTCTGAAATGAGGTATTATAACAAAATTTTGATTATTCAGACTATTGTCCCCCATCTTTGTCGCCAATATTTATTACAACGTTTCGGCCATTCTGTATTTGTCTATATTTCTGAAATGAAAAAAAGAAAGCAAAAATTTACATTATTCAGGCTATTGTCCCCATCTTTGTCGCCATATTTATTACAACGTTTAGGCCGTTGTTCGCTAAAATTCTTCAGTATCTGAAATATTTTCTGAAATGAGGTATTATGACACTAAGATATTATTCAAACTATTGTCCTCATCTTTGTCGCCATTTTATTACAACGTTTTGGCCGTTGTACGCTCCGGCCTTTTAGGCAGGTGGTTGGAATGTCGAACTGAACCCTTTATTTCTCTCACTGGGTTAGACTGTTCTAGTTCCACGAAATTGTTTAAATTCCTAATGTCAGTTTTCAGTTATCGTAATGCCTTAACCGGGTATTGAACCTAGGAAGATTGGGTTGGGTCAAATGGATCTAACTAACGCCTTGACGACACATGGCACAGTGGATAAAGACGTTTTCAGAAAAAGAAATAGATACACATCCCAAGGGGTCGTCCTTATGTGCCATGCGGGATACACGTATTTACGATCATTTATCTTTCGATACATGACTGAAGAGGTATTAATCTTTCTTATATACACCAATTAACATTTTCCCTACTATAGAACCTGGTCTTTTTCAATGAAATTATTTATTCTTAAAGGTGGTTTTGATTAGAAAAATGTATATTTATAAAAGAAAGATTAAAGAAAAAAGTTTTTATAATGGATAGACAATAAAAGAAAATTATGCATCAATTAGAAAATGAATTGATTTAAATTTAAATCCACAATGATTTTCCCCAATAATTAAAAAAAAGGTATTAGCAAAAGAAATCTTAGGAATGAAATAAACACTCAAAATGAACTCAACTCTGGCATTCCCTAGTTCTTTAAATTCATTTTTTTAACACAAAATAGAAGGATTCATATTTTGAAAATAAATTATTTTAAATGTAATATTTTAATTAAAATAAACTAAAATTTCCAAAGCAATCTTAGAAGAATCGCAATTGAGGAAAGCTTTCATCCATGAAGAGTTATGTCCTCTGGGAGAAAGAGGATTCCTGCCTTTCCCAAGGGATTAAGAAGTGAACATGTAATGGATTGACTGAATTCGAACTCGGCGAGAAATTTCAATAAAAGCCGCTATCCATTACTCCTCCGGAAAATCTAGAAGAGGATTCATACCTTTCCCAAGGGTATTAGCACGTAAGTTTAATGTAATGGATTCGACTGAATTCGAACTCGGCCTCCGATTCCTCAATCCGAGCCGCTATCCATTACTCCTCCGGGAAAATCTAGAAGAGGATTCATACCTTTCCCAAGGGTATTAGCATTAAGTGAATGTAATGGATTCGACTGAATTCGAACTCGGCTCTCCGATTCCTCAATCCAAGCCGCTATCCATTACTCCTCCGGGAAAAATCTAGAAGAGGATTCATACCTTTCCCAAGGGTATTAGCACGTAAGTGAATGTAATGGATTCGACTGGAATTCGAACTCGGCTCTCCGATTCCTCAATCCAAGCCGCTATCCATTACTCCCCCGGGAAAATCTAGAAGAGGATTCATACCTTCCCAAGGGTATTAGCATCGTAAGTGAATGTAATGGATTCGACTGGAATTCGAACTCGGCTCTCCGATTCCTCAATCCGAGCCGCTATCCATTACTCCTCCGGGAAAATCTAGAAGAGGATTCATACCTTTCCCAAGGGTATTAGCACGTAAGTGAATGTAATGGATTCGACTGAATTCGAACTCGGCTCTCCGATTCCTCAATCCAAGCCGCTATCCATTACTCCCCGGGAAAAATAGAAGAGGATTCATACCTTTCCCAAGGGTATTAGCACGTAAGTGAATGTAATGGATTCGACTGAATTCGAACTCGGCTCTCCGATTCCTCAATCCAAGCCGCTATCCATTACCCTCCGGGAAAATCTAGAAGAGGATTCATACCTTTCCCAAGGGTATTAGCACGTAAATGAATGTAATGGATTCGACTGGAATTCGAACTCGGCTCTCCGATTCCTCAATCCAAGCCGCTATCCATTACTCCCTCCGGGAAAATCTAGAAGAGGATTCATACCTTTCCCAAGGGTATTAGCACGTAAGTAAATGTAATGGATTCGACTGGAATTCGAACTCGGCTCTCCGATTCCTCAATCCAAGCCGCTATCCATTACTCCTCCGGGAAAATCTAGAAGAGGATTCATACCTTTCCCAAGGGTATTAGCACGTAAGTGAATGTAATGGATTCGACTGAATTCGAACTCGGCTCTCCGATTCCTCAATCCGAGCCGCTATCCATTACTCCTCCGGAAAATCTAGAAGAGGATTCATACCTTTCCCAAGGGTATTAGCACGTAAGTGAATGTAATGGATTCGACTGAATTCGAACTCGGCTCTCCGATTCCTCAATCCGAGCCGCTATCCATTACTCCTCCGGGAAAATCTAGAAGAGGATTCATACCTTTCCCAAGGGTATTAGCACGTAAGTGAATGTAATGGATTCGACTGAATTCGAACTCGGCTCTCCGATTCCTCAATCCGAGCCGCTATCCATTACTCCTCCGGGAAAATCTAGAAGAGGATTCATACCTTTCCCAAGGGTATTAGCACGTAAGTGAATGTAATGGATTCGACTGGAATTCGAACTCGGCTCTCCGATTCCTCAATCCGAGCCGCTATCCATTACTCCTCCGGGAAAATCTAGAAGAGGATTCATACCTTTCCCAAGGGTATTAGCACGTAAGTGAATGTAATGGATTCGACTGAAATTGAACTCGGCTCTCCGATTCCTCAATCCGAGCCGCTATCCATTACTCCTCCGGGAAAATCTAGAAGAGGATTCATACCTTTCCCAAGGGTATTAGCACGTAAGTGAATGTAATGGATTCGACTGAATTCGAACTCGGCTCTCCGATTCCTCAATCCGAGCCGCTATCCATTACCCTCCGGGAAAATCTAGAAGAGGATTCATACCTTTCCCAAGGGTATTAGCACGTAAGTGAATGTAATGGATTCGACTGAATTCGAACTCGGCTCTCCGATTCCTCAATCCAAGCCGCTATCCATTACTCCTCCGGGAAAATCTAGAAGAGGATTCATACCTTTCCCAAGGGTATTAGCACGTAAGTGAATGTAATGGATTCGACTGGAATTCGAACTCGGCTCTCCGATTCCTCAATCCGAGCCGCTATCCATTACTCCTCCGGGAAAATCTAGAAGAGGATTCATACCTTTCCCAAGGGTATTAGCACGTAAGTGAATGTAATGGATTCGACTGAATTCGAACTCGGCTCTCCGATTCCTCAATCCGAGCCGCTATCCATTACTCCTCCGGGAAAATCTAGAAGAGGATTCATACCTTTCCCAAGGGTATTAGCACGTAAGTGAATGTAATGGATTCGACTGAATTCGAACTCGGCTCTCCGATTCCTCAATCCGAGCCGCTATCCATTACTCCTCCGGGAAAATCTAGAAGAGGATTCATACCTTTCCCAAGGGTATTAGCACGTAAGTGAATGTAATGGATTCGACTGAATTCGAACTCGGCTCTCCGATTCCTCAATCCGAGCCGCTATCCATTACTCCTCCGGGAAAATCTAGAAGAGGATTCATACCTTTCCCAAGGGTATTAGCATCGTAAGTGAATGTAATGGATTCGACTGGAATTCGAACTCGGCTCTCCGATTCCTCAATCCAAGCCGCTATCCATTACCCTCCGGGAAAATCTAGAAGAGGATTCATACCTTTCCCAAGGGTATTAGCACGTAAGTGAATGTAATGGATTCGACTGGAATTCGAACTCGGCTCTCCGATTCCTCAATCCGAGCCGCTATCCATTACTCCTCCGGGAAAATCTAGAAGAGGATTCATACCTTTCCCAAGGGTATTAGCACGTAAGTGAATGTAATGGATTCGACTGAATTCGAACTCGGCTCTCCGATTCCTCAATCCGAGCCGCTATCCATTACTCCTCCGGGAAAATCTAGAAGAGGATTCATACCTTTCCCAAGGGTATTAGCACGTAAGTGAATGTAATGGATTCGACTGAATTCGAACTCGGCTCTCCGATTCCTCAATCCGAGCCGCTATCCATTACTCCTCCGGGAAAATCTAGAAGAGGATTCATACCTTTCCCAAGGGTATTAGCACGTAAGTGAATGTAATGGATTCGACTGAATTCGAACTCGGCTCTCCGATTCCTCAATCCGAGCCGCTATCCATTACTCCTCCGGGAAAATCTAGAAGAGGATTCATACCTTTCCCAAGGGTATTAGCACGTAAGTGAATGTAATGGATTCGACTGAATTCGAACTCGGCTCTCCGATTCCTCAATCCAAGCCGCTATCCATTACTCCTCCGGGAAAATCTAGAAGAGGATTCATACCTTTCCCAGGGTATTAGCACGTAAGTGAATGTAATGGATTCGACTGGAATTCGAACTCGGCTCTCCGATTCCTCAATCCGAGCCGCTATCCATTACTCCTCCGGGAAAATCTAGAAGAGGATTCATACCTTTCCCAAGGGTATTAGCACGTAAGTGAATGTAATGGATTCGACTGAATTCGAACTCGGCTCTCCGATTCCTCAATCCAAGCCGCTATCCATTACTCCTCCGGGAAAATCTAGAAGAGGATTCATACCTTTCCCAAGGGTATTAGCACGTAAGTGAATGTAATGGATTCGACTGAATTCGAACTCGGCTCTCCGATTCCTCAATCCGAGCCGCTATCCATTACTCCTCCGGGAAAATCTAGAAGAGGATTCATACCTTTCCCAAGGGTATTAGCACGTAAGTGAATGTAATGGATTCGACTGAATTCGAACTCGGCTCTCCGATTCCTCAATCCGAGCCGCTATCCATTACTCCTCCGGGAAAATCTAGAAGAGGATTCATACCTTTCCCAAGGGTATTAGCACGTAAGTGAATGTAATGGATTCGACTGAATTCGAACTCGGCTCTCCGATTCCTCAATCCGAGCCGCTATCCATTACTCCTCCGGGAAAATCTAGAAGAGGATTCATACCTTTCCCAAGGGTATTAGCACGTAAGTGAATGTAATGGATTCGACTGGAATTCGAACTCGGCTCTCCGATTCCTCAATCCGAGCCGCTATCCATTACTCCTCCGGGAAAATCTAGAAGAGGATTCATACCTTTCCCAAGGGTATTAGCACGTAAGTGAATGTAATGGATCGACTGAATTCGAACTCGGCTCTCCGATTCCTCAATCCAAGAGCCGCTATCCATTACTCCTCCGGGAAAATCTAGAAGAGGATTCATACCTTTCCCAAGGGTATTAGCACGTAAGTGAATGTAATGGATTCGACTGGAATTCGAACTCGGCTCTCCGATTCCTCAATCCGAGCCGCTATCCATTACTCCTCCGGGAAAATCTAGAAGAGGATTCATACCTTTCCCAAGGGTATTAGCACGTAAGTGAATGTAATGGATTCGAGCGGAATTCGAACTCGGCTCCCCGATTCCTCAATCCGAGACTCTATCAATTACATCTCCGGGAAAATCTAGAAGAGGATTCATACCTTTCCCAAGGGTATTAGCACGTAAGTGAATGTAATTGATTTGACTGGAATTCGAACTCGGATCTCCGATTCCTCAGTCTGAGCCGTTATCCATTACTCCTCCGGGAAAATCTAGAAGAGGATTCATACCTTTCCAAGGGTATTAGCACGTAAGTGAATGTAATGGATTCGACTGGAATTCGAACTCGGCTCTCCGATTCCTCAATCCGAGCCACTATCCATTACTCCTCCGGGAAAATCTAGAAGAGGATTCATACCTTTCCCAAGGGTATTGCACGTAAGTGAATGTAATGGATTCGACTGGAATTCGAACTCGTCTCTCCGATTCCTCAATCCGAGCCGCTATCCATTACTCCTCCGGGAAAATCTAGAAGAGGATTCATACCTTTCCCAAGGGTATTAGCACGTAAGTGAATGTAATGGATTCGACTGAATTCGAACTCGGCTCTCCGATCCTCAATCCGAGCCGCTATCCATTACTCCTCCGGGAAAATCTAGAAGAGGATTCATACCTTTCCCAAGGGTATTAGCACGTAAGTGAATGTAATGGATTCGACTGAATTCGAACTCGGCTCTCCGATTCCTCAATCCGAGCCGCTATCCATTACTCCTCCGGGAAAATCTAGAAGAGGATTCATACCTTTCCCAAAGGGTATTAGCACGTAAGTGAATGTAATGGATTCGACTGGAATTCGAACTCGGCTCTCCGATTCCTCAATCCGAGCCGCTATCCATTACCCTCCGGGAAAATCTAGAAGAGGATTCATACCTTTCCCAAGGGTATTAGCACGTAAGTGAATGTAATGGATTCGACTGAATTCGAACTCGGCTCTCCGATTCCTCAATCCAAGCCGCTATCCATTACTCCTCCGGGAAAAATCTAGAAGAGGATTCATACCTTTTCCCAAGGGTATTAGCACGTAAGCAATGTAATGGATTCGACTGAATTCGATGTAATTCCTCAATCCGAGCCGATCCATTACTCTGGAAAATTCGAACTCGGCTCTCCGGATTCGACCTTCAATCCGAGCCGATTCCTATCCATTACTCCTCCATTACTCCTCCGGAAAATCTAGAAGAGGATTCATACCTTTCCCAAGGGTATTAGCACGTAAGTGAATGTAATGGATTCGACTGAATTCGAACTCGGCTCTCCGATTCCTCAATCCGAGCCGCTATCCATTACTCCTCCGGGAAAATCTAGAAGAGGATTCATACCTTTCCCAAGGGTATTAGCACGTAAGTGAATGTAATGGATTCGACTGAATTCGAACTCGGCTCTCCGATTCCTCAATCCAAGCCGCTATCCATTACTCCTCCGGGAAAATCTAGAAGAGGATTCATACCTTTCCAAGGGTATTAGCACGTAAGTGAATGTAATGGATTCGACTGAATTCGAACTCGGCTCTCCGATTCCTCAATCCAAGCCGCTATCCATTACTCCTCCGGGAAAATCTAGAAGAGGATTCATACCTTTCCCAAGGGTATTAGCACGTAAGTGAATGTAATGGATTCGACTGGAATTCGAACTCGGCTCTCCGATTCCTCAATCCGAGCCGCTATCCATTACTCCTCCGGGAAAATCTAGAAGAGGATTCATACCTTTCCCAAGGGTATTAGCACGTAAGTGAATGTAATGGATTCGACTGGAATTCGAACTCGGCTCTCCGATTCCTCAATCCGAGCCGCTATCCATTACTCCTCCGGGAAAATCTAGAAGAGGATTCATACCTTTCCCAAGGGTATTAGCACGTAAGTGAATGTAATGGATTCGACTGAATTCGAACTCGGCTCTCCGATTCCTCAATCCGAGCCGCTATCCATTACTCCTCCGGGAAAATCTAGAAGAGGATTCATACCTTTCCCAAGGTATTAGCACGTATTAGTGAATGTAATGGATTCGACTGAAATTCGAACTCGGCTCTCCGATTCCTCAATCCGAGCCGCTATCCATTACTCCTCCGGGAAAATCTAGAAGAGGATTCATACCTTTCCCAAGGGTATTAGCACGTAAGTGAATGTAATGGATTCGACTGGAATTCGAACTCGGCTCTCCGATTCCTCAATCCGAGCCGCTATCCATTACTCCTCCGGGAAAATCTAGAAGAGGATTCATACCTTTCCCAAGGGTATTAGCACGTAAGTGAATGTAATGGATTCGAATGGATTCGACTGAATTCGAACTCGGCTCTCCGATTCCTCAATCCAAGCCGCTATCCATTACTCCTCCGGGAAAATCTAGAAGAGGATTCATACCTTTCCCAGGGGTATTAGCACGTAAGTGAATGTAATGGATTCGACTGGAATTCGAACTCGGCTCTCCGATTCCTCAATCCGAGCCGCTATCCATTACTCCTCCGGGAAAATCTAGAAGAGGATTCATACCTTTCCCAAGGGTATTAGCACGTGTAAGTGAATGTAATGGATTCGACTGAATTCGAACTCGGCTCTCCGATTCCTCAATCCGAGCCGCTATCCATTACTCCTCCGGGAAAATCTAGAAGAGGATTCATACCTTTCCCAAGGGTATTAGCACGTAAGTGAATGTAATGGATTCGACTGAATTCGAACTCGGCTCTCCGATTCCTCAATCCGAGCCGCTATCCATTACTCCTCCGGGAAAATCTAGAAGAGGATTCATACCTTTCCCAAGGGTATTAGCACGTAAGTGAATGTAATGGATTCGACTGAATTCGAACTCGGCTCTCCGATTCCTCAATCCGAGCCGCTATCCATTACTCCCCCGGGAAAATCTAGAAGAGATTTCATACCTTTCCCAAGGGTATTAGCACGTAAGTGAATGTAATGGATTCGACTGAATTCGAACTCGGCTCTCCGATTCCTCAATCCAAGCCGCTATCCATTACTCCTCCGGGAAAATCTAGAAGAGGATTCATACCTTTCCCAAGGGTATTAGCACGTAAGTGAATGTAATGGATTCGACTGAATTCGAACTCGGCTCTCCGATTCCTCAATCCGAGCCGCTATCCATTACTCCTCCGGGAAAATCTAGAAGAGGATTCATACCTTTCCCAAGGGTATTAGCACGTAAGTGAATGTAATGGATTCGACTGAATTCGAACTCGGCTCTCCGATTCCTCAATCCGAGCCGCTATCCATTACTCCTCCGGGAAAATCTAGAAGAGGATTCATACCTTTCCCAAGGGTATTAGCATCGTAAGTGAATGTAATGGATTCGACTGAATTCGAACTCGGCTCTCCGATTCCTCAATCCGAGCCGCTATCCATTACTCCTCCGGGAAAATCTAGAAGAGGATTCATACCTTTCCCAAGGGTATTAGCACGTAAGTGAATGTAATGGATTCGACTGAATTCGAACTCGGCTCTCCGATTCCTCAATCCGAGCCGCTATCCATTACTCCTCCGGGAAAATCTAGAAGAGGATTCATACCTTTCCCAAGGGTATTAGCACGTAAGTGAATGTAATGGATTCGACTGGAATTCGAACTCGGCTCTCCGATTCCTCAATCCAAGCCGCTATCCATTACTCCTCCGGGAAAATCTAGAAGAGGATTCATACCTTTCCCAAGGGTATTAGCACGTAAGTGAATGTAATGGATTCGACTGGAATTCGAACTCGGCTCTCCGATTCCTCAATCCGAGCCGCTATCCATTACTCCTCCGGGAAAATCTAGAAGAGGATTCATACCTTTCCCAAGGGTATTAGCACGTAAGTGAATGTAATGGATTCGACTGAATTCGAACTCGGCTCTCCGATTCCTCAATCCAAGCCGCTATCCATTACTCCTCCGGGAAAATCTAGAAGAGGATTCATACCTTTCCCAAGGGTATTAGCACGTAAGTGAATGTAATGGATTCGACTGAATTCGAACTCGGCTCTCCGATTCCTCAATCCGAGCCGCTATCCATTACTCCTCCGGGAAAAATAGAGAAGAGGATTCATACCTTTCCCAAGGGTATTAGCATGTAAGTGAATGTAATGGATTCGACTGAATTCGAACTCGGCTCTCCGATTCCTCAATCCGAGCCGCTATCCATTACTCCCCCCGGGAAAATCTAGAAGAGGATTTCATACCTTTTCCAATATTATTAGCAAGAATGTAATGGATTCGACTGAAATGTAATGGATTCGAAATGAGCAATCCATTCGAACTCGGCTCACACGATTCCTCAATCAAGCCTCCAAATAGAGATTCCTCCTTAAAAAATGGATTTTGAATTGAACTGGCTTCATAAATTTTAAATTAAATTTAATAAAAATCTACGTATTCATCAAAAATGTAATGGATTGGATTTTTTGGAATTCGAACTCGGCTCTCCGATTCCTCAATCCGAGCCGCTATCCATTACTCCCTGGAAAATTTTAGAGGATTCATACCTTTCCCAAGGGTATTAGCATGTAAGGAATGTAATGGATTCGACTGGAATTCGAACTCGGCTTTATTCCTCAATCCGAGCCATATCCATTACTCCTCGGGAAAAAAAGAGGATTCATACCTTTCCCAAAATGTATTAGCACGTAAGTGAATGGATTCGACTTTCCAATGGATTTTAATCTGAAAGAATTAAAAAACTCAAGTTACCTCCGATTTTGAATGTAAAATTCGACTGAATTCGAACTCGTATTCCTCAATCTGAATCCAATAGGAAAAATAGAAGATTCATTACCTTTCCCAAAATTATTAAATATAAGTGAATGTATTTCGGATTCGACTGAATTCGAACTCGGGAAATCAGATTCCTCAATCCGAGCCGCTATCCATTATCTCCTCCGGAAAAATCTAAAGAGGATTCATACCTTTCCCAAAAATGTAAATTAGTTTATTCTCGTAAGTGAATGTAATGGATTCGACTGGAATTCCTTCGGCTCTCCGATTCCTCAATCCAAGTGTCTATCCATTACCCTCCGGGAAAATCTAGAAGAGGATTCATACCTTTCCCAAGGGTATTAATTTCCCATAACATGAATGTAATGGATTCGACTGAATTCGAACTCGGCTCTCCGATTCCTCAATCCAAGCCGCTATCCATTACTCCTCCAGGAAAATCTAGAAGAGGATTCATTTCCCTTTCCCAAATAATAAATTATTTCAATGAATGTAATGGATTCGATCTGGAATTTTAACTCGAAAATTAGAATAGGATCCAGTTCCTCAATTTTTTGTTTCTATCCATTAAAAATCCGGGAAAATCTAGAAGAGGATTCATTTTTTTTCCCAAGAAGGTTCAACCTTTCATAAGTTTATGTAATGGATTCGACTGAATTCGAACTCGGCTCTCCGATTCCTCAATCCAAGCCTGCTATCCATTATTTAAAATTCCGGGAAAATCTAGAAGAGGATTCATACCTTTCCCAAGGGTATTAGCACGTAAGTGAATTGTAATTTATTCGATTATTCCCCAACTCGGCTCTCCGATTCCGTATCTTTCGATATCAAAATATTAATAATAGATTTTTTTTAAATCCGATATTGCCATTATTTCTCCGGGAAAATCTAATAAGAGGATTCATACCTTTCCCAAGGGTTCAAGCACGTAAGAATGAATGTAATGGATTCGACTGGAATTCATTCGGCTTCCGATTCCTTTATCATGTATATATTTATCCATTAAATCCTCCGGGAAAATTTAGAAGAATAATTTTATATTTCTAAGGGTTTAGCATTTAACTGAATGTAATGGATTCGATTGTAATTCGAACTGGAAAATATTCCGATTCCTCAATCCATTTCTTTTCCATTATTCCAATGGAAAAATTCAAGAATTTATACCTTTTAAAAACCTAAAGAAAAACAATTATAAGAATTCATTATTATTAAAATAAGAATTAATGGATTCGAAAGGAATTCTAAATAAACAATAAAAGGAAAACTAGAAAGGATTTATGATTGACAAGTGTAAATTTTTTTCTATTTTGTTCGGATTATCCGAAATATATATAATATTCTTTCTGGAAATTAGATTCAATTTAATTTATTAATGGATATGACTATTTAAATCGATGAGGATTCTTTCCCATCTTCAATCAATTTGAATTAAACTATCCATTAAAAAAGGACGGAAAATCTAGAAGAGGATTCATACCTTTCCCAAGGGTATTTTACATATAATGAATGTAATGGATTCGACTGTTTTCGAACTCGGCTTTCGATTCCTTAATTAAAAAAGCTATCCATTACATCTCATATTTTTAAAAATGTGGAAGAATATTTATTCCTTTCCAATTTTATTAAAAATTAGCAAAAGTCCATTAATAAAAAACTGGAATTGAACTCGGCTTTTGATTTTTTTCTCAATCCAAGCCTGTTATCCATTATTCCTCCGGGAAAATCTAAAGAGGATTCATCCTTTTTATATATATATTAGCCAGAAATATAAAAATGGATTAAACTGCATCGATTTATTTAGAACTAAAATTTGCTCCATTAGATTCAAAATAAAGAATTTTTAAAAAAATTTTAAAAATTACTTTAATTTCCATTTTGAAGAAAATTTTTTTTGGGATTATTTGCTATCCAAGAGATTTATAATTCCCAAATAAAAAATTAGAAAAAAAAAAAAAATGATATTCGATTTTTTCGAACTGAATTCCGAAAGGAATTTCAATCCGAGATGTCAATATGTATTTTCATTTGGAATTTTAAATCTGGAAGAAATTCATAAAATTTCCAGGAAGTTCAGAATATTTTTTTTAATTTTAATGGATTCCTTTGAAATTATTTTTTTTTTTTTTTTTTCCCTTAAAGAAATTTAACCAAATAAATAAGATTTGAATGAAAAATCTATTAAAATAGAATTTTTTTTATTTTTGTTATCAGGTACGGCAAACGATAAAGTGAAATTTAATATTCTTCGAATTTGTGGAATTATAAAAATTCGATAAAATCCGAAAATAAATCCAGGCCGTTATTTATTTAATTTTAATATGAAATAAACAAGTGTTCATAAGATACCTTTTCCCAAGGGTATTTTAGCAAATAAAAAATATAATGGATTCGAATGAAATCCATAACTCGGTTCTAAACGATTCCTTTTTATCCAGTTCATCAACCATGTGTCATTAAATAGAAATTGAAAATTTAAAAGAGATAATATCATAACCTTTCCATAAGTTATTAGCATTTCAATATAATTGTTGATGGATTCGACTTTTTCAGAAATGAAATAGGGGATTTTTAGATTCCTGTCTAATATTTTCTCCATTTGTTTCCTTTTAAAAATTTAAAACATTCAAACCTTTCCCAAAATTTTATTTTTTTTTTTGAATAAAATTTCGTTTATAAAATATTGAACTCGGCTCATGTTTAGATAAAATATATCCGAAGATCCATCTATCCATTACTTAAAAATAAAATCTATAAGATATCTTCATATATTTTCCATATATATATTAATATAAGTATTTGTAATGGATTCGACTGAATTCGAACTCGGCTCTGATTCCTATTTATCTTATAAATATCCATTATCCTCCGAAATATCTTCTATTTATTCATACAAATTAAAAAGGATTTTTGCATTATAAGTGAATGTAATGGATTTATTGTGGAATTCAACTCTACAATTCCGATTCCTCAATTTTTTTTCATTCATATCCATTAATACTATTTCTAAAATCTTTAAAATTCAAATTTTTCCTATTTATATTTTTTTTTCAATTTGTAATATATCTCGACTGGAATTTAAAATAGCTTTAATTAAATCTATTTTTAAATCCAGTATATCAATTAAACAAAAATCTTATTTATAAATATAATAATATGGATTATATCTTCAAGGATTTTATATTTGTTTCATTTATCAGAAATGTAAATTCGAAAAGAATTTCAAATATTAGAATAACAATTTCAAAGGAAAATAATTTCTTTAAATATAAATTAAATATATTTTTCATACTTAAATAGGATTTCATCATCTAAGTATGTAAATGTATCTATGTTTAAATTCATCAAGAGTCTCGAATTTAATTTCATATGTATCCATTATGCTATTATAAATTAAAAACATGTTCATTTTTATCTTATTTCAAGGCTTTGAATGTTCAATGATAAATATGTTCATATATCGTTTTGATATATATGAAAAAGATATAAAAGTTCATTACAAAGAAAAATAAAAAATGCTAAATGTAGATTCTGTTTGATTGATGGAATTTGCTTGAATTTTAATAAAGATGATATATATATATATATATATATATTATTAGAGGAATATATATGGGGTAAATTAAAATTTTATTATTGAAAATGAAAATCAAAAACTGTCCTTTTATCTAATTGCAAAATTCTGAATGATATAATTTGTTATATTTGAAACTTAGATTTATTGAAGACAATAAACTCATTGGATTTTAGCTTTCGATTTAACAATTGCGTTGTATTTGATGACTTTTTTGTAGCCTCAAATCTTATTTTTTTATTCAGGATTTTCTTATTATAAAAAATCATGATTATAGACCCAAAACAACATATTAAACGTTTTCTGATCTGTTAACGATAACTTATATTTTTTTGTATATCTGAAGATTCAGAACAAATTTTGATCTATATAATTGATAAATATATTTTAGACCTGACTGTCTTTCATCTGTATCAATTAATATTTTTCAAAATTCGTTCTTTTTTTTTTATATCAAGGGTTCCCATTATATATTTATTTAATTTTTTAGAAAAGTTTATTTAAAAAATTTATATTTCATATGAATATATAAATATATAAGTTTTTTGATATTTTAAAAAATATTAATATAAAAATTTATTTAAATATTTTATTTTATATTTAGGAAAACAAATATATTCGTAATAACCAAAATATATTTAGATGCTATATATATATGATTAAATTTTTATATATATATATATATATATATATATAGGTCATCCCATAAGTTCTGTCCGAATTTTGAATAAAGAAAACAAGTGACCAAATGTTACATTTAATTACAGATTCAATCAACAATGTATTTTCCCTGATTATCTATGACTTCCTTCCATCTATTAACAAGCTTAATTCCATTACTGTAAAATTCTTTTGGCTTTGATTCGAAGAACTCACAAATGTCAGTTTTAACCTCTTCCTGTATTACAAAAGCTGTTTCTTCCAAATGATTCTGTAAGCTACGAAACAAATGGTAGTCTGAAGGAGCAAGATCAGGAGAATAGGTGGATGAGGAATTTTCTCCCAACCAAGTTCTTTGATCTTTTGTGACGTGATTGTTGCTGTGTGGGGTCATGGATTGTCCTGATGAAACATCACCTTTTTCGATTCACTAGAGCAGGTCTTTTTTTCCTCAAAGCTTGGTTCAAATGCTCTAATTGCTGACAGTATATTTGAGCATTAATTGTTGCATTAGGTGGTAAGAATTCAAAGTGAATTATTCCTTGGCAATCCCACCAGATTGAAAGAAGAACCTTTTGCCCATGAAGTTCCCTTCTCGGCTGTGGCTGGGGTCCTTCCCTTTACCAAGCCACTGTCTACGACGCTTAACATTTCGATAAAAGATCCATTTTTCGTCGCCAGTCACAAGTCTATCCAAAAAAGGTGAAACAAGTTGGCGAGAATGGAGAGAAGAGCAGATGTCAACTCAGGATTTGAGGTTGTTTTCAGACAATTCATGAGGCACCCATTTTCCAAGTTTAGGAACTTTTCCAAGTTGTTGAAGATGACGATGAACAGTTGTATGGTTTGAACTGAGAACCACTGCCAATTCCTCAACTGATAAAGCAGGATTTTCTTCAAGGGCTGCTTCAAGAAGCTTTTCATCAAACTCAACTGGACGTCCGGTTCGATCTTCATCTTCAAGGGTGAAATCTCCACCTCTGAATTTTGCAAACCATCTTCTGCAAGTTCTTTCATTCACACATTCCTCTCCATAAACTGAGTGAATGTTTCTAGCCGCTTCGGCTGCTGAGTTTCCTTTCTTGAACTCATAAAGCATTATGTGCCTCAAATGATTCTTGGGTACTTCCATGTTAGCAGGGTTTTAATCAAACAAAATTTAATTTTATTGTTCTCTGAAATAAAATTTGATCAGTTTAAATGCATCTAAACATAAAAAATAATGTTCAGCTCCATTAGACATTATAAAATACTCTTTAAATTTCGTTCATTTTAACAAAAAAGTTAAAATTCGGACAGAACTTATGGGATGACCTGATATATAATATAAAAATATAATATATTTATATATATATTCATAATTATTTATTGTTTCACTTATTCAATAATAAGAAAATTGAATTCATTTAATTAAATCAAAAACAAAAAATATTATTTAATTATTTTAAAAAATTTCAAACAATTTTTAATTTTTGGATTTTTTTTCATTTCAAAATAGAAAGATAAAAGGAAAAAAAATGGATTCTTTGATTGTCATATTTTTTTTTTGTTCCTAAAATCAATCCTTTTACATTTTTTACCCCGAAAAATTCAAAATTCTTTTAAATAACTATTTTCATGTTTTATTTTCCTTTGAACCCTTTTTCAAATCAAAAAACCTTTTTGGAAAAAGTTATTGTTTAGAATTTTTTTAATTTTTTCATCTACGTTTTTAATTAAATAAAATATGAACCATTTACTTTAATATTAAGAATGATTTCAGGGTTAAATTTTTTTATATTTTGGCCTCAAAATATTCAGTTAATATTTAAAAAATATATAATAAAAGAAAACAAAAAATCAATTCCATCAAAAAATTTTTTAATGCTTCGACATTGATTCAAATAAAAAAAATTTGGGTTTTCTGTTTCGATTTTTTAGCTTTTCAAAATTTTTTCCAGATTTAATCATTTTAAAAAGATTATTCAATGCAATATTTTAATATATCTTTTTTTTCTATTTTATTTATCCCTTTAAAAAGAATTTTGGCTATATTTGAAATTTAACAAAAAATTTAAATTTTTTAAAAAAATTAAAAAAAAAATCAAATATAATTAAAATGAAAAAAATCATTTTTTTGGGCCACATTTTTTTCCTTGAAATTTTTTTTGTCCGGCCCGATAGATATCTGATAATAATAAAAAAAATTAATTAAAAATTTTTTTTCCAATTCAATCTTCGATAAAAAATATTTGATGTTAAATTTTTTCAATTTGACGAATTTTTTTAATTTAAAATTTTCAAAATTTGAAATTCACTATGATTTTATGAGGAACTTTTACAAGTTTATGGCAAGCTTAAAATTAAAATCAATCTATTAAATAATTTATAAATGATGTTCATTAATTTGGAGATAAAATGGGATTCTTGAACAAAATAAAAATGGAAATATATTCAAAGTTCTAAATGTTTTTATTTAATTGATATTTTGATGATGATTTGGTATCCTTTAAATATTTATTTCGCAAATTTTTTCATAAATTCAAACAATAAGCAGAAAAAAGTATTTTGATTTTGAAAAATTAAAATACTCGTTGTGAGAATGAACAATTGTAGAACCTCCTGAAATAAAGATCATGTTTACAAAAATATGGCAGACATTTTGAATGAGACTACAAAAAACTTGAAAAATAACAAAAAAATGAAATTTAAAGATAAATGTTGTTAAAAATATGTAATAGCAATATTAAAAATGTTTAATAATTAAAGATAAAATTTTTTTTATTTGGCAAATTCAATAAGAATTTCTTTAAAAGTTAAAATTTAAAACATTGTTCGTTTACGATTTTTTGTGTTTTTTTGTGTGTGTGTGTCATTTGTGTGTGTGTGTTTTGTGTTTTCAGCATTCTTGGAATCAAATTTTTAAATTTTCGCAATTTCCCAAAATTTTTTCATATTTATTTGTTTTCCATAGTTTTTTAAAAAAAAATAATTTCTATTCAAAAGTTTAAAAAAAGAAAAAAAAAAAATTTGATTTTCGAAGAAATCAAGAAAAAAGTCTGCATTTTTGCTCATAAAGAAAGTTTTTTTAAACAAAACAAAAAATAAAAAAATATATATTTATATAGGATATATTTAAATTTTTTTAAAAAAAAATTAAGAAAAAAATTTTTTTATTTTTCTATATTAAAATATTCTTTTATTTTTTAAAGAAAAGATTTTATTGAAATTT
>CAHIKZ030003280.1:82500-117500 GCA_903632075.3 Acanthosepion pharaonis | reverse complement strand
GGTGCGTTTTTTTTTCCAAGCGGTGGCAGAAAACATTTTCCTTTATTTCTTTCAATAGGAAATCATTGAATGGGACAAAGGATCTATAGCGAAAATCTTCCTTTTTAACTCTTCTTCACGGTCCACCTGAAACTCATGGACCGCCTAGTGGGTCCATAAACCCTAGGTTAAGAAGCTCTAGTTTATTATATTAGTTTAATCTATATAATACTCTTATTTAAATAATCTATCACACACACACACACACACACACACATATATATATATATATATATATATATATATATATATATTGAGTATTCCGTCTATTCATTATGTATTTTCTATAAATCCTATAGAGAGTAATGTAAGAGATCTACATTTGTTCCCTTAATGATTGCCACTGAGTTACACCGCCTGAAAATGATAACAACAGAAAAGCAGAAAAGATTACGAGTCTGCGCATCCGTAGTTTATAGTAATATCCATTCAACTCTTGTGTAATATGTCTAGCGAATACGGAAATAAACACCACGATAGTCGATCATCAAATGACAAAAAATGGTTTCTCAGCCGGATGATTCTCGTTTTCTTTCGGTTAATTAATTAATCCTTTGAAAATAAATAATTAACATTTCAGCCGATGGGTCAGGTTCCCGCCGACAATAAAAAAAAAACGTGCATCATGGTTTCTTTGAAGAGTATTTAAATAAAGTCTCTATACGGACAAAACCAGTAAGGAGATAGAAATGGAGACATATGATATCAATTCACAACGGCGGCTTCAAAGAGATTCCCCTACTCACCTACCCATCTTCCTCACCAAGCTACGTGACACTTACACTTTCATCTTCACATTCTCCGTTGCCTATTTTTACATACAGTGTCTTTTTATCATCTTCTTTTTCATCTTAACAAACAACTATAAATATATATACATATAAAAAAATTATATGTAAAAATATATAAACAAAAATATAATCCTTCTCGCCTTTTTCTTTGTTGTGGGTCGATTCAAATCCGCAACAAATATTTTATTAAATTATTCTTAGAATACTTGGAGAGAATATTTTCCGAAAATCTTTAGTATATTTATTTATTACAGGATTCAGGATTGGTTGTTTTTTTTACGTGTTATCAGCACTTTGCTGGTTAGTTAGCCAGAAAATATTTTTAGATAGATTTTTTTTAGTAATAATGATTTTACTGACAGTCCTACTAATTAACCCATGGCTGGGGGGAGAAGAGGTGGATTCATATCATTCCCGGGGGTATTTGCGCGTTAGTGACTATAACGAACCCGACTGGAATTGAACCTCGACTCTCTGTTTTCCATTTCACAACCAGCATCAGGTATTCCTAAGCGGTTGACCATTTAGGTACTGACTAGGCTCGACGTTGCTTAATTTCGGTGATCTTACAAGAACCATTGTTTCAACGTTCAATATGGCTGTAAGCCTTATTATTATTATTAATCGAATTTATCCCATGTAAGGTATAAAAGCCACTAAGATAGAAGGGGTTACTGATTGAGAAAGAATTAGAAAAGAGAAACATTATTAATGAGCGAGGACGAAGGAAGACTAATCAGGAAGACAATAAATAATGATTGACATTGCATTTCAAATCTTGAAGATTAAATTTATCCGAAAAGCATGAAGCAATATAGCGAAGAGATCATCCAAACAATTACCATGAAAGTATTTATAGAAAAGGCACAGGGAAGCAATTTTTATTCAGGAAAGTAAGCGAAAACGAGACGTCAGGTCAGGACCAGTAATATTGCTGATACTTCTTTGGAGTTTATGAAGAATCTTTAAACATCTAGCATGTGCACCAGACCAGATGTAGCAGCAATATTCAAAGCATGGTCGAATGGTAGACTTATAAATATTTAAGATAGATTCTGAAGAGAAAAATTGTCTTGCATGGCAGTGAACAAACTTTCTTAGCAGCTGACTTAGCAATGGATTCAATGTAGCTGGGATAACATTCTCAGCCGAGAAGGTGCAATGAGTCACTCTCCTGGTGGTTAGCATCGGCCATGGTGATGGAAGGCAGCAAGGGGTCTCTCAGATCATTAATAGAGAGCAGTTTTGTTTTGAAAGCGTTAAAATTAGCAAGCCATTTTTGCGCCAGTTAACAACAATCTGTGGGTCGTTTTTTTTGTTTTTGTTTTTAGATCAGCTGCAAATTTGACCTGACCGAACTGATCAGACTTACTATGGAAACAGGAGTAAATAGTTATATCAGCAGGATAAATAAAGAGTTGATGCCATCAGGAAGGTCTTTAATGAAAATAAAGAACAAAGTATGATTAAGGGCAGGATCCTGGGCGACACCTACCTTACAAAAGCATCTAGAAAAGTGTCTGTTCAGGATATAATTTTGCATTTCACTATTTGATAAGTGTCATATAAGAATAAAGTGTCGCTGCCGACACTTGGGTTTGAACATTGGATCGCCAAAGAGAGAGAGAGAGAGAACATTCGACCTCATCTTGAAATAATTAGATCACGTGACGGGTAAAGTGAAATTAAGACGTATGTTGTGATCCGAACTGTCACTCAGGTATAACCGGAAAAAGTGATTTCTGTGGGCTAGAGCAGCAGAAAATGCAGGTGTGAACAATGGAAAAGAACGAAATCTTTCACTTGGCATTTCCGAGAAGTGACAAAATTATCTATGCCAGCTTTGACCCAAAAAGAAAGCTCAATGGCCCAATTCTCAATGGAAAGGTTAAAAATATCAATCCAAGGGGCGTTTTAAAGAAAGTCACGAAGTGAATCCCAATCAGTATTTTGGTAAAAGAAAATGATTAGCTTGATGTCTAATAAATGATTGGAACAAAATGTCAATAGATACCTCAGAGTGATCAGAGTTGCCAAGAGAACAAGAGCTATTAGAGAACGTAACGAACAAATCAAGTAAAGAAGCATGTTGATCAGATATATTAGGGAAACGAGGAGGGAAATCCACGATTTGGGTAAAAGACAGAAAAAGATTGAAGCATTAGAATGTTTAAACCACTTATTGTGATGCGCATTGAAATCGCCAAACGCAAAAAACATATTATCAGATGATAGCTCCGTTTCTATACTTTCGGAAATGTTATCTAATATATTGCAGTTCTGAGAAGATGGGGAGCGATGAAGGAAAAAGAGATAGCTAACAGACAAAAATAACGAAAAAAAACAAAAAGAAAATTTCTGGGTATTCGACTGACAATTCCCTTGCCATTAGAAGATTATCCCAGATGTAAACACCAAGGCTATGCATATGAATGCTAGAATCTTTTTGGATAGCCTGGAACAGAGAATTCAATAGTAGCAATGGCAGAATTTAATTTGGTTTCACTGGGTGCCCCAAAAAAAAATTCTACACTGCAAAAGTTGGAATATTGGAGAAAAAATGTTGAGGGTTTAGGTGATTTTATTTTTGAATTTTTACTGGTTTTCTCATATTCAGTGAAGAACTTCAAATTTTACAGACAAAATCCTAAAGTGTGCACACATTTTGAAAAAATAAACAAAACTTTAAAAATACCGAAGTATTAAATCCATATTAGAGAAAATTACCAAAACATTTCTAAAAAGTATCACAGAACTTTTTTTTAGCAAACATGGACCTTCGAGCTTGCAATAACAAACAGTGAACTTCGTAGTATCATTGAGACGGGACATCAAAAAGACAGTTTTTCCCATGACACCGCTATTATTTGAACCAACTTCACTCCGCGGCAATGTTTAATGTTTCAAAAAGCAATGATTAGAATTGAATAAAACCTAAACATATGAAAATGAATTTACACCTTTTCTTTTTGATATTTTTTTTAAATTTGAACCATATTTTTTTACATTGTTTATTTACAAGAATAATTTTATATTTTTACAACATTCGAAAAACTAATACAATTAAAACTAATGCAATGCAATATTTATCATTTACCAATTTATAAAGGAAATAAATGTTCAACAATTTTTTTGTTCATAAATTTAAAAACATTTAATAAATTTTATTAAAATATGTGAATCAACTATAAAATTTTCTTTTTGTATTTAGCATTTTATAAAGTTTGAATCAATTGGTAATTAGCTAATGATTTGCCAACCATTTCAATAAATAATCTAATAAATAAATTGTTTTTATTTTTGTTGTAAATTCTCAAGAACAAAGACATTGTATAACTTCACTTTCATCATATGTTTACGTTTTATTCCAATTCTAATCATCGCTTTTTAAAACAAGGAACATTGTCGACGAGTGAAGGTAGTTAAAATATAAACTGTGTCAGGGGAAAATTCGTCTTTTTGACCCTCCGTCTCAATAAGACTACAAAGTTCACTGTTTGCCAAAATCAAATTTCAGACAATAACTAGATAACAAATTGAAAAGATAAAATCAAAACTTTTCAAAAAAGGCCATATCTTATTTTATAAATTTCAGACTACGGCATCCATATTGACTTTTATTTTGGGTTAGGATTTTTCATTTTGTTTTTTCCATTTTTATTTTTCAATGTCTTATCGTTAAAAAGCGTAAATCACAATGTAAACATCAAATTAAAAGTGAGGTGGCAATCATCTTACTTATTATAAAACGCAGATTGTGTGTGTGTGTGTGTGTGTGTGTGTGTGTGTGTGTGTGTGTGTGTGTGTGTGTAACGTTTATATATTGTATCGGATTTCCTACATTTTTCAACCGATTTCAACAAAACTTCACAGGACTACATAAAATTACCTTGTGGTGGTTCTAACAGCGCCAAAAATGGGAAAAAATATAATTGTTTTTGCACAAAATCAATTTGAAAACACGATTAAAAGACATCGTGAAAATGGAAGGGGACAACTCACATCGGGTTGTTTGTGTGTGTGGTTCCTTTAAATATGGGATCGGATTTCCTATATTTTTCAGCCGATAAAACAAAACTTCACTTTTTTTTTTTTTTTTTTGGCAGGTAGTGTTTCTTATTCTCTTGCACACTTTTTTTTTATTTTTACATTCAGAATGCTTTAAAAATTCCATTTACAAGACAATTATTTATAATAAAATTCTATTCAATCAGGGAGACTCATAACGATTGAAAACAATGTTTTTGTTTGAGTTTGGTTTTTTTTTTTCGTCGTAAAAAAAAAAAAAAAAAAAAAAACTAATTAAGACATGCGTGTCCGTCAACCTTAAACAATAATCTAACGATCTCTACTGATTGTACGAATACAAACATCGGATAAATTCTTTATCTTTAGGGAAAGATAATGAAATCTAAACATACACAAGTCCTAACTAAAAATAATAACCGGAACGGGAAACTACTTTAAATACACATGGTGTCCAATTTTTTACTGTATTCAATAAAAAAATCATAAATTGTAAAAAGATTATTATTACAGAAAGGCTACTAAATGAATAAGATTTGTTAGATCATAATTAATAAACCCAAATAAAGTTAATATTTTTTGTATTAGAAACAACGAGTGGAAAATATATTCAAATCAGAATTCTAATTATGAATCACCACAAGCAAAATATGCAATTTTTTTTACTGTATTCAATAAGTAAAAATCATAAATTGTAAAACTAAAAAGATTACAGAAAGGCTACCTACATTTTTCAACCGATTTCAACAAAACTTCACTTTTTTTTTTTTTTTGTAGTGTTTCTTATTGTCTTGTGTGTCTTTTTTTCTTTATTTTTTACATTCAGAATGCTTTAAAAATTCCATTTACAAGACAATTGTTTATAATAAAATTCTATTCAATCGGTAGACTCATAACGATTGAAAACAATGTTTTTGTTTTGAGTTTGGGTTTGACCAATTCGTAAAAAAAAAAAAATAATTAAGACATGCTTGTCCGTCAACTTAAACAATAATCTTTGTCAATTTTATTTTTCAGTCTTTATGATGGTGGATACTTGATCTATCTCTTACTGTTACATCCCCGGGCAATTCCGGGCTCTACTGCTAGTAGAAAATAAAATAAAAAACATCACCAAAATTTTGAATAGGGACTACTTTAAATATATGTTCTCTTTTACATAAATGCCAAAAATTTTTTTCAAATCCAATTATTAGATTATTTTTGGAACTTTTTTAAAATGTCGTGTTTTTACATGATATTGTCATACACCTCAAAAAAAGGCAGTTTATTTTTATTTTTACAAATTTTTTATTGTTTAAACAATATTTTTAAAAGCAAATGTTTCTGATTCTGCTTAAAATCTAGAAAAATATTTATTATCTGTCTATATTTATGAAAAAATATTTTAAAAAAATATTTATATCATATTTTTTTCTCATTCTTTTTGAAAAAAAATTAAAAACAAAAAAAGATCAAAAAAAAACGGCTTTGTATATTTTTACAGACAAAGCAAAATTTCCAAATTTTTTTTTCAATAATTACTTTGTCTTTTATTTTAGTCATTCATTCATGGTTCATTTTGTTCTTTCTTTCTTTTCTTTCTTTCTTTCTTTCTTTCGTTCCTTCTCTTGTCTATATAAATGAATGCGAATGTCTGATCATTCATCAAAATTTTTGGATAATTCCTAAAAATATAGCCCATATAATCATACCATTCTGGAATCATTCAAGTTTAAAAACAAACAAATTAAAAACATTTCGATACGGATCAGGAAACAATCTTGATATTTTATATTCCAAAATTTTCATTATGCATATGTTTTCGGCGATTTTTTTCAAATAAGATAACAATTTTTATAACTTTACAATTCGGATTATTTGAAATGTTTGTTTAAATAATCGAAATCATTTGAAATAAAAATAATGTTTGTACAGAAATTAAAACCTATGTACATCAAACTGTCTTTTATTAAATTAAGTAGACATTTATATTTAATTATGGTTGAACTTGTAAAGGGTAAGCTTTTCCTGTTATTTTAATACAATTCATAAATGCAGCGATCCATTTTGAGTATTTCTGTAGTATACTATTGCCTATCGCATACGGCAATCCTATCACTGGATCTAAAATAACTCCGCCAGATCCAATTGTACCATGTGGCATTGAGGACAAAAGATGGTCTCGTGCAAATTATAAAACCAGATCAAATCAGCCAACATTTTAATTGAGCTGATTTGAATTTTTTTTTGTTATTGTTTTTTTCTCTATCTTGAACAAGCCGAAGGTCCAATTAAGAGTTTCCAACCAATTGAAGAAAAATAAATTAATTTTACAACGACCTTTAATTTTATCTTAATTTTAATATCTATATCATTTTTCTTTCTTTCTTTCTTTCTTTCTTTCTTTTTTAATTAATAATAATTGTTCTTTCTTTTATTTTCATTCCTTCTTTCTTAACATCTATTTTATCTCTTCCTTTTCCTTCTTTCTTAATATTTTTTCTCTTGTCTTTCTCCCTTTTAAATTTAATATCTATTTTTTTATTTTTTCTTTCTTTCTTTCTTTCTTTTTTTTTTTATTTGGTCTTTTGATTTCGTTCTTTCTTTCTTTCTTAATCAATTTAAATGTTTTTTCATTTTTTTTCCTTCTTTAATTTCTTTCAAAAGTAATAAAAAATTTTTTTTTTATTCCTTCTTTTCTTTTTTCTTTCTTTCTTTTTCTGTCTTTATTTTGGTTCTTTCTTTTACAATTAAATTTTTCAACACTTTTTTTTAAAACATTTAATTTCTTTCTTTCTTAAAATGGTTTTTTTTTCTTTTCTTTTTCTTCTTTATTTCTTTTTTCTTAATATCTATTTGTTTTTTCTTTCCTTCTTTTTTCTTTCTTTCTTTCTTTCTGTCTTTCTTTCTTAATATCTTTTCGTTTTTTCTTACATACTATCTTTCCTCATTTCTATTTTTCTTTCTTAATATCTATTTGTTTTTTCTTTCCTTCTTTTTTCTTTCTTTCTTTCTTTCTGTCTTTCTTTGGTTCTTTCTTTCTTTCTTAATATCTTTTTGTTTTTTCTTTGTTTTTCTTCTTTCTTTCTTTTTTCTTAATATCTATTTGTTTTTTCTTTTTTAAAAGTTTTTTCTTTTTTTTAATCTTTTTTTTCTTTTTTTCCTTCTTTTTTTTTTCTTTCTTTCTTTGTTTTTGTTTCTTAATGTTATTTTTATTTCTTTTTTTTCTTTAAAAGTTTTCATTCTTTCTTTTTAATTCTTTTAATCTCTCTTTGATTTTATCTTTTTCAATTTTTTCTTTTTTTTTTTCTTTATTTTCAACATATTCTTTTCTTTCTTTCTTTCTTTCTTAATTTCATTTTGTTTATTTCTTTCTTTCTTTCGACAACTCTTTATTTCTTTCGTTGTTTATGTAGAACAAAAAGACAACAAAATATGTCTTATTTAGTTTTTTTTTTTTTTTTCCTGGGTCAAACCCAAACTCAAACAAAAACATGAATGTTTTTCAATCGTTATGAATTTACCGATTGAATAGAATTTTATTTTAAACAATTGTCTTGAAAATGGAATTCTTAAAATATTCTGAATGTAAAATATCGTTGTTTTTGATGTCAAATTATCCAATAAACACTAATTCCCCAAAAAGTGAAGTTTTGTTGAAATCGGTTTGAAAAATGTTTAATCCGATCCCATATATAAACAATTAACACACAAACACAAACAACCTTTTTTAATAATAAGTTTAACTCATATGAGTTTATCCCCTTTCATTCTTTGATATGCCTCTTAATCGTGTTTTCAAATTTGATTTTTTCAAAAAACAATTGTGTTTTTTTCAATTGTTGGCGCTGTCAGAACCACAAAACGTAGTCCTGTCAAATGTTTTGTTGAAATCGGTTTATAAATATATAAATCCGATCAATATATATACGTATTCGTTTAAAACACACACACACACTTTTTTCGAGAACAATTTTTTTTATTTCTTTAAGATATCTATTTGTTTTCTTTTTTTCTTTCTTTCTTTCTTTCTTTTGTTAATATCTATTTGTTTTTTTTTTTTTATTTCTTTCTTTCTTAATAACTATTTTTTTTTCTTCATACTAAACTTCTCTTTATATCTTTTATTCTTTCTTTATTTATTTGTTTTGTTTTCTTTAAAGTTTTGTATTTTTTAAAATAAGTTTTTCGTTCTTCCTTTCTTTCTTTAATAATTGAACTTACCTTTTTTTTTGTCGAAACAATAGAATTTTCACATGGTCCATATATAATTATTATAATTGCCTTAAATAATTTAAAAATAAAATTAATAATTCATTTTGATAAAAGTAGTTGCCAAATAAATGCAAAATATGTAAGCATTTATAATATAAAAAGTAAAATCATTCTTTCTTTTCAAGAAATATCAGTCAAAATTTCAACTAAAAAAAATATCATCAGAAATATTAAATCCTGCATTTAATTATCCTGGCATCGTATTTATAAATTCATATATAATTATTCGTCTATATATAAAATGTATATATATATATATATATATATATATATATATATATATATATATATATATATATTTGTTTGAATAAAAGACAGACCACGTTAAGATTCCATGTAATAAGCTATTTCACCATAACCCCTTTAACAGGGTTCTGGATCATCAGACTTTCTTCCAAAAAGCTGAAATGAAAAATGAAAAAAATTCATCACACGTTTTTTACGGACCTCATCAAGTATACGTAAAATTAACGAAGTGAGGAAGTGAGGTGGGAGAGAGGATATGAGTGTGTCATATGTATCATTTTGGTTTCCTATTTTTTGAACCAGTGTGTCGGCTAGATGTTGCTCAAATTTAACGCGTCTCGTCTCTAGATAAAAGACCGACATTAAAGGATAAGAACGACATTAAAGGAAGACGTTACAACAACCCCAATAAATTACACGACAGGTTTCATTCAAATTCTTAGACGCTGTCAGTTCGCGTTACTTTAACGTGCATATTTGGGAGGTTAAGGTTTGATAAATATCTAAATGTCTAAACAATCTACGAAGAAATTAATTTGAAATTCGGTGGAGTTTTGGGTATTTTCTACGAAACAGTCGATTGGAAAAATTCATAGACAGTACATTAAAAGAGTAATCCATTTTATATTTAGTAATCTTTTTTATTCTACTAAAACTTTTATCTTATTGCTTGTTAGGTTGACATCTATTCGTTTGATTTTTGTTCATTAAGTAAACTCGTGATTGTTTTTGATTTTTGTTCATTAAGTAAACTCGTGATTGTTTTTGATTTTTGTTCATTAAGTAAACTCGTGATTGTTTTTGATTTTTGTTCATTAAGTAAACTCGTGATTGTTTTTATGTACCTAATTATCAACGGTTATTCCTATTTAAATAATTTTATCATCAATAATGGGGTAGTATATTTCAATCTAAATTAAAATACCAATTTAAACTTTACCATCGTGCTATATATATATATATATATATGATGTATGTGTGTATATATATATATATATATATATATATATATATATATATATATATATATATATATATATATATATATATATTAAATAAAAACAGACCACTTTAAAGTTCCATGTAAATAAATTATTTCACCACATCCCTTTTAAAAGGACTGCGGATCATCAGACTTTACTTCCAAACAAAAAATGAAAAGAAAATTTACACATTTTTGACGGGCCGTATTAAACAAATGTAAATTAACGAAGTGAGGAAGTGAAGGGGGGAGTGAGAGAAGACATGAGTGAGTCAGCAGATATTGACACATTTAAACGGTTAACTTAACGGAAGTTATATATTGATATCGAAGGGGTAGAAAAGAAAAAATCCATAGAGAGAAAAAGAGGAAAGAAAGTTATGAGAGAAGATGTCACTAATTTTCTTTGTAAAAAAAAATTTTCTAGAAACAGACAGTTATTTTGCTTTACTTTGAAAGTGTTATTTTTAGGGTTCATAAAATTATAATGTTTGATATCAATTTGAATGTCTCTAGACTGTCTACAAATAATTTAATTTGATGTTTGTTAGTGATTTAATTTTTTTTTTATTTTTCTTTCTATGAAATAGTCGATTAGAAAAATATTCATAGAAAGTACATTAAACGAATAAAATTTTATTTTAAAATATAAGTTTACATCTAGTAATCTTTTTTCTAATCTCTTTAAAAAAATTTTTTATTTAAATTATTTTCTCTGGATTTACATTGAGCTCTCTGGATTTTATCCTCCTTAGGTTTACCCATACATATTACCTAGTTTTTCATAAACTATATATATATATATATATATATATATATATATATCAGATGAAATCTACTATAAAGTTATATTTTACTCTCATGCGGATACTTCACACATGTATTTTACTTTCTCTTTACTTACAATTTAGTTTTCCAATAAAATAAAGGTTTTCACTTAAAAAATAGAAAATTATAACTAAAATGAAAAATTATAAATCGATGGTTAAATTAGGTGTTTCTACAGTTTTCTAATCTAAGGGAAATAACTCTTTAAATGTATAAGAGTGGCTTCCCCTTACATATCAAGGCAATTTGAAGAATGTTAATTTTTTAAAGCGCAATAGTCATATTTTGTTTGTTGTTGGTTTAGTGACACATCACCTCATTATTAGTCATTTAGTACCAAAATTATCTTCTTCTTGGCAACATTTATAATTTCTTTTACAAAAATATATTGCTGGTAAATTTTTTTTTATATATAAAAATCTATTGCAGAAAAATATTTTCTTTTTTTTTTTCAAAAGTGTATTACTGGTAATTTTCAAAAGTGTATTACTGGTAATTTTTCAAAAGTGTATTACTGGTAATTTTTCAAAAGTGTATTACTGGTAATTTTTCAAAAGTGTATTACTGGTAATTCTTTGACTCTATAGAATGTATTGTTTGTATTTTCACTAAAAAAAAAGTATTTTTATACTTTCATAGTGATTTCACTTTGGGGATTAACTATTTGCCCATAGCTGGGACCCTAACAGTTGCTACCACCTCGGGTCAGGCTGTACCTGGGAACACCAGCAATTATGAGGCGGTTTAACGCTCAGCAAAACATGCAGATCAGAGGTCTTGCAGCCGGATGTAGTTTATCGTCATACCCAGGACGAGCAAATGGTTATAAGAAAGTAATAACGACTCCAACAGCAGTAACTGTATTTGTTACATTGAGTGAGAGTTGATAATTGTTATTGACTTATACCATAGAAGAGAAAAATCTGATTTGAATTTTGACGGGCATTTTTTTTCAAAATATTATTTATCGCCCAAAATTATTGGGTTTTGTCTAAGTGAAGACATAATTCGCTTGAAAATGCTGGTTACGGGAAACTGATTAATTTAATACTCACACACACACACACACACACACACACACACACACACACACACACACATATATATATGTATATATATATATATATATATATATGTGTGTGTGTGTGTAAAATAATAAAAAGGAAAAGAACTCGTTAGGTAAATAATCCAAAGTCCTTTAGTATTTTTTATTATTATTTTTTAAAAATAGTGCTCGATACAAAAGTAGAGCCTAAATATAATTATTTATTCAAAATATGAATCCAACGCTACATAAGAGTCCCCATGTTTCAAAACTATATAATTATTGGAATTAAATTGAATTAAAGTACTAAGCTATGTTCCATCTTCAAGCGAAATTTTTAAGCTTAGTACATTAATTCAAATAATTATATTGAAGTTTTCAGCTCTTGTTTTGAAACATGCGAACTCTTATGTAGCGTTGGAATAATATTTTAAATAAATAATTATATATATATATATATATATATATATATATATATATATATATATTATTTATTAATTTATTTATTATATATATATATATATATATATATATATATATATATAAATATATAAAATGAAATGGACAAAGTCCGACAATTATTTTAAAACATATTTATGTTTATACATTCTTTTTTATAGATAAAAAATATTTAAGTAAATGCTCTGTTTATAATAAGCAGTATTAACAACATTTACCGACCTGAATGTCCGAGAAATTGTCAGAGAAAATATGCGTCCTCCGACAGGAATCGAACCTGTATCGTATACGGAACCGTCATATAGCCTGACGTACTTTTACCGATCTCGCCACAGTAAAATCAACCCTGCTAACTGAACGCTCCTCTGCTATTGCTAAAAATGATGTAGAAACGGGCGGTCCTTCTATCGCTCCTAGAAAAAAATAGGTTCTTCTGACAGGCTCTAGTTTTATAAAAGGCAGATCAGACCAAAAATAGAGTATTGCTGGCGGATCTGGGCTGGAGCTAAAATATGAGTTGTACTCTATTTAAAATAAACCGCTGCTCTGAGTATGATAAATTACATCCACGTCCTGTGTATGACGATAAACTACATCCGCGTCCTGAGTAAGACGATAAACTACATCCGCGTCCAGGGTAAGACGATAAACTACATCCACGTCCTGGGTAAGACGATAAACTACATCTGCATCCTGGGTAAGACGATAAACTACATCGGCGTCCTGGGTAAGACGATAAACTACATCCGCGTCCTGGGTAAGACGATAAACTACGTCCAACAGCAAGGCCTATGATAATATTACCAGCTATACGTTTTCGAGAAAAAAAATATTAACAGAAATGGATTTTTAACAAAACAAAAATATTACATGGAAAAAAAAAGTTGTCGGCATTAAATGACCCATTTAGCTTGATATGCCGTAAAACAAAACAAACCATATCTATGCACAAAAGCTGAGTATCATTTACCATGTATTCAATTTTATTACTTCAGTGATCCCAAGAAAATTAAGTGACCCATAAAGAGTTGATGTGCCGTTAAACAAACAAATCAAGCAATCAGTGAAATTAAGTAAAGCCTGAAGAAACCCCTAAACAAGGCTAATTTCCTCTGTTGCTTTTTTTACGATTAAACCGACGGTGCCCACTTTTCTTTGTTTCTAACGATATTTTCCTGTTTCTTAATACTTTGCTTGGCTTTATGAAAGCATCTTTTGCTAATCAAGAATGCCTTCGGATTTCGGTGCCACTATTTTCTGTTAAAACACTTTTAAAGAAAGTTCTACCATTGTTCACACAATCAGTCAATCCGTTAAGTACCATCACGTGATACACGCTTGGGCGATCATGTTTCTTTTGATTCATGAAGGACCAGGAAGAAGATTTTCCTACAGTAGGTTGCCGTTTCTTTCTGCGGTAGACTGACTGGTTGCGATCCAAGGCTATAGGACCCAATCTGTTCTGCTATTCAACCCATAGCTGGGAGGAGAGCAGATGGATTCATGCCTTTCCCAAGGGTATTTGTGCGTAAGCGAATGTAACGAACTCGGCTCTATGATTTCTCATTGCGAGCCGATATCTATTACACCGCAATTTACACCCAATACAAGGCCTAAGAGCCACTCTAGGTAGAGTGTTTCTAAAAGAAATTGTTGCAAAGTAGAGAAGGAGAAAGTAAAAAGAGGATTTGTAGGATAGCTAACGGTTGACTGTAGACTTGAAGAGGTTAACATTGTATTGATAAGGGAAAGCATCCACTCGGGAGCCTGTTCTACAAAATAACAGTTCTGAAATGAAGCTGACTTATCTGCTTGTATTAGTTGAGGCATTCGTCCGGGATCAGCTGAGACGGTTCCGTCAAACGATCTGCCGCATCTCGAATGAAAGCCGACCAAACTCGGCGGTCGTATGCAATTTAGTCTAAGAGCTTACCAATCACGGGTTAATGAGTCTTGTGTTGCACTTGTTGCAGCATTCACCCGGGATCAGCTGAGCCGGCTTAATCAAACGAATCTGTCGCATCCCGAACGAAAGCCTCCCAAGCTCGGCGGTCGTATGCAATTAAGTCAGTAAGAGATAACCTTATCACTGTTTACAGGGTCTTGTCTTGTACTTGTTGCAGCATTCACCCGGGATCAGCTGAGCCGGCTTAAACAAACGAATCTCTCGCATCCCGAACAAAAGCCTCCCAAGCTCGGCGGTCGTATGCAGTTGAGTCAGTAAGAGATAACCTTATCACTCTTTACTGGGTCTTGCCTTGTACTTGTTGCAGCATTTACTCGGGATCAGCTGAGCCAGCTCCATCAAACGGATCTGCCGTATGCCGAACGAAAGCCGACCAAGCACGGCGGTCGTATGCATGTTTAGATGGCAAGGCGGTTCCGACCTCTGATCATCTGAACAATTCCCCAGTCTTTATCCTTCTATACTTTCCTGATTTCAACATCTCGATGGTAGCCTCTAGATTGAATGTCTGGAGAGAAGACATCTCCTTGTCTTACGTTCTTTTACTGTTTTTGTGTAGCTACTCAATTCATTTTTGTATTCGTATGGTGTGTCACAAGACCGAAAGTATAAGACAGCCAGGGATGATCGAACTCTTTACTACCCTGATTGTTCCAGAGACTATAAATTTGCTAACAGTTGCCTCATTTTCTATCCGTATGCAAGTGTTTTACTCCCTGAATTATTGTAATATCCTTTTCAAGTAGATCAAGTTTTCCTCTCACTTCATATAGATCATTTTGAAAGCAATAAAATTATCAGTTTAAATCACTAGATGCAAATAATACTTGTTTTTCTCGTCATTAAAAGTTTTGTAAAATATTATTTTAAAGCAATTCACCATAAGCAAGGCGGGACTGCCACTAGCACGCAAGGGGTTACAGAGGATTGGGAGCAAGATAAAAAGAGCCGTCTTTGAGAAAAAGGATACAAAGAAAGACGGGGAACAATCTCAGGGTGTCAAAAGTTGATTGATATCACACTTGAATATTTGAAGATTATAGTCATCGAAGAAGCAAGTAAGGGGAAGGGAGTTCTACAGACGGGAAGTGCGAGAGAAGAAGTTGTTTGAGTAGAAGAGACGGTTACATTTAAAAGGGTGGGACCGAGTAGCCAGCCTGGTAGCTCGCTTAAATTCATACAGTCGTGAAACCAGAGAAAGTAGCTAGTCGGAACAGTTGCCGTGAAAATGTTTGTAGAAGAGACAGAGGGAAACCACGGCACGTCTGTTGAAAAGCGATTGTAGATGAGATGCCAGATCAGGACCTATTACATTGCATATTTGTCACTGGATTTTGTCGAGGATCTCGAGACGTACAGCGGGTGCTCCAGACCATATATGACAGCAATAGTCCATGCAAGGACGAATGGTTGATTTACAGATTTGAAGGATGCACTCAGACGAGCAAAAAACTTCCTGGCACGGCGCAGATAACCAACCTTCCTTGCGGTAGATGAAGCTATTGATTCAATGTATTTATTCCATATCATGTCAGTGGACAACGTAAGACCAAGCATGCAGAAAATACAGACGCAGGTACATCAAAATGTTTGTAATTTTCATGAATAATAAACAAAAGACTATTTAAAACAATAATTTTTTTCCAACATAATTTTCTCTGTTAATGATTTTAACATAATGTTTTTCCATAAGTCGAACAGTGAAATATTTGAATTCAGATTCACCTGCATCTGCCGCGCGTGTACACTAACGTCATTGGGGGAAAATTTAAATTTAAACTTCCTCCACACCTAAAAACCTTCGATCCAAATCAAAGCTTCGAGAGATAAAATGTAATCGCTTCTTTCACTCACAATTTTATTTATTTTATTCGCTTCACTGTTTCTTCCTTGTCACGCTATATCGTTGTTTAGAACTTGAAGTAATTGCAAACAAAAAAACACACACACACACATATATTATATGTGTAGGGGGGTGCTTTGTGGGTGTTGACTAAGCAAGCGTCTGAAATAGAAACTGGCTAGCCACCTAAGTAGACGGATATCCTTGAATATATATATATATATATATAGATAGATAGATAGATAGATAATATTAGTGGTTAATATACACACATATATACATACATATATATATATAAATTTCCAAGAGGATAGAATCCAGGTAGAACTCAGTGTCCAGGACTGAGTAAAATATATATATATATATATATATATATATATATATATATATATATATATACAGAAAATTTACTTAACTGTAAATATCAAATTTTGATGTTATTTCCCTGACTTTGAAGTTTCTTAGAATTGTTCATTCTCCAGTGGGGTCTGTTGTTTGAATAAGTTTATTTCCAATCGCTTTTTTATTTTCAATTTTTTTTTCAATTATTTCACGTCTTTTCCACATCCGTTGTGTCCATGTTGACGTTCATGAAATTTTGCTTTTGTTTTTCGCTTCGTTCGCAGTTGGAATTGCCATAATTCTTTCAACTGTAGATTTTTCTTCCAGGTGTAAATTTCTCTTAAAAATTAGAATATTTTCTATTAAAATTTTGTCTATCTATGGTTTGTATTGAAGTTTTATGTTATTTGTTATATTATTAATTTTTTTATGTATGTTTTACATTGAAGTTTTGGTGTGCTATATTATTAATGAAATTCTATAGTACTTATTAGTTTGTATTATTGATAAAATTATAATATTAAATTATTAATTAAATTATAATATTTTTGGCCGCATTTGATGTATTATGTTATATAATTATTAAAGTAACAAAAGTAAATATTTGGCAAAATTTGTTATATATATATATATATATATATATATATATATATATATATATATATATATATATATATATATATATATATGCACACACAAATATATACATATAGACACACACACATATATATATATATATGTATATACATACATACATATATATATATATATATATATATATATATATATATATATATATATATATCCAAGTATATAATTGGTGTATACGGAATGAATTCCAATAACCAACAATTACTATTCTTAAAAGAGTGCTCAATACAAAGTAGAGCAGATATAATTATTTTTATAGCCATTTTCTTTCATTTTGTTTCAAAAGATATCTTCAACATCATCACTTGATAAGACACCGAGGTATTGAAACAAAATGGCTATTTTTTGTGATTTTTTATAACATATTTATGTTATAATTTTTTTTTAAAAAATAATTATATATATATATATATATATATATATATATATATATATATATATATAATTAAATTATAATATTTTATATTGTATTTGTTGTATTATGTTATATTATTATTAAGCTAAGTAAATATTTGTTAAAATGTCGCCATCAACCCATTATCGTATTCATGTTATCTAATAATTTCATTTGCTTATTAAAAGATAATATAGATCATTTCTCTTGTAAACACAGTCAACAATTATTTTTGTTATATTATATAGGGTACTTTTTATAATTTTCCATTTAACTTTAGCAGGTATATTATTTTCTTTTGGACTCTATATATATTTTGATAATGCTTATGTATCTATTTTAAATGACACCTTGTGATTATTAAATCTTTCTTTAAAAGTGGTTTCGGTTTCCCCTATGTAATTTTTTTCTTCTGTATTAGCATTATTGGATACAGTAGCTTTATATATTATATTATTAGTTAAACGTGTATTATTAAGTGGACAGTTGTTTATATTTCGAAAATTGCAATTATTATTGTCATTTTTAATACATATATATATATATATATATATATATATATATGCAGGTAATAATCTGTCGGTATGTAGTCCAATTGAATACTAATAATATAAGATATTAAAACTGATCAACAAAAAGAGCGCAATATATTCATTATAACAGAGTTATATAAATTAGATAATATAGAAAATCAAAATTTCCTCATAAGAATAGCTATTTCAATCTAATATAGTAACATTTGAAATAGCTATTTTTATTAGGTAATTTTGGATTTCTGTACTATGTAAATTAATTAGTATATATATATATATATATATATATATATATATATATATATATATATATATATATTCTCAAATTGATATATTAGTAAAATATGCACTCACTTAAATTTTCAAAAAAATTCAACCTTAGCGTTGCGACTGCACGCTCAAAATTTTGTATCCGTTATCAATAACACATTTCAGGAAAAAACATAATTCGATTCGCATTATATTTTTTCGTCTCGGATGCTACCTGAATTTTACCAAAACAAAATAATTTCCATGCCTGAAGATGACTGAATGTATAGTCGAAAGTACTTACTTATTTAAAAAAAGACCTTATACAGCTTATAATTTATAAAAACAAGGATCATAAGATAGATAGATAGATAGATAGATAGATAGATAGATAGATTAAAAATACCAAACTATATCATTCGGAAAATAGCTATTTCGATTCACAGATATGTTATCCCTACAAAATATTCCCACTTTTTTACTTTCTATAACTTCTTTATTGACTTAAACTGGTAATGTTATTTGAAAGTCAATAAACCAGTCCCCGTTCGATCACCGGATTTAAACAACGTCAACCTTGGTTAGTACGTCGATAGGTGATCGCTTCGAAATACCAGGTGTTGTAAGCTTGGATGTGCGGAAGGTGTAATGGATAATGACACGTAATTGTTAATCGGAGAGCCGAGTTCCAATTCTAGTTCGATTTGTTATATTCACTTATGCGCAAATACCCTTGGGAAAGGTATGAATCCATCTCTTTTACCCCAGCTATGGGTTAATAAGTGAAAATTATATAAATAAATCATTATTATCTCAAAAACGTTCTTACAATCTTAAAAATATTTTCTGGCGCTAAATAACCTGCATGTCATATGTGTGTGTGTGTGTGACTGTGTGTGTCTGTTTGTGCATGTGTGTATGTGTGTCTGTGTGTGAGTGTCTGAGTGTGTATGTGTGTCTGTGTGTGAGTGTCTGAGTGTGTATGTGTGTCTGTGTCTGTGCGTCCGTGTGTCTTTGTGTGTGTGTCTGTGTATGTGTCTGGTTGGTTAGACATTATAATAAATTTCTTCGGGTGAATCACAAATCACGACTCTTTCAAAATTACAAAAAATTACAAAGCCGAATAAGAAATCTGAATTTTAGTTAATGAAACGAATTAGTGACTAAAAATAATAAAAGTTATAAATGACTTTGCGGTCATTGGTGAACAGAAGTCCACATGGGCGTTGTAAGAATGTAGACGATTGGCGTAAACACCCACTCATCAGGGGAGACGAAAATATTATGTGTGTGTGTGTGTGTGTGTGTGTGTGTGTGTGTGTGTGTGTGTGTGTGTGTGTATTCAAACATACATTGCTAAATATAACAGACAACGAACATCTATTATGTTTGATCATGAGCCATTCTATTATATATATATATCCTTGCATGGAATATTGCTGCCATATATGGTCTGGAGCCCCTTCTGTTTGCCTCGGGGTTCTTGATAGGCTCCAAAGGCGGATATGCAATATAATTGGCCCTGCTCTGGCATCTCGTCTACAGTCGCTCTCTCACAGGCGCACCGTCGCCTCTCTCTGTCTTTTTTACAAATACTTTCATGGCAATTGCTTCGAGGAGCTGCATTCACTGGTTCCCAGACTTCATGAGTTCAAGCGCCCTACGAGGCTGGCATCCCGCTCTCACCCTTTCACTGTCGAAACTCCTAAATGTAGCCGTCTCTTCTACTCTAATAGCTTCGTGTCTCGCACCTCTCACCTGTGGAACTCTCTTCCCTATTCCAGTTTCCCTGCGAGCTATAATCTCCAGCTAATCAAATGTAATGTCAATTGACATCTCCAGTTGCCTTGATCTATCCACTACTCTCATCCTTTCTTCTATCACTCCTATCTGATCTTGCTCCAAATTTTCTGTAACCCCTTGCGTCCTAGTAGCTTCCCGCCTTGCTTGGGTGAAACGCTTCAAAAAAAAATTAAAAAAATATATATATATGCAAATATATATATATATATATATATATATATATATATATATATATATATATATATATCTGTATATTTAGGCAGCAATCCTTCCTTTATGCATGTTTCGTTAAAAAAACGACAGACAAAATTACTACAGTTGAGCTTTTTATTTAATTTTTCTTGTGTTCTGACAAAAAGCTTTATTTTTTCTGGACAAAGAGTGTGTAAGAACTGTCCGAATGTTCTGTGTTTCCGAGCGCTTTCGGCTATACCTTTAGCCATTATCAAGGATGGTTCAATTATCAGCTTAGTAGAGTGTGTTCTATGTATGTTCAATGTGTGGTAGTGATGTTTTAGTTTCCGAATACGGTTAGCACATTGTGGCTTTGTTCATAGTTGATATTGTTAAGAGTTGGCTTTTTCTTTTTTATTATTAGAGCTTCCATTATTTTTAGTCTTTTTTTGGCGATGGGAGTTCACACGGCCCTTCCAACGGCTCTGCCCTTTCGTCTTAATTGCTGTTTTTTTTTTACTTTGCTTGGAGTGAAATGATTAAAAAACAACATGAAATATTTCTTCTAATTAAATACACACATACCAATCTTCTCTATCTTTGTTAATATAAATTCCTGGCACGAAATGCATAAATAAAAGTGACCTTTTATGGAACTGTTACTGTAATAAACATGTTTATGACTCAAGGAATCTTTTGTTATGATTTTATTCTTATTCGACAACATGTTAATTCGTGTCCTGGCTTGCATTGGTGACTAAAATTCCTTGGTCATATGCAAGACTGAAATCTACGAAACCTTTGTCCTTGGACAAAAAAAAAATCCAATTTTCAGGCCAGAGATTATACTTAACTTAATATCTCAATATCATCGTCTTCGTCATCATCATCATCATAATGGTTTGGTTTCGCAAAACGAATATCAAAAGGGAGTCTGTACACATCGCTTTCAGGCACGTTTGTAGATACTAAGTCCTAATGCGGGACAGACATATTCGGTCGCAGTAGTTACATCTAAAAGTCTGGCCTGGGCTCGATGGCATAGCATTGCAGTACTTAACCTTCCGCCTCTTGTCCCTGAGAGCGGCTCTGAAGATATTTTCAAAGAAGGCAGCATGGTTGGTGGTGAGATGCCAGATGACGTCACGATTCTCAGCTAGGGTTAACCATTAGCAATGGTTAATGTGACAGGCAACAAAGGATTTTTTTCAGGCAATCTTCTTTGGTGCTGTTTTGCCGCGATAACCAATGTTAAATAAGGTTAAAAAACATCGTTCTTGTTAATAATGTTAAAAAATTTCAATGCATATAATAATCGTGCGAATACCTAATAAATAATAGACTATCTATAAAAAGAATACCCACTCGGCCCGGTGGCTAGGATCAAAGTGTAGTATCTGCGCTTTGTGAGCTGCCGGGTCGGGTGTCTGTCGAACTCTCTGCTTGCAGAGGGGAACCCGGACGAAGCACCGCCGAAGGGTAGGGTTTCGTTGGGGGAGGTTGACGGAACTGGCCCGCCTCGGCGGGTTTGGATGGTTATTTATTTTTGGCTGGAACTACGGGCTCAGAGATACCCACATTAAAAAGGCCTTGTGCCACATTCGATCCCCGTGGGTGGATTGATAAATACCATAAATAATAGACTATTCCACTTTGATCGTGAGTAAAGACGGAAATGATAAATTCAGAGAGGTAGTTTAGTTTCAGTGAAAGAAAGAAAGAACAAGAAAGAAAGAAAGAAAGAAAGAAGGAAAGAAAAAGAAAGAAAGAAAGAAGCGCGCAAATTACTCTTTTTGAGTAATTTCATATCTACTTATCATCTCCCAGTTGCGTCTCTGTCTTTGGGTAGAGTGCACACAGTGGCGATTCCGTCAAAGGACAGAGTCTCAACTGAGGAAAATTATACTGAGAGGTGCCCAGCCCTGGGGACCAGCTGACCGAGGCCGCCCCTTCTCATTGCACTAGAGAGAAGGATCGGTGCACGCAACGAGGCCAGCCCAACCGACGGTTGCGGGGGCTGCGGACAATTTTTTGTTCCTAGCCCGGGTGTACGCGCTCGGGCTCCCCACATTAAACCGACCTTGTGTTACAACCCGACCTCGTGGGGGGGGGATTGAGTAAATGCAAAGAAAGAAAGAAAGAAAGAACATCAGTTATGTTTAGTTTACTTGGTGTTGATTTTTAGTTTATTATTGGGTTCATCTCCCTCACCTCCTATTCTTCATTATTTGATTTTTATGTATTATAATTTATTATTATTAAATTTTTATGGCATAGGGCGCGTTTTGTAGGTCCTCCCTATGGTGGTGTATGGAGGATTGTGTGGTGACGGATGAGTTTTTATGGTGAATGGATAATGGATGTCAGTTATCAGTTATCTCCTGTTAATTTCCCTCTGTAAGTTCTCCACTGCCTTAACCGGGTATTGAACTCACACTTTTTTCGGTCCTGTCACTGGATCTAACCAACGCTTTTATTCACTGTGCCATGTGTCCGGCCTTCTTCAGGTGGTTGGAATGTCCTCAAGGACACATGGCACAGTGGATAAAGAATTGTTTGTTAGATCCAGTGACAGGACAATTCAGTGCGAGTTCAATACCTGAATGGCTTCAAAACTTGGAGAGGGAATTAACAGGAGATAACAGATAACTGACACCCATAAACATGGCACGTGGAACTAGAACAGTCTACCCCAGTGAGCGAAATAAAGGATTCGACATTCCAACCACCTGAAGAAGACCGGAGTGTACAACGACCGAAACGCTGTAATAAATATGGCGACAAAGATGAGGACAATAGTCCGAATAATGTAAATAATGTTCTCTGTTTCTGTTTTGCTTACTTCATTGAGATGCCTTCTAACTAAATTCTATTCCTTCTTGTTCATTCTCTATACTACTTCTTCAATGCGTCGTGAACCGTTAGCACTTCGGTGATCATGGCTCTCCACAATTTCCTTTGCAGATCTTAATATATGTTGTCTTTTTGTTATTTCCCCTAAACTCTTTTCCATTATCCATTTACTCGAGCATTCTCCTTCTTCTTTAGTGTACCGTGTCACTTCAAATCGTTGGCGATCATGACTCTCCACAATTTCCTGTCCTTTGTAGATCTTAATATATGTTGTTTTTTTTTTATGTTATTTCTCCTAAACTCTTTTCCACTATCCATTTACTCAAGATTGCCTGTGATTTTATGCATTGTTTTCCTCTGTCACAATTGTTCCCAATCTGTCTTGTGAGCATCAAATTTTCCAAAAAAAAATTATTCGTTGTGTCTACTAGAAATTTAAAACTGTTTTTTCTGATGTTAAAGTATATGTGTCCTTTTCGTTCCCATTCTGACGTTGATTGATTCATTTTCTACGGCTTATTACATTACAGGTTATTTAAAGCCAGAAAATGTTTTTAGATTATTGTAAGAATGCTTTTTATATAATAATGGTTTACTGATACGTCTTACTAATTAACCTATAAGTGGGAGGAGAAGAGGTGGATTCATACATAATCAGAAGTGGGGGATCAATTCTACATTACAATTAATATATAAATTGATCCCTCACTTTGTAGCCACCATAATTTCTATACATTTATATTCCAGAGAATGTAAATAAATAAATGGTGACATACCCATTATCGTCCGTAGTAATGTTACAACAACTATATTTGGTTAATGTTTATCATGGCTTGTTCCCATTATTTATAAATCTGCTCATCGCGTTATTAAATTTGGGTACTATTAAAACTATTGAATAACAAGAAAGGATAGTTTAACGTCTTCTGGAGTCCTCAACTGTTCTATTTTAGGTCTAAATTATCATATTTTCTATTGTTTCTAAATATGTAATCAATTGATAATCAACTATTGTGCTAAAGAAAAACCGGTACAAGTCTCTGCGTGCCGAATGTATGGAAAATGGTTGGACGTGTCACGTGATGCCTATTGAGATTGGGTGTCGTGGGTTTCTGGGACATTCGGTCATTTCCTTCCTTTCAAAAACAGGCATCACTGGCCGTTGGTTGAAAAGCGTTTCGCATCGCCTTCAAAAAACTGTTCAACACGCGTCAGGTTGGATTTGGTCGAGATCAAAACAAGCAAATAGAATGCGCGCAACATCACGACCTAACATGCGCAAGAGAGATATTTGCGTGGTCGTCTATAACGATTTTTACGAGCGCGTCAATAACGGCAAACGCGTTCAAGAAACTTTCATTGCAGACAGGTTTTACTTAAAGGAACGATTAATTAGCTTATCTTCATACTCTGCCTGGTGGCAAACGCTTCTGGTGGTGCCAGGGGTGGCGGTCCCGCCATAGCCACTGAAACCGTGATATCACCCCTGGTCGGCGGTTGATGAAGACAGGGTATCGTACGTGCTAACACAAGTTGTATATTAAAAATAGTATTTTATCTCGTAGTTTCTTCAATGTTTTTATTTTCATTGTACTTTTTCTTCTTTTTTTTCCTACATAAAATGCGTATGTAGAAAAACTATTTTGTGTTCATGGATTTTCTCAAAAATGTTTTTTCAGTATGTTTTTCAGATTTTTATACTTTCTATTGTCATGGTTACCAGTTAATCGGAATACTTTTCCCATGCACTGGCCGATGGAAAATGTTGCAGAATGCCAGAATGGTAGAAGACTACGATGTCGTGCAATTCTGACAGTGATGGCTGGCCTTTTTCGACGTTTTTTTTTTATTATTAGATCATTGCAAAAGTTAAGCCCAATTAGAAAATCAAGTATATAATCTTCATTGTTTTTTAACAACTGTTTCCCATCGTCCTATCAGTTTATTGTTGCCATTTTCGTAAGGATCGGTTTTTTGTTGGAAGAATTTTATGAGAGAGTTTTTGACTGACTGTAGAGGGTCATTATTTTGTTATTTAAATTGATCCGTAGAGACCAGAACAAATAAAACTCCGTAGAAGCCAATTCAGGAGAATACAATGAGTGAAGGAGGGTTTCCCATTTCAATTCTTTAAGTTCCAGCAAGGTCTGTCGTAATGGAAAATGATACCTTTTTTTTGCCAAAATCGGGCGTTGTTTTTTTTTTTTTTTCTTGAATAACCACATTAAAATTGGTGAGTTGGTTGCAAAAATGGAAGAAGCTCAAAGTGAATTATCTCTCTGCAATCCCACCAAACAGAGAGCAACACAATCATTAGGTGCAATCCCGCTTTAGCCAAGGGTTCTACTCTTTCACAATCTTCTTTTCAGCTACGTTTGCGTCGAACATTATACTAAGGTAATAACGTTTCATCGCCACAGAGTAAAGGCCGGGAATTCTTCACTCATGATGAACGACTCTAGGGATCCGATTCCTTACTGAATATTACCCTGATCACTACTAATCTTAACCTGTTCAAGGCTTGGATTAATCTCTCTTTCCTATCCGTATGGATTACGACCGAATGGTGAATTCGATACCGTGTCACATCTAAGGTACGCTTAGACAATCACTGGACACTTCGAGGTTGTTTAATATTTACCAAGCTTGTCTGGCTAGATCTATCACGATCAAATGATAAGTTCGGTAATCACTGGGTGCGACATACTCCACACATTTATTAGTCCAATACATAATCTCCATTGGTTTTAAAAACTGTCTCCCATCGTTCTACAATCTTGTTGATGCCATTTTCGTAGAAACGTCGTGTCATTTTTTGTTGGAAGAATTTTATGAGAGAGTTATTTGATTGTTGAGAGTCATTATTTTGTCATTTAAATTATTCTGTAGAGACCGGAACAAATGAAACTCCAAAGAAACCAAATCAAGAGAATACGGTGGGTGAAGGACGGTTTCCCATTTCAATTCTTTAAGTTCCTGCAAGATCTGTTTTGAAACAGACAGTCTTGCGTTGTCGTGGCATCTTTTCGGTTGGCCAAACTCGGCCGTTTTTCTTGAATCCAAGTCTCTCTAAATAAAGAAAGTTGCAATAAAAATATGTCAAGGTCTTAGCAATCTCTTCCGACGACATCTTCGGTTTATTCTTCACGATATCAACAGGAGCATCCTTATCGATGTCCTAAGTTTGCCCAGAGCGTGGTTGACTGTTTAGTTTAACCCTAGGACATTAACCATGGGTATATAGTACCCAGCGCAAATTTTTCTATTTTTAATTACAATTTTCAGTATGTGATTTTCTTACCTAAATATGTTTTTCATTTCCTATTAATGTTAACTCAAAGTACAAAGTTTGAAGTGCCTGCATGTAAAATATTTCAAATAAAGATTTATATTTAATATATTTTTTTTTATATTTTCAAAATCGGGTATGATATACCCGTGGTTAGTAGTGGTGTAACTTTATTTGATGGTTAGTGTTCTAGGGTTAAAATCACCCTGACGAAATGCACTAAACCATTTTTGACCGTCTGAAAAGCTGGAGCATGATCCAAATAATCTTTCTGTATGTTTAGTTCCGACGCTTACACCTTTCCAAAATTCATATGGCGAAAGTCCAAACATACCATCCTCCATCTTTAAGGGACTCATTTGTGAAAAAATGTCAACATTCAGCGAAATCTGACTCATCACTGAACAATGCAATGTTTCAATCTAGAACACACCAGAAATCGTCACTAAAACAAATATCATTGTCAATTTGCGGCCATTTTATGTTAATAATGAAAGTCAGTCAAGGACATTTGCAGTGACCTCTGATATTATAAGACCAAAACAACGCAAAGAGACTCATTGCCTCGAAAGAATTTTGAACAATGAACATGGCTTCAGCATCAAGAGCCCTTATTGAGACTAGCTATAAGTGGCACAAGGCTAAAACAGGAGGCACCTAGTGATGATCGAACTCACACGTCAGTCGTAATTGTCCTAACGAAAAAATCTTGATATCCATTGCACAAACGTTGAAGTGTCCAAATGATTTTCTAACCGTAGCTTAGATGTGGCACAAGGCCAAAAGCATGAGGCACCTATGGAGGATCGAACTCACTTAACAGTCGTAACTGATCTAGAGAGACAAGAATGATAGCCATTACACCAGGTCAAGGTGTGCGTACAAGCATTGCTATGATGTGTAATGATAACACATTGTAGAGAGCCATGTTCTGAAGGGACATGGTGCGTAAAAGAAGACGAAAAGCAATGAAGGTAAGGGCTAAGCATTTTTTTACAGTAAATTTCACAATGTACAAAGCTAAGGTTAACACTGTACAAGGCTAAGGTTGACCCTGTACAAGGCCCGGGGACCACATGAGATTTCGCCAGAAGGCAGTTTATATGGATAGAAGAGGAAAATAACAGTTAACTCTAGACTTGAACAGGTTAAGATTGTGGTGATTGGAGAAACATCCTCTTGGGATTCTGTTCCATAGAGCAATGGTTTGCAGGAAGAAGCTCTTTAAGTGGAACTTACTTCTCACCAATGGGTAGTTTATATGGATAGAAGAGGAAGATAATGGTTAACTCTAGACTTGAACAGGTTAAGATTGTAGTGAGTGGGGAAACATCCTCTTGGGATTCTGTTCCATAGAGCAGTGGTTTGCAGGAAGAAGCTCTTTAAGTGGAACTTACTTCTCACCAATGGGTAGTTTATATGGATAGAAGAGGAAGATAATGGTTAACTCAAGACTTGAACCGGTTAAGATTGTAGTGATTGGGGAAACATCCTCTTGGGATTCTGTTCCATAGAGCAATGGTTTGCAGGAAGAAGCTCTTTAAGTGGAACTTACTTCTCACCAATGGGTAGTTTATATGGATAGAAGAGGAAGATAATGGTTAACTCTAGACTTGAACAGGTTAAGATTGTAGTGAGTGGGGAAACATCCTCTTGGGATTCTGTTCCATAGAGCAGTGGTTTGCAGGAAGAAGCTCTTTAAGTGGAACTTACTTCTCACCAATGGGTAGTTTATATGGATAGAAGAGGAAGATAATGGTTAACTCAAGACTTGAACCGGTTAAGATTGTAGTGATTGGGGAAACATCCTCTTGGGATTCTGTTCCATAGAGCAATGGTTTGCAGGAAGAAGCTCTTTAAGTGGAACTTACTTCTCACCAATGGGTAGTTTATATGGATAGAAGAGGAAGATAATGGTTAACTCTAGACTTGAACAGGTTAAGATTGTAGTGAGTGGGGAAACATCCTCTTGGGAGTCTGTTCCATAGGGCAGTGGTTTATAGGAAGAAGCTGTTTGATTGGAACTTACTTCTCACCAATGGGTAGTTTATATGGATAGGAGAGGAAGATAATGGTTAACTCAAGACTTGAACCGGTTAAGATTGTAGTGATTGGGGAAACATCCTCTTGGGATTCTGTTCCATAGAGCAATGGTTTGCAGGAAGAAGCTCTTTAAGTGGAACTTACTTCTCACCAATGGGTAGTTTATATGGATAGAAGAGGAAGATAATGGTTAACTCTAGACTTGAACAGGTTAAGATTGTAGTGAGTGGGGAAACATCCTCTTGGGAGTCTGTTCCATAGGGCAGTGGTTTATAGGAAGAAGCTGTTTGATTGGAACTTACTTCTCACCAATGGGTAGTTTATATGGATAGGAGAGGAAGATAATGGTTAAGATTGTAGTGGGATTGTTCCATAAACATCCTCTTGGGTAGTTTGTTCCATTTTAGTGATTAGGGAAACATCCTGTTTTGCAGGGCAGTGGTTTATAGGAAGAAGCTGTTTGAGTGGAAGTTACTTCTCACCAATGGGTAGTTTATATGGATAGGAGAGGAAGATAATGGTTAAGATTTTAGTGATTAGGGAAACATCCTCTTAGGAGTCTGTTCCATAGGGCAGTGGTTTATAGGAAGAAGCTGTTTGATTGGAACTTACTTCTCACCAATGGGTAGTTTATATGGATAGGAGAGGAAGATAATGGTTAAGATTGTAGTGATTGGGGAAACATCCTCTTGGGAGTCTGTTCCATAGTCTGTTCCATTGGGCAGTGGTTTATAGGAAGAAGCTGTTTGATTGGAATTAGATTTAGGATTATTTTGTTCCATAGGGCAGTTTTATAGGAAGAAGACTTCTCAATCACCAATGGGTAGTTTATATGGATAGGAGAGGAAGATAATGGTTAAGATTGTAGTGATTGGGGAAACATCCTCTTGGGAGTCTGTTCCATAGGGCAGTGGTTTATAGGAAGAAGCTGTTTGATTGGAACTTACTTCTCACAATTGGGTAGTTTATATGGATAGGAGAGGAAGATAATTGTTAAGATTATAGTGATTGGGGAAACATCCTCTTGGGAGTCTGTTCCATAGGGCAGTGGTTTATAGGAAGAAGCTGTTTGATTGGAACTTACTTCTCAACAATGGGTAGTTTATATGGATAGGAGAGGAAGATAATGGTTTAATTTTTAGTGATTGGGGAAACATCCTCTTGGGAGTCTGTCTGTTTTATAGGAAGAAGAAGAGACTTGGAACTTTCTTCTCACCAAATGGTTTTATAGGATGAGGAAGCTAATGTTTGATTGGAAACATCCTCTTGGGTTCTTCCATAGGCAATTTTAAAGGGTTTGAGTTTATATGGATATTTGAAGAAGAAGATAATGGTTAAGATTGTAGTGATTGGGGAAACATCCTCTTGGGAGTCTGTTTCATTTTAGGGCAGTGGTTTATAGGAAGAAGAGGAAGATAATGTTTGATTGGAAACATCCTCTTGGGAGTCTGTTCCATAGAGCTGTTTTGAAAGAAGGTAGTTTATATGGATTAAAGATAGGAAGATAACACTCTAAGATTGTAGGTGATTGGGGAAACATCCTCTTTGTTCCATCTGTTCCATGTTTTGGGGCAGTGGTTTATAGGAAACGGTTGAGATTGAATAGGTGTTAGAGTGGAACTTGGTTTATCAAGAAATGGGAACTTTATATGGATATGAATAGGAGAGGAAGATAATGGTTAAGATCCTCTTGGGAGTCTGTTCCATAGTGATTTTATAGGAAATTTCCTCTTCACCAATGGGTGTTTGTAGAAGAGAAGATAATGGTTAAGATTGTAGTGATTGTCCATCCTCTTTGGGCAGTCTGTTCCATAGGGTAGTGGTTTATAGGAAAAAAGCTTTTGATTGGAACTTAAATTCTCAGGAATATGGATAGAAGAGGAAGATAATTTAAGATTGGAACTTTCTTCTCCTCTTGGAAAATGGGTAGTTTTATGGATAGGAGACGAAGATTCTCCAATGGTTAATATGGATTTTAACTCAGTGATTATTTTTCTCAAGTAAACATCCTCTTGGGAGTCTGTTCCATAGGCCATTGTTTTAAAGGAAGAAGCTGTTTGATTGGAACTTACTTCTCACCAATGGGTAGTTTATATGGATAGAAGAGGAAGATAATGGTTAAGATTGTAGTGATTGGGGAAACATCCTCTTGGGAGTCTGTTCCATAGAGCAATGTTTTGAAGAGGAAGAAGGAAGTTACTTCTCACTGGGTTTTTATATGGATGGAATTTACTTCTCACCAATGGTTGGTTTATATGGATAGAAGAGGAAGATAATGTTTAAGATTGTAGTGATTGGGGAAACATCCTCTTGGGAGTCTGTTCCATGGTTTATAGGAAGAAGCTGTTTGATTTTACAGGAAGAAGTTTATATGTTTGAGGAAGATAATGGTTCTCAAAAATGGGAGTCTGTTTATATGGATGGTTTATAGGAAGAAGATAACTTACTTCTCACAATTGGTTGACTTATATGACTTGAATAGGTTAAGATTGATTATTGATTGGGGAAACATCCTCTTGGGAGTCTGTTCCATTGGAACAATGTTTTGCAGGAAGAGAAGGAAGATAATGGTTTGATTGGAACTTACATCTCACCAATGGGGCAGTGGTTTATATGGATAGAATAGGAAGGGTATAACGGTTGAAGATTGTAATGATTGGGATTGAAACATCCTCTTGGGAGTCTGTTCCATAGGCCAGTGGTTTTATAGGAAGAAGCTGTTTGATTGGAACTTACTTCTCACCAATGGTTAGTTTATATGAATAGGAGGAAAAGATAATTGTTAAGATTGTGTTCCATAAAAGTGGTGATTGGAAGAAACATCCTCTTTTTTTTCTGTTCCATAGGGCAGTGGTTTATAATGGAAGATTGTAGTGATTGTTTGATTGGAACTTTCTTCTCACCAATGGGTAGTTTATATGGATAGGAGACGAAGATAATGGTTAAGATTTTAGTGATTAGGGAAACATCCTCTTGGGAGTCTGTTCCATAGGCCATTGTTTTAAAGAAAGAGCTGTTTGATTGGAACTTACTTCTCACCAATGGGTAGTTTATATGGATAGAAGAGGAAGATAATTGTTAAGATTGTAGTGATTGGGGAAACATCTTCTTGGGAGTCTGTTCCATAGAGCAATGTTTTGCAGGAAGAAGCTGTTTGAGTGGAATTTACTTCTCACCAATGGTTAGTTTATATGGATAGAAGAGGAAGATAATGTTTAAGATTGTAGTGATTGGGGAAACATCCTCTTGGGAGTCTGTTCCATAGAGCAATGTTTTGAAGGAAGAAGCTGTTTGAGTGGAAGTTACTTCTCACCAATGGTTAGTTTATATGGATAGGAGAGGAAGATAACGGTTGACTCTAGACTTGAATAGGTTAAGATTGTAGTGATTGGGGAAACATCCTCTTGGGAGTCTGTTCCATAGAGCAATGTTTTGCAGGAAGAAGCTGTTTGATTGGAACTTACTTCTCACCAATGGGTAGTTTATATGGATAGGAGAGGAAGATAACGGTTAAGATTGTAGTGATTGGGGAAACATCCTCTTGGAATTCTGTTTCATTGGGCAGTGGTTTATAGGAAGAAGCTGTTAGTGATTGGAAACATCCTCTTGGGAGTCTTCTCACCAATGGTTTATAGGAAGATATGGATAGGATAGGAGAGGAAGATAATGGTTAAGATTGTAGTGATTTGGGAAACATCCTCTTGGGAGTCTGTTCCATAGGGCAGTGGTTTATAGGAAGAAGCTGTTTGATTGGAACTTACTTCTCAACAATGGGTAGTTTATATGGATAGGAGAGGAAGATAATGGTTTAGATTTTAGTGATTAGGGAAACATCCTCTTGCGTGTCTGTTCCATAGGGCAGTGGTTTATAGGAAGAAGCTGTTTGATTGGAACTTACTTCTCACCAATGGGTAGTTTATATGGATAGAAGAGGAAGATAATGGTTAAGATTGTAGTGATTGGGGAAACATCCTCTTGGGAGTCTGTTTCATAGGGCAGTGGTTTATAGGAAGAAGCTGTTTGATTGGAACTTACTTCTCACCAATGGGTAGTTTATATGGATAGAAGAGGAAGATAACGGTTAAGATTGTAGTGATTGGGGAAACATCCTCTTTGGAGTCTGTTCCATAGGGCAGTGGTTTATAGGAAGAGGGTGTTAGAGTGGAACTTACTTCTCACCAATGGGTAGTTTATATGGATAGGAGAGGAAGATAATGGTTAAGATTGTAGTGATTGGGGAAACATCCTCTTGGGAGTCTGTTCCATAGGCCAGTGGTTTATAGGAAGAAGCTGTTTGATTGGAACTTTCTTCTCACCAATGGGTAGTTTATATGGATAGGAGACGAAGATAATGGTTAAGATTTTAGTGATTAGGGAAACATCCTCTTGGAAACATCCTTTATTGGGAGCTGTCTGTTCCATTCTCCATTGTTTTAAAGGAAAGAGCTGTTTGATTGGAACTTGACTTCTCATCCTCTGGGTAGTTTATATGGATAGAAGAAGGAAGATAATGGTTATATGGATTGAGGAAGATAACTTCTTAATTTGTATTGGGAAACATCCTCTTTGGAGTCTGTTCCATAGGGCAATGTTTTGCAGGAAGAAGCTGTTTGAGTGGAATTTACTTCTCACCAATGGTTAGTTTATATGGATAGAAGAGGAAGATAATGTTTAAGATTGTAGTGATTGGGGAAACATCCTCTTGGGAGTCTGTTCCATAGGCCAGCAATGTTTTTGGAACTTTCTTCTCACCAAGAAGCTGTTTATATGGGAAGACGAAGATAATTCTTACCAATTTTAGGATTGGGGAAACATCCTTATATGGATAGGAGATTGTTTTATAACTGGTTGACTCTAGACTTGAATATGGTTAAGATTGTAATGGTTAAGATTGGTGATTGGGGAAACATCCTCTTGGGAGTCTGTTCCATAGAGCAATGTTTTGCAGGAAGAAGCTGTTTGATTGGAACTTACTTCTCACCAATGGGTAGTTTATATGGATAGAATAGGAAGATAACGGTTGAGATTGTAGTGATTGGGGAAACATCCTCTTGGGTGTCTGTTCCATAGGCCAGTGGTTTATAGGAAGAAGCTGTTTGATTGGAACTTACTTCTCACCAATGGTTAGTTTATATGAATAGGAGAGGAAGATAATTGTTAAGATTGAATAGGTGATTGTAGTGATTGGGGAAACATCCTCTTGGGAGTCTGTTCCAAGAGCACGTGTTCCATAGAGCAATGTTTTTATAGGAAGAAGCTGTTTGATTGGAACTTTCTTCTCACCAATGGGTAGTTTATATGGATAGAAGAGGAAGATAATGGTTAAAATTGTAGTGATTGGGGAAACATCCTCTTGGGAGTCTGTTCCATAGGGTAGTGGTTTATAGGAAGAAGCTGTTTGATTGGAACTTACTTCTCACCAATGGTTAGTTTATATGGATAGGAGAGGAAGATAATTGTTAAGATTGTAGTGATTGGGGAAACATCCTCTTGGGAGTCTGTTCCATAGGCAGTGGTTTATGTTTGATTGGAAGATAGAAGAGGAAGATGTTTTGAGTTGGGGAAACATTTCTGTTCCATAGGGTTCTCTTACAAATGGTTAGTTTATATGGATAGAAGAGGAAGATAATTGTTTAAGATTGGGGTGATTTTTTATTTTTGTTTGATCCTTCTTGGTTGGTTCTGTTCCATAGAGCAATGTTTTGAAGGAAGGGAGTCTGTTCCATTGAGCTGTTTTGAAGGAAGAAGCTGGAAGTTACTTCTCACCAATGGTTATTTTATATGGATAGGAGAGGAAGATAACGGTTGACTCTAGACTTGAATAGGTTAAGATTGTAGTGATTGGGGAAACATCCTCTTGGGAGTCTGTTCCATAGAGCAATGTTTTTCAGGAAGAAGCAGTTTGATTGGAACTTACTTCTCACCAATGGGTAGTTTATATGGATAGGAGAGGAAGATAACGGTTAAGATTGTAGTGATTGGGGAAACATCCTCTTGGAATTCTGTTTCATAGGGCAGTGGTTTATAGGAAGAAGCTGTTAGAGTGGAACTTACTTCTCACCAATGGGTAGTTAATATGGATAGGAGAGGAAGATAATGGTTAAGATTGTAGTGATTTGGGAAACATCCTCTTGGGAGTCTGTTCCATAGGGCAGTGGTTTATAGGAAGAAGGTTGTTTGATTGGAA
>CAHIKZ030003280.1:42500-77500 GCA_903632075.3 Acanthosepion pharaonis | reverse complement strand
CAAGCGCAATAACTCAAACCATGTGCATTGTGTTTTAGCTTGACTCTTTATATATGCTGTTCAGTGGTACTTTATATGTAGGTCCATTGTATTATTCTAACGGTAATGTATTAACGGTAACCGTTATAAGCTGGCCGGTAATCGTTATGTTTCAAATTATTCTATGGGTGGTTGAGTGGAAATAATTGTGAACTGAATGCCGTTTTTATTGTATTGTTTTTTAACGTTTTTACTCATTTTTATTAGTAATTACTTTATTATTTGTTTTCATTGTTATAGTACTTTTATTTGTGTTTATATGTGCATTCGTAGTTTGCATGGTTTGGTTTATGGCATATCAACCTTGCCTGATGGCTTCCTTAGATTTTTATTGCTGGCAATATTTTTCAAAAAATAATAATGGAAAAGTGAAATTTTTTTCAAAAATGGTATTGCCTCTGGCAATATTTTTTTTAAAAAGTATTGCTAATCAATATTTTTTTCAAAAAGGTATTCTTGGTAATATTTTTTCAAAAAATATTATGGCAATATTTTTCCAAAAATGTATTGCATGGCAATATTTTCCGGAATGTATTGTTGGTAGATTTTTTTTTTTAAAAAATTTTGCTGGTAATTTTTTTCCAAAATGTACTACTAGTATCCTGTATTGCTAGTATATTCTTTTATTTCAAAATGTATTGGTGGTAATAAGATTTTTATTCAAAAAAATATATTCCTTGCAATAAAACCTATTTTTACAAATTTCATGGTTTTTTGAATTTTCAAGGTTAACTACTTGCCCATAGTTTATCCTAGCAAAGCTACTACCACGGGTCAGTGTATACCTAGGAACACCAGCAATTAAAAGGTGATTCCACATTTTAAAACCTCCTGATGAGAAATGCTGGGATTGTAGTTTATCGTCATGCCCAGGAATTAAAAATAAAATAAGTCAAATAATACTTGAAAGAATTAACAAAATTTATTTATAGAAAGGTTGAAATAAGTCAGTAAAAAATAACCAAAATGAAAAATCTATTGATTTGCGTGATCATTCGATAAAAGAATGGTCATACTTTCTACAGCGCATCCCATCTAACGACAGTTTTCCAGGTTCGAATCCTGCCATGAGGAGTGCGAATAAAAAAAAATCATCCCGTTTTTTAGAAATTGCTTTGTTTAAGTTAGGATACGAGCAGATCTGTCTATTTCGAGGGCCAGAGAAAACCCCAGTGTTCAAAGGTGGTATTTAACTTCGCTCCACCATCGAGTGGCCGTGAGGGCTAAAACACGTCTGAACTAATGACGGTTTCCTTGGGTAAAAAATTAAAGTTCGAAAAAAAAATGTTAAATTTAAAGATTTTTTAGACGAAAAAAATTATATATATGTCACTTGAGAAATAAAAAGGAAGGCTCCGTTTGATCTGATAGGGATGCAGGTTCGAATCACGCCAGAGAATATAATTCTTTCCTTAATAAGAATTATCTAATATTCAGGCCTTCCGACGAAAATAAATAAACACACGATTTAATAAATAAACGGCGCGTCTACTGAAATATGGATAAAAATAATGTTTAAGTAATAAAAAAAAAAAAATTTATTGAATAAAAAATTCATCCTTTTTTAGAAATTAAAAATTTTTGTTTTAATCATGAAAATTTAAACTAATCAGTTTATCTATGTCGAGTGTCAAGAAATTTTTTGTGTTTAAAAATTTAAAAGTATATCGAATTTTTTTTTGCAAATTCCCCCGTGCCCAGTTTGATTTAATGGTTCGTATCCTTTCATCGGATTAGAAATTATTTTTTTTTTTTATAAATGTTTCCAATATTCAATAATAGGCGAAAATAAATAATTATTTTAGTTAATAAATAAACGGGACGTCTATTCAAATATGAGCATCCAGTAAAAATAATGTTTAAGTGATAAAATATTTCTCAAGTCTTCTTTTTTAAATAAGGAACAAATACATTTTTAATTTTAGAACAAAAATTAAAATAAATGAATAAAAAGTATAAACGCGATAAATAAATAATCATTAACGTCAATGTTTGTGCATGTATAAATTTGAACAGTTTTTAAATATTTTTTAAATAAATGAAAAATTAAAAAATAAAAAAACTATGTCGATATCAACGATAGCATAGTTTTGGATTTTACATTTTTTTCCAAAAAAGAATTTCTCTAAAACTATTTAAAATATCAGTTTGGTTAGATACATCCTATCGACATTATAAGAAGAGGCCCTTTAAATTGTTGATCTAACCTAGTGAATGTTCCTGAATAGAATAACCACAAAGGTTCGTAATGAACGATAATACATTCTATCAAATAACAAAACATTAATATCAATGATTGGAATGGTTGGTTTAAGATAAATTTTTAAATATTAAAGATGTCAAGTAATTTTTTTTGAAAAATTCAACTGCATTTCAGGTTAATTGACAGTATTTACTAAACATATATTTCATGATTCCGGACATTAAACAATACTAGGTAAAATTACAAAAATATTACAATATATATATATATATATATATATATATATATATATATATTTGTAATTAGGGAAGGTTATATTTTTAGAATAATCAAACGAAGGCTTTACCAATGAATTCATAATATATCTACAACAAGATGCAATTCATAAGTTTCAATAAAATTGAGTAAATATATATATATTCAATTATTTTAATGGAAAGAAATTCCTTGAATGAATTATAATATATATTATATATATACCGCCCCATATTCAAAAGATATAAATAAGGCTTATATTTAATGATTATCCGAACCATATTCTTTATATTCGGGTGAGAAAAAATATCCCGTATAAAGAAAAAAAGAAAAATATAAAACAAATTATTATATTTTGGAATATTCATTAATTATTTTAGACTCTTTTTATGCCCTTGACAACCAGCCTCTCCGATTCAAATCCTAAATAAATTTGACATTCTCATTAGTTTTTGATTTCAATGAGCTGGAGACGAATTGAAATAAAACTGCAGATTGACATACAGTGTTTATTACCGTATGAATATACATACCCATTATTGTCCGAATTATTCCATTAACAGTATTTTTGTCAATTCAAAGATAGCAATTTCATCCGCATTTCAATATCGGTCAACATTTTGGATGGGTTTATTTTAATTTATAGTCTTCAATAAAGCAAAACCTTGATGCTTGTCGTGGGAAACTAGAAATACGTATTTTCAATTTTTTTTGCCTCAAAAAAAAAAATAAAAAAGTGACCAAATTCCGAATTAAAGAATCGCTGCTTTAATGTCGAAGAATTAGGATCTCTGGCTGGGGATCTAACCAAACATGAATATTACACCTTTACAGAAGGAAAACTAATTCAATCATTAAGTAAATAATGTATTATGAAATGGACAAAGTCCGACAATTATTTTAAGACACATTTATACATTCTTTTTTATATATATCAGGTCATCCCATAAGTTCTGTCCGAATTTTGAATAAAGAAAACAAGTGACCAAATGTTACATTTAATTACAGATTCAATCAACAATGTATTTTCCCTGATTATCTATAACTTCCTTCCATCTATTAACAAGCTTACTAATTCCATTACTGTAAAAATCTTTTGGCTTTGATTCGAAGAACTCACAAATGTCAGTTTTAACCTCTTCCTGTGTTACAAAAGCTGTTTCTTCCAAATGATTCTGTAAGCTACGAAACAAATGGTAGTCTGAAGGAGCAAGATCGGGAGAATAAGGTGGATGAGGAATTTTCTCCCAACCAAGTTCTTCGATCTTTTGTGACGTGATTCTTGCTGTGTGGGGTCGCGCATTGTCCTGATGAAACATCACCTCTTTTCGATTCATTCGAGCAGGTGTTTTTTTCCTCAAAGCTAGGTTCAAACGCTCTAATTGCTGACAGTATATTTGAGCATTACTTGCTGCATTAGGTGGTAAAAATTCAAAGTGGATTATTCCTTGGCGATCCCACCAGATTGAAAGAAGAACCTTTTGCCCATGAAGTTCCCTTCTCGGCTGTGGCTGGGGTCCTTCCCTTTACCAAGCCACTGTCTACGACGCTTAACATTTCGATAAAAGATCCATTTTTCGTCGCCAGTCACAAGTCTATCCAAAAAAAAAGTGAAACAAGTTGGCGAGAATGGAGAGAAGAGCAGATGTCAACTCAGGATTTGAGGTTGTTTTCAGACAATTCATGAGGCACCCATTTTCCAAGTTTAGGAACTTTTCCAAGTTGTTGAAGATGACGATGAACAGTTGTATGGTTTGAACTGAGAACCACTGCCAATTCCTCAACTGATAAAGCAGGATTTTCTTCAAGGGCTGCTTCAAGAAGCTTTTCATCAAACTCAACTGGACGTCCGGTTCGATCTTCATCTTCAAGGGTGAAATCTCCACCTCTGAATTTTGCAAACCATCTTCTGCAAGTTCTTTCATTCACATTCCTCTCCATAAACTGAGTGAATGTTTCTAGCCGCTTCGGCTGCTGAGTTTCCTTTCTTGAACTCATAAAGCATTATGTGCCTCAAATGATTCTTGGGTACTTCCATGTTAGCAGGGTTTTAATCAAACAAAATTTAATTTTATTGTTCTCTGAAATAAAATTTGATCAGTTTAAATGCATCTAAACATAAAAAATAATGTTCATTATAAGCTCCATTAGACATTATAAAAAACTACCTGATTAAAAATGTTTCATAATGTCGGAATGTCTTACATATTGCTTTTAGGCCGATTAATTCAAAATGCAATATGCATTAAAATATAAAAAAAATCGAAATGTTTTTGTTTTGTTTTATGATTTTACTCCAAGTAAGGCAATAAAGCCACTAAGCCACTAGGCTTGCTGTGTGTTAGAGAATATGAGAAAAGAAAGAGAGACAACAATAAATGAAATGGAATTAAAAAGACAGAAGATAAATATTGACATTGCATTTACATTTTTGAAGATCAATGTTGTTTGGAAATTAAGAGCCAGAAAGAGATTTCCACATGCGAGAAGTGCGAAGAAAGCTGTTAGCATAGAACTTACGTTTACATCTAGACATTTTAGCTGTAAAATGATGAAACCATGCCGCGAATCAAGTATTGCGTTTAAATTCATAAAATCTAAGTACCATACAGAAAAGTTCATCATAACACTTACCTTGAAAATATCTATGGAAAAAGCACAGGGAATATACATTACATCGGTGGGAAAATGAACGAATCTGAGATGTCAGATCACGACCAATTCATTAAGAATCTCTAAATACATAAAAAAAGGACCAAACCAGATGGGACAGCAATAGTCAATGCCTAGGCGAACGCTAGACTCAAAAAATGTGTAAGGTAAATTTAGTAGAAAAATATTGTCTAGCACGATACAGTGACCCAGCTTTCCTAGCAGCAGACCTAGCAATTGATTCAATGTAATCTTTCCACTTCATGTCAGCGGAAAACGTTAATCTGAGAAGGTGTAAGTATGATGGAAGGCAAATAAAAGATAGTAGTTGCCTCTTGGGGAAGTCAAATCGAACAAGCCATTGCTTGCTCCAGTTAACAACACCATAAAATGATCTTTAAAGGATTAAAGAATGGGGTTGGTCTTTAGTAGAAATCGCCAATATTTCCTGCTACACTTGCTCAATCATTGATAAGATAAAAGACTGATATCGTAAGAGATTACCAGATAGGTATATCAGAAAATGGCTAATTTTGGAATCGGGGTCTGTGGAAAAAGAATTGGTAAATAGATTTACAAGCAGAAATGTCAACGATTGACGATTCTTTGCGTGATCACACCTTTGTGAATTTTATTTATTATTCTATTAAATCGATCTAACTCGGACATTGATGACGCTATAACGTCTTCTATCACGTTCCAGCATCAAGATCTGAAGGTCATTGGGGAGGCAATCCGTGTTCGAAACATCGCTGGTCAATATAAGTGGTTGCTGGACGGCCAACCCGTCTTGCTCGATGGCATGGTGTCCAGTTCAGAGTCCTGCAAAGCGCATTCTGCGTTCGTAGAAATATAAGAAATCGGGCCATAGATCTAATTGGATATTGTCTCCTAGAGATTTTAAGTATACATCTCAGCATTCGGATGAAGGTTCCATCAACCTTAGACACAAGAGGTTTAATTAATATTCAGCCTATGGCAACATACATTAACACAGAATATTACACATTTACAGGTGGAAAGCTATTTCAATTGCTCCCGTGAAATTTCGATCTTCTGTTAGAAAAATTATGTACATAACGGAGGCGCGGTGGAGTAATGGATAGCGATTTAGATCCTATTCTAGATTTTCCCGGAGGATTAATGGATAGCGTCTCGGATTGAGGGATAAGAGATCCGAGTTCGAATTCCAGTCGAATCCATTACATTCACTTACGTGCTAATACCCTTGGGAAAGGTATGAATCCTCTTCTAGATTTTCCCGGAGGAGTAATGGATAGCGGCTCGGATTGAGGAATCGGAGAGCCGAGTTCGAATTCCAGTCGAATGCATTACATTCACTTACGTGTTAATACCCTTGCGAAAGGTATGAATCCTCTTCTGGATTTTCCCGGAGGATTAATGGATTGCGGCTCGGATTGAGGAATCACAGAGCCGAGTTCGAATTCCAGTCGAGTCCATTACATTCACTTACGTGCTAATACCCTTGGGAAAGGTATGAATCCTGTTTTCTAGATTTTCACAGAGGAGTAATGGATAGCGGCTTGGATTGAGGAATCGGAGAGCCGAGTTCGAATTCCAGTCGAATCCATTACATTCACTTACGTGCTAATACCCTTGGGAAAGGTATGAATCCTCTTCTAGATTTTCCCGGAGGAGTAATGGATAGCGGCTCGGATTGAGGAATCGGAGAGCCGAGTTCGAATTCCAGTCGAATCCATTACATTCACTTACGTGCTAATACCCTTGGGAAAGGTATGAATCCTCTTCTAGATTTTCCCGGAGGAGTAATGGATAGCGGCTCGGTTTGAGGAATCGGAGAGCCGAGTTCGAATTCCAGTCGAATCCATTACATTCACTTACGTGCTAATACCCTTGGGAAAGGTATGAATCCTCTTCTAGATTTTCACAGAGGAGTAATGGATAGCGGCTCGGATTGAGGAATCGGAGAGCCGAGTTCGAATTCCAGTCGAATCCATTACATTCACTTACGTGCTAATACCCTTGGGAAAGTTATGAATCCTATTCTAGATTTTCCCGGAGGATTAATGCATAGCGTCTCGGATTGAGAAATAAGAGATTCGAGTTCGAATTCCAGTCGAATCCATTACATTCACTTACGTGCTAACACCCTTGGGAAAGGTATGTATCCTCTTCTAGATTTTCCCGGAGGAGTAATGGATAGCGGCTCGGATTGAGGAATCGGAGAGCCGAGTTCGAATTCCAGTCGAATCCATTACATTCACTTACGTGCTAATACCCTTGGGAAAGGTATGAATCCTCTTCTAGATTTTCCCGGAGGAGTAATGGATAGCGGCTCGGATTGAGGAATCGGAGAGCCGAGTTCGAATTCCAGTCGAATCCATTACATTCACTTACGTGCTAATACCCTTGGGAAAGGTATGAATCCTCTTCTAGATTTTCCCGGAGGAGTAATGGATAGCGGCTCGGATTGAGGAATCGGAGAGCCGAGTTCGAATTCCAGTCGAATCCATTACATTCACTTACGTGCTAATACCCTTGGGGAAATGGTATTGAATCCTCTTCTTCCAGAATTTTCCCGGAGGAGTAAAGGTGGATAGCGGAGGAGTAATGGATAGCGGATTGAGGAATCGGAGAGCCGAGTTCGAATTCCAGTCGAATCCATTACATTCACTTACGTGCTAATACCCTTGGGAAAGGTATGAATCCTCTTCTAGATTTTCCCGGAGGAGTAATGGATAGCGGCTCGGATTGAGGAATCGGAGAGCCGAGTTCGAATTCCAGTCGAATCCATTACATTCACTTACGTGCTAATACCCTTGGGAAAGGTATGAATCCTCTTCTAGATTTTCCCGGAGGAGTAATGGATAGCGGCTCGGATTGAGGAATCGGAGAGCCGAGTTCGAATTCCAGTCGAATCCATTACATTCACTTACGTGCTAATACCCTTGGGAAAGGTATGAATCCTCTTCTAGATTTTCCCGGAGGAGTAATGGATAGCGGCTCGGATTGAGGAATCGGAGAGCCGAGTTCGAATTCAGTCGAATCCATTACATTCACTTACGTGCTAATACCCTTGGGAAAGGTATGAATCCTCTTTCTAGATTTTCCCGGAGGAGTAATGGATAGCGGCTCGGATTGAGGAATCGGAGAGCCGAGTTCGAATTCCAGTCGAATCCATTACATTCACTTACGTGCTAATACCCTTGGGAAAGGTATGAATCCTCTTCTAGATTTTCCCGGAGGAGTAATGGATAGCGGCTCGGATTGAGGAATCGGAGAGCCGAGTTCGAATTCCAGTCGAATCCATTACATTCACTTACGTGCTAATACCCTTGGGAAAGGTATGAATCCTCTTCTAGATTTTCCCGGAGGAGTAATGGATAGCGGCTCGGATTGAGGAATCGGAGAGCCGAGTTCGAATTCCAGTCGAATCCATTACATTCACTTACGTGCTAATACCCTTGGGAAAGGTATGAATCCTCTTCTAGATTTTCCCGGAGGAGTAATGGATAGCGGCTCGGATTGAGGAATCGGAGAGCCGAGTTCGAATTCCAGTCGAATCCATTACATTCACTTACGTGCTAATACCCTTGGGAAAGGTATGAATCCTCTTCTAGATTTTCCCGGAGGAGTAATGGATAGCGGCTCGGATTGAGGAATCGGAGAGCCGAGTTCGAATTCCAGTCGAATCCATTACATTCACTTACGTGCTAATACCCTTGGGAAAGGTATGAATCCTCTTCTAGATTTTCCCGGAGGAGTAATGGATAGCGGCTCGGATTGAGGAATCGGAGAGCCGAGTTCGAATTCCAGTCGAATCCATTACATTCACTTACGTGCTAATACCCTTGGGAAAGGTATGAATCCTCTTCTAGATTTTCCCCCCTTGGAGGAGTAATGGATAGCGGCTCGGATTGAGGAATCGAGAGAGCGAGTTCGAATTCCAGTCGAATCCATTACATTCACTTACGTGCTAATACCCTTGGGAAAGGTATGAATCCTCTTCTAGATTTTCCCGGAGGAGTAATGGATAGCGGCTCGGATTGAGGAATCGGAGAGCCGAGTTCGAATTCCAGTCGAATCCATTACATTCACTTACGTGCTAATACCCTTGGGAAAGGTATGAATCCTCTTCTAGATTTTCCCGGAGGAGTAATGGATAGCGGCTCGGATTGAGGAATCGGAGAGCCGAGTTCGAATTCCAGTCGAATCCATTACATTCACTTACGTGCTAATACCCTTGGGAAAGGTATGAATCCTCTTCTAGATTTTCCCGGAGGAGTAATGGATAGCGGCTCGGATTGAGGAATCGGAGAGCCGAGTTCGAATTCCAGTCGAATCCATTACATTCACTTACGTGCTAATACCCTTGGGAAAGGTATGAATCCTCTTCTAGATTTTCTCGGAGGAGTAATGGATAGCGGCTCGGATTGAGGAATCGGAGAGCCGAGTTCGAATTCCAGTCGAATCCATTACATTCACTTACGTGCTAATACCCTTGGGAAAGGTATGAATCCTCTTCTAGATTTTCCCGGAGGAGTAATGGATAGCGGCTCGGATTGAGGAATCGGAGAGCCGAGTTCGAATTCCAGTCGAATCCATTACATTCACTTACGTGCTAATACCCTTGGGAAAGGTATGAATCCTCTTCTAGATTTTCTCGGAGGAGTAATGGATAGCGGCTCGGATTGAGGAATCGGAGAGCCGAGTTCCAATTCCAGTCGAATCCATTACATTCACTTTTCCCGGACGTGGATAGCTAATACCCTTGGGAAAGGTATGAATCCTCTTCTAGATTTTCCCGGAGGAGTAATGGATAGCGGCTCGGATTGAGGAATCGGAGAGCCGAGTTCGAATTCCAGTCGAATCCATTACATTCACTTACGTGCTAATACCCTTGGGAAAGGTATGAATCCTCTTCTAGATTTTCCCGGAGGAGTAATGGATAGCGGCTCGGATTGAGGAATCGGAGAGCCGAGTTCGAATTCCAGTCGAATCCATTACATTCACTTACGTGCTAATACCCTTGGGAAAGGTATGAATCCTCTTCTAGATTTTCCCGGAGGAGTAATGGATAGCGGCTCGGATTGAGGAATCGGAGAGCCGAGTTCGAATTCCAGTCGAATCCATTACATTCACTTACGTGCTAATACCCTTGGGAAAGGTATGAATCCTCTTCTAGATTTTCCCGGAGGAGTAATGGATAGCGGCTCGGATTGAGGAATCGGAGAGCCGAGTTCGAATTCCAGTCGAATCCATTACATTCACTTACGTGCTAATACCCTTGGGAAAGGTATGAATCCTCTTCTAGATTTTCCCGGAGGAGTAATGGATAGCGGCTCGGATTGAGGAATCGGAGAGCCGAGTTCGAATTCCAGTCGAATCCATTACATTCACTTACGTGCTAATACCCTTGGGAAAGGTATGAATCCTCTTCTAGATTTTCCCGGAGGAGTAATGGATAGCGGCTCGGATTGAGGAATCGGAGAGCCGAGTTCGAATTCCAGTCGAATCCATTACATTCACTTACGTGCTAATACCCTTGGGAAAGGTATGAATCCTCTTCTAGATTTTCCCGGAGGAGTAATGGATAGCGGCTCGGATTGAGGAATCGGAGAGCCGAGTTCGAATTCCAGTCGAATCCATTACATTCACCCTTACGTGCTAATACCCTTCCATTACATTCACTTAAAAGGTATGAATCCTCTTCTAGATTTTCCCGGAGGAGTAATGGATAGCGGCTCGGATTGAGGAATCGGAGAGCCGAGTTCGAATTCCAGTCGAATCCATTACATTCACTTACGTGCTAATACCCTTGGGAAAGGTATGAATCCTCTTCTAGATTTTCCCGGAGGAGTAATGGATAGCGGCTCGGATTGAGGAATCGGAGAGCCGAGTTCGAATTCCAGTCGAATCCATTACATTCACTTACGTGCTAATACCCTTGGGAAAGGTATGAATCCTCTTCTAGATTTTCCCGGAGGAGTAATGGATAGCGGCTCGGATTGAGGAATCGGAGAGCCGAGTTCGAATTCCAGTCGAATCCATTACATTCACTTACGTGCTAATACCCTTGGGAAAGGTATGAATCCTCTTCTAGATTTTCCCGGAGGAGTAATGGATAGCGGCTCGGATTGAGGAATCGGAGAGCCGAGTTCGAATTCCAGTCGAATCCATTACATTCACTTACGTGCTAATACCCTTGGGAAAGGTATGAATCCTCTTCTAGATTTTCCCGGAGGAGTAATGGATAGCGGCTCGGATTGAGGAATCGGAGAGCCGAGTTCGAATTCAGTCGAATCCATTACATTCACTTACGTGCTAATACCCTTGGGAAAGGTATGAATCCTCTTCTAGATTTTCCCGGGGAGTAATGGATAGCGGCTCGGATTGAGGAATCGGAGAGCCGAGTTCGAATTCCAGTCGAATCCATTACATTCACTTACGTGCTAATACCCTTGGGAAAGGTATGAATCCTCTTCTAGATTTTCCCGGAGGAGTAATGGATAGCGGCTCGGATTGAGGAATCGGAGAGCCGAGTTCGAATTCCAGTCGAATCCATTACATTCACTTACGTGCTAATACCCTTGGGAAAGGTATGAATCCTCTTCTAGATTTTCCCGGAGGAGTAATGGATAGCGGCTCGGATTGAGGAATCGGAGAGCCGAGTTCGAATTCAGTCGAATCCATTACATTCACTTACGTGCTAATACCCTTGGGAAAGGTATGAATCCTCTTCTAGATTTTCCCGGAGGAGTAATGGATAGCGGCTCGGATTGAGGAATCGGAGAGCCGAGTTCGAATTCCAGTCGAATCCATTACATTCACTTACGTGCTAATACCCTTTTCCCGGGAAAGGTATGAAGGAATCCTCTTCTAGATTTTCCCTTGGAGGAGAATCCTCTTCTAATTTTCCGGATAGCGGCTTGGATTGAGGAATCGGAGAGCCGAGTTCGAATTCAGTCGAATCCATTACATTCACTTACGTGCTAATACCCTTGGGAAAGGTATGAATCCTCTTCTAGATTTTCCCGGAGGAGTAATGGATAGCGGCTCGGATTGAGGAATCGGAGAGCCGAGTTCGAATTCCAGTCGAATCCATTACATTCACTTACGTGCTAATACCCTTGGGAAAGGTATGAATCCTCTTCTAGATTTTCCCGGAGGAGTAATGGATAGCGGCTTGGATTGAGGAATCGGAGAGCCGAGTTCGAATTCCAGTCGAATCCATTACATTCACTTACGTGCTAATACCCTTGGGAAAGGTATGAATCCTCTTCTAGATTTTCCCGGAGGAGTAATGGATAGCGGCTCGGATTGAGGAATCGGAGAGTTCGAGTTCGAATTCATTCAGTCGAATCCATTACATTCACTTCTAGACGTGCTAATACCCTTGGGAAAGGTATGAATCCTCTTCTAGATTTTCCCGGAGGAGTAATGGATAGCGGATAGCTCTCGGATTGAGGAATCGGAGAGCCGAGTTCGAATTCCAGTCGAATCCATTACATTCACTTACGTGCTAATACCCTTGGGAAAGGTATGAATCCTCTTCTAGATTTTCCCGGAGGAGTAATGGATAGCGGCTCGGATTGAGGAATCGGAGAGCCGAGTTCGAATTCCAGTCGAATCCATTACATTCACTTACGTGCTAATACCCTTGGGAAAGGTATGAATCCTCTTCTAGATTTTCCCGGAGGAGTAATGGATAGCGGCTCGGATTGAGGAATCGGAGAGCCGAGTTCGAATTCAGTCGAATCCATTACATTCACTTACGTGCTAATACCCTTGGGAAAGGTATGAATCCTCTTCTAGATTTTCCCGGAGGAGTAATGGATAGCGGCTCGGATTGAGGAATCGGAGAGCCGAGTTCGAATTCCAGTCGAATCCATTACATTCACTTACGTGCTAATACCCTTGGGAAAGGTATGAATCCTCTTCTAGATTTTCCCGGAGGAGTAATGGATAGCGGCTGGATAGCGGCTTCGGATTGAGGAATCGGAGAGCCGAGTTTTCGAATTCAGTCGAATCCATTCCACATTCACTTACGTGCTAATACCCTTGGGAAAGGTATGAATCCTCTTCTAGATTTTCCCGGAGGAGTAATGGATAGCGGCTCGGATTGAGGAATCGGAGAGCCGAGTTCGAATTCCAGTCGAATCCATTACATTCACTTACGTGCTAATACCCTTGGGAAAGGTATGAATCCTCTTCTAGATTTTCCCGGAGGAGTAATGGATAGCGGCTCGGATTGAGGAATCGGAGAGCCGAGTTCGAATTCCAGTCGAATCCATTACATTCACTTACGTGCTAATACCCTTGGGAAAGGTATGAATCCTCTTCTAGATTTTCCCGGAGGAGTAATGGATAGCGGCTCGGATTGAGGAATCGGAGAGCCGAGTTCGAATTCCAGTCGAATCCATTACATTCACTTACGTGCTAATACCCTTGGGAAAGGTATGAATCCTCTTCTAGATTTTCCCGGAGGAGTAATGGATAGCGGCTCAGATTGAGGAATCGGAGAGCCGAGTTCGAATTCCAGTCGAATCCATTACATTCACTTACGTGCAAATACCCTTGGGAAAGGTATGAATCCTCTTCTAGATTTTCCCGGAGGAGTAATGGATAGCGGCTCGGATTGAGGAATCGGAGATCCGAGTTCGAATTCAGTCGAATCCATTACATTCACTCACGGGCTAATACCCTTGGGAAAGGTATGAATCCTCTTCTAGATTTTCCCGGAGGAGTAATGGATAGCGGCTCGGATTGAGGAATCGGAGAGCCGAGTTCGAATTCCAGTCGAATCCATTACATTCAGTCGACGTTACATTAATACCCTTTGGGAAAGGTATGAATCCTCTTCTAGATTTTCCCGGAGGAGTAATGGATAGCGGCTCGGATTGAGGAATCGGAGAGCCGAGTTCGAATTCCAGTCGAATCCATTACATTCACTTACGTGCTAATACCCTTGGGAAAGGTATGAATCCTCTTCTAGATTTTCCCGGAGGAGTAATGGATAGCGGCTCGGATTGAGGAATCGGAGAGCCGAGTTCGAATTCCAGTCGAATCCATTACATTCACTTACGTGCTAATACCCTTGGGAAAGGTATGAATCCTCTTCTAGATTTTCCCGGAGGAGTAATGGATAGCGGCTCGGATTGAGGAATCGGAGAGCCGAGTTCGAATTCCAGTCGAATCCATTACATTCACTTACGTGCTAATACCCTTGGGAAAGGTATGAATCCTCTTCTAGATTTTCCCGGAGGAGTAATGGATAGCGGCTCGGATTGAGGAATCGGAGAGCCGAGTTCGAATTCCAGTCGAATCCATTACATTCACTTACGTGCTAATACCCTTGGGAAAGGTATGAATCCTCTTCTAGATTTTCCCGGAGGAGTAATGGATAGCGGCTCGGATTGAGGAATCGGAGAGCCGAGTTCGAATTCCAGTCGAATCCATTACATTCACTTACGTGCTAATACCCTTGGGAAAGGTATGAATCCTCTTCTAGATTTTCCCGGAGGAGTAATGGATAGCGGCTCGGATTGAGGAATCGGAGAGCCGAGTTCGAATTCCAGTCGAATCCATTACATTCACTTACGTGCTAATACCCTTGGGAAAGGTATGAATCCTCTTCTAGATTTTCCCGGAGGAGTAATGGATAGCGGCTCGGATTGAGGAATCGGAGAGCCGAGTTCGAATTCCAGTCGAATCCATTACATTCAATACTTACGTTCTAGATTTTCTAATACCCTTGGGAAATTACATTAAAGGTGAATCCTCTTCTAGATTTTCCCGGAGGAGTAATGGATAGCGGCTCGGATTGAGGAATCGGAGAGCCGAGTTCGAATTCAGTCGAATCCATTACATTCACTTACGTGCTAATACCCTTGGGAAAGGTATGAATCCTCTTCTAGATTTTCCCGGAGGAGTAATGGATAGCGGCTCGGATTGAGGAATCGGAGAGCCGAGTTCGAATTCCAGTCGAATCCATTACATTCACTTACGTGCTAATACCCTTGGGAAAGGTATGAATCCTCTTCTAGATTTTCCCGGAGGAGTAATGGATAGCGGCTCGGATTGAGGAATCGGAGAGCCGAGTTCGAATTCCAGTCGAATCCATTACATTCACTTACGTGCTAATACCCTTTTTCCCGGGAAAGGTATGAATCCTCTTCTAGATTTTCCCGGAGGAGTAATGGATAGCGGCTCGGATTGAGGAATCGGAGAGCCGAGTTCGAATTCCAGTCGAATCCATTACATTCACTTACGTGCTAATACCCTTGGGAAAGGTATGAATCCTCTTCTAGATTTTCCCGGAGGAGTAATGGATAGCGGCTCGGATTGAGGAATCGGAGAGCCGAGTTCGAATTCCAGTCGAATCCATTACATTCACTTACGTGCTAATACCCTTGGGAAAGGTATGAATCCTCTTCTAGATTTTCCCGGAGGAGTAATGGATAGCGGCTCGGATTGAGGAATCGGAGAGCCGAGTTCGAATTCCAGTCGAATCCATTACATTCACTTACGTGCTAATACCCTTGGGAAAGGTATGAATCCTCTTCTAGATTTTCCCGGAGGAGTAATGGATAGCGGCTCGGATTGAGGAATCGGAGAGCCGAGTTCGAATTCCAGTCGAATCCATTACATTCACTTACGTGCTAATACCCTTGGGAAAGGTATGAATCCTCTTCTAGATTTTCCCGGAGGAGTAATGGATAGCGGCTCGGATTGAGGAATCGGAGAGCCGAGTTCGAATTCCAGTCGAATCCATTACATTCACTTACGTGCTAATACCCTTGGGAAAGGTATGAATCCTCTTCTAGATTTTCCCGGAGGAGTAATGGATAGCGGCTCGGATTGAGGAATCGGAGAGCCGAGTTCGAATTCCAGTCGAATCCATTACATTCACTTACGTGCTAATACCCTTGGGAAAATGGATATTGAATCCTCTTCTAGATTTTCCCGGAGGAGTAATGGATAGCGGCTCGGATTGAGGAATCGGAGAGCCGAGTTCGAATTCCAGTCGAATCCATTACATTCACTTACGTGCTAATACCCTTGGGAAAGGTATGAATCCTCTTCTAGATTTTCCCGGAGGAGTAATGGATAGCGGCTCGGATTGAGGAATCGGAGAGCCGAGTTCGAATTCCAGTCGAATCCATTACATTCACTTACGTGCTAATACCCTTGGGAAAGGTATGAATCCTCTTCTAGATTTTCCCGGAGGAGTAATGGATAGCGGCTCGGATTGAGGAATCGGAGAGCCGAGTTCGAATTCCAGTCGAATCCATTACATTCACTTACGTGCTAATACCCTTGGGAAAGGTATGAATCCTCTTCTAGATTTTCCCGGAGGAGTAATGGATAGCGGCTCGGATTGAGGAATCGGAGAGCCGAGTTCGAATTCCAGTCGAATCCATTACATTCACTTACGTGCTAATACCCTTGGGAAAGGTATGAATCCTCTTCTAGATTTTCCCGGAGGAGTAATGGATAGCGGCTCCCTTGGGATTGAGGAATCCCGGAGGAGAGGATAGAGTTCGAATTCCAGTCGAATCCATTACATTCACTTACGTGCTAATACCCTTGGGAAAGGTATGAATCCTCTTCTAGATTTTCCCGGAGGAGTAATGGATAGCGGCTCGGATTGAGGAATCGGAGAGCCGAGTTCGAATTCAGTCGAATCCATTACATTCACTTACGTGCTAATACCCTTGGGAAAGGTATGAATCCTCTTCTAGATTTTCCCGGAGGAGTAATGGATAGCGGCTCGGATTGAGGAATCGGAGAGCCGAGTTCGAATTCCAGTCGAATCCATTACATTCACTTACGTGCTAATACCCTTGGGAAAGGTATGAATCCTCTTCTAGATTTTCCCGGAGGAGTAATGGATAGCGGCTCGGATTGAGGAATCGGAGAGCCGAGTTCGAATTCCAGTCGAATCCATTACATTCACTTACGTGCTAATACCCTTGGGAAAGGTATGAATCCTCTTCTAGATTTTCCCGGAGGAGTAATGGATAGCGGCTCGGATTGAGGAATCGGAGAGCCGAGTTCGAATTCCAGTCGAATCCATTACATTCACTTACGTGCTAATACCCTTGGGAAAGGTATGAATCCTCTTCTAGATTTTCCCGGAGGAGTAATGGATAGCGGCTCGGATTGAGGAATCGGAGAGCCGAGTTCGAATTCCAGTCGAATCCATTACATTCACTTACGTGCTAATACCCTTGGGAAAGGTATGAATCCTCTTCTAGATTTTCCCGGAGGAGTAATGGATAGCGGCTCGGATTGAGGAATCGGAGAGCCGAGTTCGAATTCCAGTCGAATCCATTACATTCACTTACATTCACTTAATCCTCTTCTAGCTAATACCCTTGGGAAAGGTATGAATCCTCTTCTAGATTTTCCCGGAGGAGTAATGGATAGCGGCTCGGATTGAGGAATCGGAGAGCCGAGTTCGAATTCCAGTCGAATCCATTACATTCACTTACGTGCTAATACCCTTGGGAAAGGTATGAATCCTCTTCTAGATTTTCCCGGAGGAGTAATGGATAGCGGCTCGGATTGAGGAATCGGAGAGCCGAGTTCGAATTCCAGTCGAATCCATTACATTCACTTACGTGCTAATACCCTTGGGAAAGGTATGAATCCTCTTCTAGATTTTCCCGGAGGAGTAATGGATAGCGGCTCGGATTGAGGAATCGGAGAGCCGAGTTCGAATTCCAGTCGAATCCATTACATTCACTTACGTGCTAATACCCTTGGGAAAGGTATGAATCCTCTTCTAGATTTTCCCGGAGGAGTAATGGATAGCGGCTCGGATTGAGGAATCGGAGAGCCGAGTTCGAATTCCAGTCGAATCCATTACATTCACTTACGTGCTAATACCCTTGGGAAAGGTATGAATCCTCTTCTAGATTTTCCCGGAGGAGTAATGGATAGCGGCTCGGATTGAGGAATCGGAGAGCCGAGTTCGAATTCCAGTCGAATCCATTACATTCACTTACGTGCTAATACCCTTTTTCCCGGGGAAAGGTATGAATCCTCTTCTAGATTTTCCCGGAGGAGTAATGGATAGCGGCTCTTCTAGATTGAGGAATCGGAGAGCCAAGTTCGAATTCCAGTCGAATTCATTACATTCACTTACGTGCAAATACCCTTGGGAAAGGTATGAATCCTCTTCTAGATTTTCCCGGAGGAGTAATGGATAGCGGCTTGGATTGAGGAATCGGAGAGCCGAGTTCGAATTCCAGTCGAATCCATTACATTCACTTACGTGCTAATATCCTTGGGAAAGGTATGAATCCTCTTCTAGATTTTCCGGAGGAGTAATGGATAGCGGCTTGGATTGAGGAATCGGAGAGCCGAGTTCGAATTCCAGTCGAATCCATTACATTCACTTACGTGCTAATACCCTTGGGAAAGGTATGAATCCTCTTCTAGATTTTCCCGGAGGAGTAATGGATAGCGGCTCGGATTGAGGAATCGGAGAGCCGAGTTCGAATTCAGTCGAATCCATTACATTCACTTACGTGCTAATACCCTTGGGAAAGGTATGAATCCTCTTCTAGATTTTCCCGGAGGAGTAATGGATAGCGGCTCGGATTGAGGAATCGGAGAGACGAGTTCGAATTCCAGTCGAATCCATTACATTCACTTACGTGCTAATACCCTTGGGAAAGGTATGAATCCTCTTCTAGATTTTCCCGGAGGAGTAATGGATAGCGGCTCGGATTGAGGAATCGGAGAGTTCGAGTTCGAATTCCAGTCGAATCCATTACATTCACTTACGTGCTAATACCCTTGGGAAAGGTATGAATCCTCTTCTAGATTTTCCCGGAGGAGTAATGGATAGCGGCTCGGATTGAGGAATCGGAGAGCCGAGTTCGAATTCAGTCGAATCCATTACATTCACTTACGTGCTAATACCCTTGGGAAAGGTATGAATCCTCTTCTAGATTTTCCCGGAGGAGTAATGGATAGCGGCTCGGATTGAGGAATCGGAGAGCCGAGTTCGAATTCCAGTCGAATCCATTACATTCACTTACGTGCTAATACCCTTGGGAAAGGTATGAATCCTCTTCTAGATTTTCCCGGAGGAGTAATGGATAGCGGCTCGGATTGAGGAATCGGAGAGCCGAGTTCGAATTCCAGTCGAATCCATTACATTCACTTACGTGCTAATACCCTTGGGAAAGGTATGAATCCTCTTCTAGATTTTCCCGGAGGAGTAATGGATAGCGGCTCGGATTGAGGAATCGGAGAGCCGAGTTCGAATTCCAGTCGAATCCATTACATTCACTTACGTGCTAATACCCTTGGGAAAGGTATGAATCCTCTTCTAGATTTTCCCGGAGGAGTAATGGATAGCGGCTCGGATTGAGGAATCGGAGAGCCGAGTTCGAATTCCAGTCGAATCCATTACATTCACTTACGTGCTAATACCCTTGGGAAAGGTATGAATCCTCTTCTAGATTTTCCCGGAGGAGTAATGGATAGCGGCTCGGATTGAGGAATCGGAGAGCCGAGTTCGAATTCCAGTCGAATCCATTACATTCACTTACGTGCTAATACCCTTGGGAAAGGTATGAATCCTCTTCTAGATTTTCCCGGAGGAGTAATGGATAGCGGCTCGGATTGAGGAATCGGAGAGCCGAGTTCGAATTCCAGTCGAATCCATTACATTCATTCACTTACCCTTGGGAAGCTAATAATCCTCTTGGGAAAGGTATGAATCCTCTTCTAGATTTTCCCAGTCGAGGATTACATTCACTTACGTAATGGATAGCGGCTTCTAGATTTTCCCGAGGAATCTCGAGAGCCGAGTTCGAGTTCGAATTCCAGTCGAATCCATTACATTCACTTACGGCGCTAATACTAATACCCTTGGGAAAGGTATGAATCCTCTTCTAGATTTTCCCGGAGGAGTAATGGATAGCGGCTCGGATTGAGGAATCGGAGAGCCGAGTTCGAATTCCAGTCGAATCCATTACATTCACTTACGTGCTAATACCCTTGGGAAAGGTATGAATCCTCTTCTAGATTTTCCCGGAGGAGTAATGGATAGCGGCTCGGATTGAGGAATCGGAGAGCCGAGTTCGAATTCCAGTCGAATCCATTACATTCACTTACGTGCTAATACCCTTGGGAAAGGTATGAATCCTCTTCTAGATTTTCCCGGAGGAGTAATGGATAGCGGCTCGGATTGAGGAATCGGAGAGCCGAGTTCGAATTCCAGTCGAATCCATTACATTCACTTACGTGCTAATACCCTTGGGAAAGGTATGAATCCTCTTCTAGATTTTCCCGGAGGAGTAATGGATAGCGGCTCGGATTGAGGAATCGGAGAGCCGAGTTCGAATTCCAGTCGAATCCATTACATTCACTTACGTGCTAATACCCTTGGGAAAGGTATGAATCCTCTTCTAGATTTTCCCGGAGGAGTAATGGATAGCGGCTCGGATTGAGGAATCGGAGAGCCGAGTTCGAATTCCAGTCGAATCCATTACATTCACTTACGTGCTAATACCCTTGGGAAAGGTATGAATCCTCTTCTAGATTTTCCCGGAGGAGTAATGGATAGCGGCTCGGATTGAGGAATCGGAGAGCCGAGTTCGAATTCCAGTCGAATCCATTACATTCACTTACGTGCTAATACCCTTGGGAAAGGTATGAATCCTCTTCTAGATTTTCCCCGGAGGAGTAATGGATAGCGGCTCGGATTGAGGAATCGGAGAGCCGAGTTCGAATTCCAGTCGAATCCATTACATTCACTTACGTGCTAATACCCTTGGGAAAGGTATGAATCCTCTTCTAGATTTTCCCGGAAAAGTAATGGATAGCGGCTTGGATTGAGGAATCGGAGAGCCGAGTTCGAATTCCAGTCGAATCCATTACATTCACTTACGTGCTAATACCCTTGGGAAAGGTATGAATCCTCTTCTAGATTTTCCCGGAGGAGTAATGGATAGCGGCTCGGATTGAGGAATCGGAGAGCCGAGTTCGAATTCCAGTCGAATCCATTACATTCACTTACGTGCTAATACCCTTGGGAAAGGTATGAATCCTCTTCTAGATTTTCCCGGAGGAGTAATGGATAGCGGCTCGGATTGAGGAATCGGAGAGCCGAGTTCGAATTCCAGTCGAATCCATTACATTCACTTACGTGCTAATACCCTTGGGAAAGGTATGAATCCTCTTCTAGATTTTCCCGGAGGAGTAATGGATAGCGGCTCGGATTGAGGAATCGGAGAGCCGAGTTCGAATTCCAGTCGAATCCATTACATTCACTTACGTGCTAATACCCTTGGGAAAGGTATGAATCCTCTTCTAGATTTTCCCGGAGGAGTAATGGATAGCGGCTCGGATTGAGGAATCGGAGAGCCGAGTTCGAATTCCAGTCGAATCCATTACATTCACTTACGTGCTAATACCCTTGGGAAAGGTATGAATCCTCTTCTAGATTTTCCCGGAGGAGTAATGGATAGCGGCTCGGATTGAGGAATCGGAGAGCCGAGTTCGAATTCCAGTCGAATCCATTACATTCACTTACGTGCTAATACCCTTGGGAAAGGTATGAATCCTCTTCTAGATTTTCCCGGAGGAGTAATGGATAGCGGCTCGGATTGAGGAATCGGAGAGCCGAGTTCGAATTCCAGTCGAATCCATTACATTCACTTACGTGCTAATACCCTTGGGAAAGGTATGAATCCTCTTCTAGATTTTCCCGGAGGAGTAATGGATAGCGGCTCGGATTGAGGAATCGGAGAGCCGAGTTCGAATTCCAGTCGAATCCATTACATTCACTTACGTGCTAATACCCTTTGGGAAAGGTATGAATCCTCTTCTAGATTTTCCCGGAGGAGTAATGGATAGCGGCTCGGATTGAGGAATCGGAGAGCCGAGTTCGAATTCCAGTCGAATCCATTACATTCACTTACGTGCTAATACCCTTGGGAAAGGTATGAATCCTCTTCTAGATTTTCCCGGAGGAGTAATGGATAGCGGCTTGGATTGAGGAATCGGAGAGCCGAGTTCGAATTCCAGTCGAATCCATTACATTCACTTACGTGCTAATACCCTTGGGAAAGGTATGAATCCTCTTCTAGATTTTCCCGGAGGAGTAATGGATAGCGGCTCGGATTGAGGAATCGGAGAGCCGAGTTCGAATTCCAGTCGAATCCATTACATTCACTTACGTGCTAATACCCTTGGGAAAGGTATGAATCCTCTTCTAGATTTTCCCGGAGGAGTAATGGATAGCGGCTCGGATTGAGGAATCGGAGAGCCGAGTTCGAATTCCAGTCGAATCCATTACATTCACTTACGTGCTAATACCCTTGGGAAAGGTATGAATCCTCTTCTAGATTTTCCCGGAGGAGTAATGGATAGCGGCTTGGATTGAGGAATCGGAGAGCCGAGTTCGAATTCCAGTCGAATCCATTACATTCACTTACGTGCTAATACCCTTGGGAAAGGTATGAATCCTCTTCTAGATTTTCCCGGAGGAGTAATGGATAGCGGCTCGGATTGAGGAATTGGAGAGCCGAGTTCGAATTCCAGTCGAATCCATTACATTCACTTACGTGCTAATACCCTTGGGAAAGGTATGAATCCTCTTCTAGATTTTCCCGGAGGAGTAATGGATAGCAGCTTGGATTGAGGAATTGGAGAGCCGAGTTTGAATTCCAGTCGAATCCATTTCATTCACTTACGTGCTAATACCCTTGGGAAAGGTATGAATCCTCTTCTAGATTTTCCCAGAGGAGTAATGGATAGCAGCTTGGATTGAGGAATTGGAGAGCCGAGTTCGAATTCCAGTCGAATCCATTTCATTCACTTACGTGCTAATACCCTTGGGAAAGGTATGAATCCTCTTCTAGATTTTCCCGGAGGAGTAATGGATAGCGGCTTGGATTGAGGAATCGGAGAGCCGAGTTCGAATTCCAGTCGAATCCATTACATTCACTTACGTGCTAATACCCTTGGGAAAGGTATGAATCCTCTTCTAGATTTTCCCGGAGGAGTAATGGATAGCGGCTCGGATTGAGGAATCGGAGAGCCGAGTTCGAATTCCAGTCGAATCCATTACATTCACTTACGTGCTAATACCCTTGGGAAAGGTATGAATCCTCTTCTAGATTTTCCCGGAGGAGTAATGGATAGCGGTTGGATTGAGGAATCGGAGAGCCGAGTTCGAATTCCAGTCGAATCCATTACATTCACTTACGTGCTAATACCCTTGGGAAAGGTATGAATCCTCTTCTAGATTTTCCCGGAGGAATAATGGATAGCGGCTTGGATTGAGGAATCGGAGAGCCGAGTTCGAATTCCAGTCGAATCTATTACATTCACATACGTGCTAATACCCTTGGGAAAGGTATGAATCCTCTTCTAGATTTTCACAGAGGAGTAATGGATAGCGGCTCGGATTGAGGAATCGGAGAGCCGAGTTCGAATTCCAGTCGAATCCATTACATTCACTTACGTGCTAATACCATTGGGAAAGGTATGAATCCTCTTCTAGATTTTCCCGGAGGATTAATGGATAGCGGCTTGGATTGAGGAATCGGAGAGCCGAGTTCGAATTCCAGTCGAATCCATTACATTCACTTACGTGCTAATACCCTTGGGAAAGGTATGAATCCTCTTCTAGATTTTCACAGAGGAGTAATGGATAGCGGCTCGGATTGAGGAATCGGAGAGCCGAGTTCGAATTCCAGTCGAATCCATTACATTCACTTACGTGCTAATACCCTTGGGAAAGGTATGAATCCTCTTCTAGATTTTCTCGCAGGAGTAATGGATAGTGGCTTGGATTGAGGAATCTGAGAGCCGAGTTCGAATTCCAGTCGAATCCATTACATTCACTTATGTGCTAATACCCTTGTGAAATGTATGAATCCTCTTCTCGATTTTCCCGGAGGCGTAATGGATAGCGGCTTGGATTGAGGAATCGGAGGGCCGAGTTCGAATTCCAGTCGAATCCATTACATTCACTTACGTGCTAATACCCTTGGGAAAGGTATGAATCCTCTTCTCGATTTTCCCGGAGGCGTAATGGATAGCGTCTTGGATTGAGGAATCGGAGGGCCGAGTTCGAATTCCAGTCGACTCCATTACATTCACTTACGTGCTAATACCCTTGGGAAAGGTGTGAATCCTCTTCTAGATTTTCCCGGAGGTGTAATGTATAGCGGCTCGGATTGAGGAATCCGAGAGCCGAGTTCGAATTTCAGTCGAATCCATTACATTCACTTACGTGCTACTCCTCTTTATTCGCTTGTTCAACCGTTGAGATCTGTTTTAATCATCATCCGCTTCTTCCAACGTTAGTACCTTTGAGGTTGTCCGCTCTTGGTCTGGTTGCTTGTCTTTGACCTTGCTGCCAAGGGTGTCCCTTCCATGTGTTTAAAACTCCCGGTGGCATCGCTCTCAGAGTCATTGGTCTACGCAAAACCTTGTATCAAGGCAAGGAGTGACCCTCAGAGATACGCAAACTGTATGCATGCACAGAATAACGTGGAGAAAAAAACAGCACTAATTTTTCGAATTTATAAACAGTGAAATATTCTGATTTATTCTAAACACTTAATCAAAAGACGAATGCACAGACCAAAACATAACGATACCCCGCCATCAAAAAATCATGTCTCCAACCATCTTCTTGCAAGGCTATGCTCACAATCTGCTGGGACATTATTTGGTACGGTTCTTTGTGATTCTGTAAGTCCAGTCCAAGATAATCAATAAGATCTTCAGGCTTCAGTCGTTCAAATTTTTTTCACCATTGATTTTATGAAGCGGTTGTATAAAGTTTAGATATTTCAGAAAGGTTTGGCGTAATTCATCATATCCAAATGAAATTCTCGATCTGACGAGGCTATTGAAGAACATGACTTGAGTTTTCAGGGTGTTGTTTTGGTTTTGTAACCATTTGCGGTATTGTGCGAAACTATCTCTGGCGTAGCCTATTATATGTTCAATTTTCTTTTTCTTCTGTACTTAATTTATTATAACTGATCCACACGCAGATATATCTGAAGTGTTTCGTATTAACTTAATTTATTTATTTATTTATTTTTAGATTTTATGATGCATTAATGGTCGGTGCCATCATTGGTTTCATTCCAATTCAAGATCATAGTTTCTGTTGGGAGTCTCATTTGCATTTTTATTTGGGGGCTCACCTATCAGGGACCGACTTGACATCGGGGACGTGTAGGTGAACAGCCTGTCCATTCTGCCACCGGTGACCAATTGTTGTGATGCCAGGAATTTAGTGACTCAATATACAGGTAAGACGTCTGACCGTCTGTTGTTTCGACACAGGTTATTGTATATGTTGCAACCTAGAAAGGATTACTGAATGAGAAATAACCAAAACGAAGGTTAGAAATGAAATGGTAATCTTTATAACATCAACAAAATACAATACTCGCCGACGGCGTGAAGTAAGTAAACCACTGCTAGTGGTGGACTACATAGACACTATATTACTCCCATTTATAATTGGGTCCAATATATTTATGACGATTGGGATATACCAATTAGTGTTCATAGGTACGGTATATAACAATTACTAAACAGATGTTAGTTTATACGTCTTACCATGGGGTAGGTAGGTGAACAGTCTGTCCATTCTACCACTGATGTCCAATGATATTGTTGTTGTGATTTCAGGAAATTAACTAAAGCCGAGGATATAATTTGCTTTAAAATTCGCGTGAAATGTCAAAGTCTTGATTATGTCGTTGTTTTTTCTTTGGGTTGCATGTGCTATCTATTTCACTTGTCGCTGCTGTTGGAAGTCCTCAGGGGATGTAGTTTCTGTCATTTGGTATAGTTCTTTGCTATGATTCAGTAATTCCTATCCACGACATTCGATATTATGCTAATGTCATCCGTTTCCATACAAGGAAACATTTCGTATTCATTGACCAAGCAGTCAGTACTACTGTCGTTTGAAAGTCTTTCCCTTAAAACATTTTTTTACGAAAACAGATTTCTCAGGTTCAGTAGTTGTTATCGTGCTTTCCAGTATTGATGGGAGTTTCTTCCTAACCTTTTATTTGAAGTAGTGTGGAATATCAACATCTTGATTATGTCATTATTTTCTCTTCTCAAGCCCAGTAGCTGTTATCACTCTTTCCAGTATTGATGGGGGTTTCCTTCCTAACCTTTTATTTGAAGTTGTGTGGAATATCAACATCTTGATTATGTCATTATTTTCTCTTCTCAAGCCCAGTAGCTGTTATCACTCTTTCCAGTATTGATGGGAATTTCCTTCCTAACCTTTTATTTGAAGTAGTGTGGAATGTCAACATCTTGATTATGTCATTATTTTCTCTTCTCACGTCCAGTAGCTGTTATCACTCTTTCCAGTATTGATGGGAATTTCCTTCCTAACCTTTTATTTGAAGTAGTGTGGAATGTCAACATCTTGATTATGTCATTATTTTCTCTTCTCAGGTCCAGTAGTTGTTATCGTGCTTTCCAGTATTGATGGGGGTTTCCTTCCTAACCTTTTATTTGAAGTAGTGTGGAATATCAACATCTTATGTCATTGTTTTGGGCGAACAATGATAATATTGCACGTAGGAAGACGTAGTTTATAAAGGACGATTTTTTTATGAAACCGCTTCTAACTTTACAAGAAATAATGAAATAAACAGAAATTTAACAAACAAAACAGTAACATAGCCACGGATCTGCATTCGGATCTAGAATAATTTTCCCTTATTAGCCCCTAAAATAATTTTAAAAAATAACCATTACCGCCCACGCAATAACCGTTCCCCCTTTTTAATCTTATTCACTGTTCTCTTGATGGTTCTTGAATGGATGTTGAACATGGAAGCCAGAGTATAAATGTTGGTACCATTACTGAAGGCCCGAATGATTTTTTTCCTCTCCCCATTGCTCATTTAGGAAGATAGTGGAGCTGACACAAAATGGTTCTATCCTGATCTCTTTCTAGCTGAATAACTCAAATGTTTTTTTCAGTGATTCTTACAACAAATGGTGTTAAGATGGCTAAACATCTTATCTGAAAACCCGAAAAATAAAACTCAATTAGTTTAGTGGTCTTTTTAGATATTAAACATTTTGTGGGTAGATAATTATGCTGTTAGTCGATCTGAACAATTTTGCTGTTACACCGTTATATATATATATATATATATATATATATATATATATATATATATATATATATTCATATATATAGGATAGGATTGATGTATACGGAATAAAATCCAATAATTAACAAATACTATTCTTTAAGATTGCTCAATACAGAGTAGAGCAAATATAATTATTTATTCGAAAATTATAACACTTATCACTTGATAAGACTCCAGAAGTGTTAAAACAAAATGGCTATTTTTGTAGTGATTTTATAACATATTTATGTTATAATTTTCGAATAAATAATTGTATATATTACTAACACAAAAACAGAGAATGTCTCATATCGAGAATATTTACATCGAAAAACATAAGGAAAAAAATTATTATTTTTAATAATATGTGGAAATCTCCGCTTTTACCTGAAGACGGTCACGAGACCAGAAACTCGTGTAGTAAAATTATGGAAAATAAAGCATAATATTTTTTTCTAAAAAAAACACATTACAACCAAAAACGGTTTGCGGCACATCTCTTCTTCTTCTTTTTAATATACATACTTTTCTCTCGTTGGAACCACTACAACCTCTTTCTTTATATATATATATATATATATATATATATATATATATATATATATATATATATATATGTGTGTGTGTGTGTGTGTGTGTGTGTGTGTGTGTGTGTGTGTGTGTTGGGAGTAAAAATTTCAGATAGGATTTATCTGTAAAAAAGAATATGAATAAAATCAAAATGAAAACTTATCTTCGCCGACGTAAAAAAACAGCATATATTTGAACACTTCGCTTTGTTACAGTGACTTTGATCTTTTGTTTCGAAGACCCATGTATATTGTTTACAAAATAAAGACATCTGATCGCCTTTATTTAAAATTACGATGTGAATGTTAATGCGATGTCAAGTAGGTGAAAATTTTCACGGGATTTAAGAAATATTTTATTTTGTTTCATTTATTAAACTTTGCCTGCTACTGGCCGATTGGACAAAGGTAAAAACTACGGCATTTATGACTTGGTCGACCAATTGATGGCCAGAATGCGCCTCAGACAGCGAAGATGAAAAGCGCTTAGGCTTCTCTCCTGTCTGCAGTAGAGCTTCCAAGTATCGTGGCCGTAGAGCAGTACCCTAACAACGCACATGGTGTATGCTGCAATTTTGGTATTTATAGTAAGCTTTCTGTTCTTCCAGACTCTAGAAGTCAGGCTGACAAACATGTTGGCAGCTCGTCCGGTCCTGTCCGCTAGTTGACCTCAATGTCTAAAGAGAATGGGTCTGAAACAGCATAGCCGACGTATATGAATTCATGTTGTCTTGGACATGTATACCGTATGCTGGATGGGAGGATTCCAAAGGTCTTTCTTTACGGGGAAATTAGCCACCGGCAAGAGGGTGCGAGGGTGACATGGCTTCAAGAACATCTGCAAAAGGAAAAGGATGGCGATGGACATGGAGATGGGAAGACCTCGCTAACGATTGCTCACGCTGGAGACGCGTTTTAAAACGAGAACTGGAGCAAAGAGAGGAGAAAATAAAGCCTGCGCCAATGGGGAAGCATGCTCGACGGAAAGAAAAGAAACAACGTGGCATCGTAGGGAGAGCTTCTTCAAGTGTATTTGTTGCAATCATTCCCGTGTGGGCCTGTACAGCCATATCAAATGCTGCACTACTGTCAGCAGCAGAGACATAATGCTTTGGGCGCAGATAAAAGGTTTATTGAGATTGAAGGATGCTATATATACTACTACTACAATACTAACAAAAGTTCAATTATGATGACCCGATTGTCATATATATATATTTATATACACACACACACAGAAATTTTTTGAAGGATTTGATAATTACATTTAATTAATTCATCGAGTCTGATAGAAACCTCAACAGAATGCAGAAAGCACTGGACGGCCGTTTCGTCCTATATTTAGGACTCATCAGCAGTGAGCATCCACAACCGAGAATTGAAACCCTGACAGTTAGGTTATCAAGCACACATCATACCAACTGTTCTAATGGGCCTCGGTGACGAAGAGATTGCAAATCAGACTCAACATAGCGACGCTCGTTCTAAAATGTAGGAAATCCGATCCCATATATAAACGAACACACACACACACAAACAACTTGGGTTTTATAATAAGTATAACTCGAGTTTTACCCCTTTCATTCTGGCGACAGAATCGTGTTTTCAAATTGATTTCGTGCAAAAACAATTGTGTTTTTTCCAATTTTTGGCGCTGTCAGAACCACAGCAAGGTAATTTTACGTAGTCCTGTGAAGTTTTCTTGAAATCGGTTGAAAAATGGAAATCCGATCCAATATATAAACATACAGACACACACACACACACACACAATCTGCGTTTTATAATAAATAAGATGTTGAAAAATAGATGATCCGGATGTATTGATCAGTTGATTATTGCTAGAGGCCGGATTCAAAATTCTGGGAGGTAATATATGTACAAGTTATATGTACAAGTTGTTACGGTTTTTTGGGTCTATAACACATATAACTAGTGAGCGAGAATTACCTATTTCTCTCTATAGTCGACCAATAGAAGGTTGACCAATCAGAAGCCGCCCAACACTGTATTCGTCGTGTATAAAGGCGGCCATCTTGTTTCCTCCTACCGGAAGGACCAGAGCCGACCAGGAGAAGGATGAACTACACTCTGCTGTGATATCCACTGCGAACCTAAAGTACGCTTTCCTACTGTCTCCGAAATATTCACTGCCAACCTCTAGATTCTATACTCGAGGACGACCGTCATGAAAATGTCTAACACAGGTTTTGTAATGTTCTTAAGACACCAAAGGACGAAAGTCTCATGTTCCATGGCTTGCCCGTTCCCCCGTCTGCAATCATTTCGATTTTTTATCTATGAGGTCCGATAAAACAATTGGTTTATGTAACAGACATTAATAATGCAAAGACGTTTCATCAATGTGTCATTGGGCCTGCAAAGCCATTCGACCACGTGTGGATTTATTTCAAAGGGCCCGACAATCAATGATCCGACGTGTGAATTATCGTGCAGAAACAGGCAGAGGACATTTTGAGTATTTATTAAGAGTTGCTGTGTTGAAGTATAACGATGGCCTTTTCATAGTCCAGCCGTAAGGCCTCTGATCAGGATGTTTTGAGGAGCGTAGAACCACCTCTTAATTGCTGGTGTTCCCAGGTCCACCCTGACCCGGGGTGGTAGCACCTGTTAGGGTCCCAGCTATGGCCTCTGATAATACGTTTTTGAAAAAAAAAATGTTGCCAGCTGTACGTTTTTGAGAAAAAAAATAATATTACCAGCTATACGTTTTTGAAAAAATAATATTACCAGCTATAAGTTTTTGAGAAAAAATATTAACAGTAATGGATTTTTGACAAAACAAAAATATTACCAGGAAAAAAAAGTTGTCGGCATTAAATAACCCATTGAGGTTGATATTCCGTAAAACAAAATAAACCAAACCAATCTAAACTAAAGAATACATATTCTATTCATACGAATCTATCCTAAAAATGTTGTCGGCATTAAATAACCCATTGAGGTTGATATTCCGTAAAACAAAATAAACCAAACCAATCTAAACCAAATAATACATATTCTATTCGTACGAATCTATCCTAAAAATGTTGTCGGCGTTAAATATCCCATTGAGGTTGATATGCCGTAAAACAAAATAAACCAATCTAAACCAAAGAATACATATTCTATTCATACGAATCTATCCTAAAAATGTTGTCGGCATTAAATAACCCATTGAAGTTGATATGCCGTAAAACAAAATAAACCAAACCAATCTAAACCAAAGAATACATATTCTATTCGTACGAATCTATCCTAAAAATGTTGTCGACATTAAATAACCCATTGAGGTTGATATGCCGTAAAACAAAATAAACCAAACCAAACCCATTTGTTGGTCCGGAATATCAGTATTAAAATCATGATTGTAAAGGTCGATATGAAGTTTGTTTTTCGACTTCAGCTTTGTGATTATAAACCGTTTGCTTTCTTTATCGATTTCATTCGGCTGGTGTATAAATAAATCCAGCCTCTCGATTCAATGAAAATAATTCTAGATAAATCGATTGATTTTCTTCATAATTTATCTTTATCCTTTTTTATTGAGTGCGAAACAATTCTAAATCTGTTATCAATAACGATTATCAGTTTGAAAATCAATCAAATATTAACTCACATCGCAGAAGATCGAAGGAACAACCAGAGATTATCGAACATTCGCTCTCAATCGATATATAATTGACATTTTTCTTCGACTGTGTTTAACAAAGCATCTGAAGCTGTTATTCGATTTCCCATATTTTAATATTCGTTGTAAGAATCTCAAGTCATTTTTTATACTCGCCTCCTAATGTCATTCTGAAGACTTCGTTTCACTTTTAATGTTGGCTATGGTAAGCAATCGACTTATTTCCTAGTTTTACGTATTATTTTGTAAAAAGGAACCACATACTCGACTCTCCCGTTGAATTCGACGTATGAGGGCCAAGCAGATCAGTTCCAAAGAAACTGACAACAGCACATGAGATTTGATTATAGTGGTGAAAGGTTTCAAGTCAGGACCAACCACACTTTTGAAGGACCGAATACAGAGACCTAGTTCACTACGTGCCACACACACACACACACACATTTATTTTTTATATATATATATATATTTATATATATATATATATATATATATATATATATATATATAGAGAGAGAGAGAGAGAGAGAGAGAGAAGCGGGGCACAGTGGAGTAATGGAGTGGAGTAATGGATAGCAGCTCGGATTGAGGAATCGGAGAGCCGAGTTCGAATTCCAGTCGAATCTATTACATTCACTTACGTGCTAATATCCTTGGCAAGGTATGAATCCTCGTCTTCCTTCAGCTATGGGTAAATAGCAGGACAGACTGGGTTCTATAGCCTTGGATGGCAACTGGTCTAGGAGAAGGAAAACTCTGAATTCAAAACCTGCGGAGGGTCGTTTGGGGACCTTGTGGCACGTAGTGCACCAGGTCTATGTGATTAGCCCTTCAAAAAGTGTGGATGGTCCTGCACGAAACCTTCACCACTATAATCAATTCTCAAGTGCTTTTGTCGGGCTGTCGGTTTCCTAGGAACTGATCTGCTTGGCCCTCATACGTCGAATTCGACGGGAGGGTCGAGTATATATATATATATATATATATATATATATATATATATATATATATATATATATAATGGACAAATTCCGACAATTATTTTAAGACATTTTTATGTTTATACATTCTTTTTATAGATGCAAATATTTAAGTATATGCTCTGTTTTATAATAAACAGTTTCAACAACATTTGCCGGCCTGAATGTCCGAGAAATTTTCATAGAAAATATGCGTCCTTCGACAGGAATCGAACCTGTATCCTATACGGAACCGACATATAGCCTGACGTGATTTTACCGATAGAGCAACAGAGGAACATTTGGTTAGCAAGATCGATTTTACTGTTTTTAAACTACAATTCTCTATGATTTTCTCCCGTATATTCATATCTGCTCAATGCGTATCCAAATGTAAAAAAATGACGTCGCACATTATGAAATGGACAAATTCCGACAATTATTTTAAGACATTTTTATTTATACATTCTTTTTATAGATACAAATATTTAAGTAAATGTTCTGTTTTATAATAAACAGTTTTAACAACATTTACCGGCCTGAATATCCGAGAAATTGTAATAGAAAATATGCGTCCACCGACAGGAATCGAACCTGTATCCTATACGGAACCGTCATATAGCCTGATAAATATTTAAGCAAATGCCCTGTTTATAATAAACAGTATTAACGACATTATGTGTATTATGCACAACTAAAAAAAATCTTTAAAAAATTCCATAAAATAAAATCAGAATTATAAAGAAATTACATTAGAATAATATCATTCTTTATTTAAAACCATTTTTAAAAAGAAGCGTAGGAAATGCTGGCAGTAATGAAATTGGAGAGCTACAAATTACAGGGTTTCATTAAAATGAAAGAAATACTAGTATAAATTAATCAGGTGTGTGTATGTGTGTGAAGTACAATTAATGCGATTCAAGCAATTTACCTCATACAGATGATCATTTCGTCCATGGGAAAGTAGTTTTCCCTGGACGTATCAATGCAAATACATTTACTAAAATGAAAGAAAGAATCAGGCTCAAATAGAAAGAAAGAAAGAAAGAAAGAAAGAAAGGAAGGAACAGGCCCAAATAGATAGATAGATAGATACAAAGAAAGAAAGAAAGAAAGAAAGAAAGAAAGAAAGAAAGAAAGAAAGGAACAGACCCAAATAGATAGAAAGAAAGAAAGAAAGAAAGAAAGAAAGAAAGAAAGAAAGAATCAGGCTCAAATAGAAAGAAAGAAAGGAACAGGTCCAGATAGATAGATAGATAGATAGATAGATAGATAGATAGATAGATAGATAGAAAAAAAATCAGGCTCAAATAGATAGATAGATAGAAAGAACGAAAGAATCAGGCTCAGATAGATAGATAGATAGATAGATAGATAGATAGATAATAAAAAACAGACTCAAATAGATAGATAGATAGATAGATAGATAGATAGAAATAGACTCAAATACATAGATAGATAGATAGATAGATAGATATGATAGATAGATATGAATAGATAGATAGATAGATAGATAGATAGATAGATATAGATAGATAGATAGATAGATAGATAGAAAAAAAAAGAATCATGCTCAAATAGATAGATAGAAACTGACTCAAATAGATAGATAGATAGATAGATAGATACAGACAGACTCAAACAGATAGATCGATAGATAGATAGATAAATAGCGTGTCGGTGTGTGTGTGCGTGTCCGTGTCCGTGTCCGTGTGTAATTATTCATGGCGTAGATATTTCTTTTTTAAGACCTCCTGTCCCGTGTCATGGTCATAAATCAGACGCCGACCCTGCCCTGCAATTGCTACTCCCTTTTGCAAACAAAATTTAAATTAAAATTCGCACAAAAGCTTGATATTTTTTATTTTTGTTTTATCTTTTTTTCATGTCCTTAAACAATAACTCACCCAAATTCATTTTTACATTCATATATATATATATATATATATATATATATATATATATATATATATATATATCAAAAAAACCATTAAACTGTAACGCGTTTATGTCAAGGCAATCAGACTGATAAAAACAAAAAACAAAGTTAAAAAAAAAAAACGAACCCACACCTCCCGCTTCAAAATCACTAAAACGTTACATTCATTCGAACTGATATCGATCTGTTCTTTGATTTGCTGTCACAACTGAAAAATATGTTAACAAGTTTTGTTCGTCTTGAATATTCGACTTTAATATATTTTTAGAAAACAGTTAAGATTTGGTGTGCCTTTGAAACAATATTTCCGCCCCCTCGTCTCCCACCACCTTTCGTAACAATAAAGATATTTCTCATCTTCTGCCTCGCTTGACTTTATATATATATGCAAAAAGCAGCATTTCATTTTCAAGATAATTAATTGCCAATATAACCGTCTCATTTAAAACTGTTGTTCAAATCTCAGTTGTTATAGATAATATTATAAGCAAAACGTTTCGACCAAATACCTCAGGTCATCATCAGACGTTCATTGCTTGCTTAATATAGGATGGTTGTCGATTACTGTGCTACTCTCTTTTTTTTATTGCTCCATAGTA
>CAHIKZ030003280.1:0-37500 GCA_903632075.3 Acanthosepion pharaonis | reverse complement strand
AATAGCGTGTAAATTTAGTTAAAATAAGTTACTCCTTAAAAAAAGAATAATCTTTAAAGGAAACTGATTGAAAAAACGAGTAAACATGACAACAAAAAAAAACATAAACGAAAAAAAAAGGTAATTACGAAAAAAAAAAAAAAAATGAGAGTAAAGAAAAGGAAAAATTACGTTGAAAAAAATTTTTTTTGTAATGAAATAAATCTACTCGAAAGACCAGTAAAACCGCAAACATAAAGTCGTTGAATATGCGACTGATTGCAACTCAAATAAATTGATTCTCTGAAGCTTCTCGTCATCTATATATACAATTTTAACATACATATATACAAATCTATATACACTTTTAAGCTTTAAAAGTATTTAGTGGTGGTATTTACGACATATGTTTATCTACACTGCGAATGTTCGTAGTTTTGGGCCACTCATTAGCCCTATTTATCCACAACCACCTGGTGGCCTTTTCGACGGACTCCAGGATCAATGTAATTCTCTTGATTAAAAATCTTCCAAAAATAAAATGTACTTGTTTGTACCTTTATTTGAGAAATATTAGCTGATTTAAAGTGTAATTAATTTGATTTGAAACAAATATTATTTACTTAAGTTTAAAATATCTCAGAAATTCATTTTCAACCCGACAGTAACTTTGACTTTAGACAACAGTAGCTGTTTTGACGTGAAAAGAGATTTTACGTAGACTATCTATAAAATATAATTTAAAAAAATGACGTAAGCTCCTTTTTATATAATATTTTAGTACTCAGTAATCTTTAAAATTTAGGAAAATATTCTCTGTGATCTAATGTTTTATTGAATTTTTAAAAATCTTAACTTTAAATTAATTATATTCATCGCTCTTTTCTGATAATGTCGCGTATGGTCGCCTGTATATTAAAGATCGGTATGTTTATACACAGAAAAAAATTAAATTCTTTTAAAAATATTGGTGTTTGATGATTTGTATTAAGCTTTGCCACTTATGATTAATAAATATAGTTTTCACTTAATAATAATATCATCTGGACGGCTTAAATTAATACAGAATTTTGAAAGGTTTAAAACTTAATAAATTTTTCTATTTATTTTTTTAAATGAAAACAATTCTTGTAAAAATTAATTATTCATCGAAAACAAACTTTCCTCAGACAATATTTTCCTTAATATATATTACTTATAAAAACAATTAAAAGCTTTTTATAATTAAATAATATCCTAGTTTTATGTACTTTTTTTTATTTTACGATTCAGGGCAGATTTTCGGCAAATGGTGTTGCTGTTTGACAAAAACAAATTAATGATTTCATTATAAATAGGCTGAAATTTTAATTTCTCGAAATTTCATAAAATTCCTCAAATTGGGATATGAAGATTTTCTAAAAAGAAATTAAAAAAAGTAATTTTATTCATTTGTGAATAAGTCATGATAATTTAATTAAAATCCTACAATTATTTGATTTTTGCAAGAATTTCCAAAGCAATGTTTTTAACGCCAAAAAGGACGCTAAAAATCCCTTTGATCCCTATTTTCTCCCCTCCTCGCTAACGCAAGAAAAAAAAAAAGATTTTTAACCAAAATTCCGAACTTGTTAAAAAAAAAATTAATAAAATAATCAGAAAATAATTTTCGTCCTTCCTTTTAATAATAGCATGTACATTTTGACGATGATTTTTTTTAAGTTTGAGGCATTTTTTCATCATGGTATACTCTTTCTTAGAAAATGTTTGGAGGTACCTAATTTTATTGAACTAAAAATTCAACATATTACCACCGGTAAAATTCTGTATTTAACGCACCTCATCGTGTCTGTTTAACGTCTTCTTATTTCATACGTTATGACTATTACGACTATCTTATTTAAAGTCGTTATTGTCTTGATTTCAAATGAAAAACTTGAGAAGCGAATATTAATAAAATATGTCGGATATATAATGTTTAACCCTAGACGGGAAGAGACCAAAATTATAGCGTTCTGGGAAGAATCCTCTCTGGATCCTCTTGCAGAAAGTGAGGGTTATGAGGAAAAAGATTATCTCAGTGGACGTTACTCTTTATCAAAGAAATACGATTTGATTTGTTTAACGTTACATCAACTCTTTGTGTGTTATTTAATGACGAAATTTAATTTTCTCCTGAGCCGACCAAGCATAGAAATGAATACAATGTGGGAACCAATAATAAGGAGTGACAGAGAAAAGCGATAATAACAACAAAAATTGCAATATGAGCTCTGCTAAAAACATATAATGAAAAATTGCAATTTGAGGACTGGTAAAAAATGTGGCTGAAGACATTAGTGTTATAATACCCAAAATTTCCTCAAGGACACATGGCACAGTGGATAAAGGCGTTAGTTAGATCCAGGCGTTAGGACCCAAAGAGTGTGAGTTCAATACCTGGTTAAGGCAGTGGAGAACTTGGAGAGAGGGATTAACAGGAGATATCTGACATCCATTAAACATAGAACAGTCTACACCAGTGAGCGAAATAAAGTGATCAGTTTGAGCGTACAACGGGCGAAACGTTGTAATAAATATGGCGACAAAGATGAGGACAATAGTCTGAATAATGTAAATAATGTACATAATACCTCATCTCAGAAATATAGACAGATACTGAAAGGCCGAAAAGTTGTAATAAATATGGCGACAAAGATGAGGACAATAGTCCGAATAATGTAAATAATGTACATAATACCTCATATCAGAAATATAGACAGATACTGAAGGGCCGAAAAGTTGTAATAAATATGGCGGCAAAGATGAGGACAATAGTCCGAATAATGTAAATAATGTACATAATACCTCATCTCAGAAATATAGACAGATACTGAAGGGCCGAAAAGTTGTAATAAATATGGCGGCAAAGATGAGGACAATAGTCCGAATAATGTAAATAATGTACATAATACCTCATCTCAGAAATATAGACAGATACTGAAGGGCCGAAAAGTTGTAATAAATATGGCGAAATAAATAATGATGAGGATAATACAAAATAATCCAAATAATGTACATAATACCTCATCTCAGAAAATATAGACAGATACTGAAAGGCCGAAACGTTGTAATAAATATGGGATACAATGATGAAACAGGATAATCATCTATAGACAGAATAAAGTTGTAAAAATATGGCGACAATGATGAGGATAATACTAATACCTCATCTCATCTCAGAAATATAGACAGATACTGAAAGGCCGAAACGTTGTAATAAATATGGCGACAATGATGAGGATAATACTTCGAATAAAGTAAACAGTGTACATAATACCTCATCTCAGAAATATAGACAGATACTGAAAGGCCGAAACGTTGTAATAAATATGGCGACAATGATGAGGATAATACTTCGAATAATGTAAACAGTGTACATAATACCTCATCTCAGAAATATAGACAGATACTGAAAGGCCGAAACGTTGTAATAAATATGGCGACAATGATGAGGATAATACTTCGAATAAAGTAAACAGTGTACATAATACCTCATCTCAGAAATATAGACAGATACTGAAAGGCCGAAACGTTGTAATAAATATGGCGACAATGATGAGGATAATACTTCGAATAAAGTAAACAGTGTACATAATACCTCATCTCAGAAATATAGACACAGATACTGAAAAATATGGCCGAAACGTTGTAATAAATATGGCGACAATGATGAGGATAATAAATTCGAATAATGAGGAAATAGTCAATGTAAATAATACCTCATCTCAGAAATATAGACAGATACTGAAAGGCCGAAACGTTGTAATAAATATGGCGACAATGATGAGGACAATAGTCCGAATAATGTAAACAATGTACAATAATATAATACCTCATCCTCAGAAATATATACTGAAAGGCCGAAACGTTGTAATAAATATGGCGACAATGATGAGGATAATATTCGAATAAAGTAAACAGGTACATAATACGTTCTCAGAAATATAATAGTAATAAATATGGCGACAATGATGAGGATAATACTGAATAATGTAAACAGTGCACATAATACCTCATCTCAGAAATATAGACAGATACTGAAAGGCCGAAACGTTGTAATAAATATGGCGACAATGATGAGGATAATACTGAATAAACAAACAGTGTACATAATACCTCATCTCAGAAATATAGACAGATACTGAAAGGCCGAAACGTTGTAATAAATATGGCGACAATGATGAGGATAATACTTCGAATAAAGTAAACAGTGTACATAATACCTCATCTCAGAAATATAGACAGATACTGAAAGGCCGAAACGTTGTAATAAATATGGCGACAATGATGAGGATAATACTTCGAATAAAGTAAACAGTGTACATAATACCTCATCTCAGAAATATAGACAGATACTGAAAGGCCGAAACGTTGTAATAAATATGGCGACAATGATGAGGATAATACTTCGAATAATGTAAACAGTGTACATAATACCTCATCTCAGAAATATAGACAGATACTGAAAGGCCGAAACGTTGTAATAAATATGGCGACAATGATGAGGATAATACTTCGAATAAAGTAAACAGTGTACATAATACCTCATCTCAGAAATATAGACAGATACTGAAAGGCCGAAACGTTGTAATAAATATGGCGACAATGATGAGGATAATACCTTCTCGAATAATGTTTTAAACAATGTACAATAAATAATGTAAATAATGTACCTCATCTCAGAAATATAGACAGATACTGAAAGGCCGAAACGTTGTAATAAATATGGCGACAATGATGAGGATAATACTCCGAATAATGTAAACAGTGTACATAATACCTCATCTCAGAAATATAGACAGATACTGAAAGGCCGAAACGTTGTAATAAATATGGCGACAATGATGAGGATAATACTTCGAATAATGTAAACAGTGTACATAATACCTCATCTCAGAAATATAGACAGATACTGAAAGGCCGAAACGTTGTAATAAATATGTCGACAATGATGAGGATAATAATTCCGAATAATGTAAACAGTGTACATAATACCTCATCTCAGAAATATAGACAGATACTGAAAGGCCGAAACGTTGTAATAAATATGGCGACAAAGATGAGGATAATAGTCCGAATAATGTAAATAGTGTACATAATACCTCATCTCAGAAATATAGACAGATACTGAAAGGCCGAAACGTTGTAATAAATATGGCGACAATGATGAGGACAATAGTCCGAATAATGTAAATAGTGTATATAATACCTCATCTCAGAAATATAGACAGATACTGAAAGGCCGAAACGTTGTGATAAATATGGCGACAATGATGAGGATAATACTTCGAATAATGTAAACAGTGTACAATACCTCATCTCAGAAATATAGACAGATACTGAAAGGCCGAAACGTTGTAATAAATATGGCGACAATGATGAGGATAATACTTCGAATAATGTAAACAATGTACATAATACCTCATCTCAGAAATATAGACATATACTGAAAGGCCGAAACGTTGTAATAAATATGGCGACAATGATGAGGATAATACTTCGAATAATGTAAACAGTGTACATAATACCTCATCTCAGAAATATAGACAGATACTGAAAGGCCGAAACGTTGTAATAAATATGGCGACAATGATGAGGATAATACTTCGAATAATGTAAACAGTGTAATAATACCTCATCTCAGAAATATAGACAGATACTGAAAGGCCGAAACGTTGTAATAAATATGGCGACAATGATGAGGATAATATAATGAAAGATACTAAAATCTCAGAAATATAGACAAATACTGAAAGGCCGAAACGTTGTGATAAATATGGCGACAATGATGAGGATAATACTTCGAATAATGTAAACAGTGTACATAATACCTCATCTCAGAAATATAGAACAAATACTGAAAGGCCGAAACGTTGTGATAAATATGGCGACAATGATGAGGATAATACTTCGAATAATGTAAACAGTGTACATAATACCTCATCTCAGAAATATAGACAGATACTGAAAGGCCGAAACGTTGTAATAAATACAATGATGAGGACAATACTTGATAATGAAACAGATAATACTCCTCAGAAATATAGAATAATGAAAGGCCGAAACAGTGTAATAAATATGGCATAATGATGAGGATAATACTCAGAAATATAGACAGATACTGAAAGGCCGAAACGTTGTAATAAATATGGCGACAATGATGAGGATAATACTCCGAATAATGTAAACAGTGTACATAATACCTCATCTCAGAAATATAGACAGATACTGAAAGGCCGAAACGTTGTAATAAATATGGCGACAATGATGAGGATAATAGTCCGAATAATGTAAATAGTGTACATAATAATAAATATCTCAGAAATATAGACAGATACTGAAAGGCCGAAACGTTGTAATAAATATGGCGACAATGATGAGGATAATACTCCGAATAATGTAAACAGTGTACATAATACCTCATCTCAGAAATATAGACAGATACTGAAAGGCCGAAACGTTGTAATAAATATGGCGACAATGATGAGGATAATACTCCGAATAATGTAAACAGTGTACATAATACCTCATCTCAGAAATATAGACAGATACTGAAAGGCCGAAACGTTGTAATAAATATGGCGACAATGATGAGGATAATACTTCCGAATAATGTAAACAGTGTACATAATACCTCATCTCAGAAATATAGACAGATACTGAAAAATATGGCCAAAGAAAGGTTGTAATAAATATGGCGACAATGAAATATAGACAATAGTCCGAATAATGTAAAATAGTGTACATAATACATAATACCTCATCTCAGAAATATAGACAGATACTGAAAGGCCGAAACGTTGTAATAAATATGGCGAATAAAGATGAGGAAATAATAGTCCGAATAATGTAAATACAATGTGTACATAAAACAGTACCTCATCTCAGAAATATAGACAGATACTGAAAGGCCGAAACGTTGTAATAAATATGGCGACAAAGATGAGGATAATAGTCCGAATAATGTAAATAGTGTACATAATACCTCATCTCAGAAATATAGACAGATACTGAAAGGCCGAAACGTTGTAATAAATATGGCGACAAAGATGAGGACAATAGTCCGAATAATGTAAATAGTGTACATAATACCTCATCTCAGAAATATAGACAGATACTGAAAGGCCGAAACGTTGTAATAAATATGGCGACAATGATGAGGATAATAGTCCGAATAATGTAAACAGTGTACATAATACCTCATCTCAGAAATATAGACAGATACTGAAAGGCCGAAACCTTGTAATAAATATGGCGACAAAGATGAGGACAATAGTTCGAATAATGTAAATAGTGTACATAATACCTCATCTCAGAAATATAGACAGATACTGAAAGGCCGAAACGTTGTAATAAATATGGCGACAAAGATGAGGACAATAATCCGAATAATGTAAATAATGTAAACATACATAATACCTCATCTCAGAAATATAGACAGATACTGAAAGGCCGAAACGTTGTAATAAATATGGCGACAAAGATGAGGATAATAGTCCGAATAATGTAAACAGTGTACATAATACCTCATCTCAGAAATATAGACATATACTGAAAGGCCGAAACGTTGTAATAAATATGGCGGCAAAGATGAGGACAATAGTCCGAATAATGTAAATAATGTACATAATACCTCATCTCAGAAATATAGACAGATACTGAAGGGCCGAAAAGTTGTAATAAATATGGCGACAAAGATGAGGACAATAGTCCGAATAATGTAAACAGTGTACATAATACCTCATCTCAGAAATATAGACAGATACTTAAAGGCCGAAACGTTGTAATAAATATGGCGACAAAGATGAGGACAATAGTCCGAATAATGTAAACAGTGTACATAATACCTCATCTCAGAAATATAGACAGATACTTAAAGGCCGAAACGTTGTAATAAATATGGTGACAATGATGAGGATAATACTTCGAATAATGTAAACAGTGTACATAATACCTCATCTCAGAAATATAGACAGATACTGAAAGGCCGAAACGTTGTAATAAATATGGCGACAATGATGAGGATAATACTTCGAATAATGTAAACAGTGTACATAATACCTCATCTCAGAAATATAGACAGATACTGAAAGGCCGAAACGTTGTAATAAATATGGCGACAATGATGAGGACAATAGTCCGAATAATGTAAATAGTGTACATAATACCTCATCTCAGAAATATAGACAGATACTGAAAGGCCGAAATGTTGTAATAAATATGGCGACAAAGATGAGGATAATAGTCCGAATAATGTAAACAGTGTACATAATACCTCATCTCAGAAATATAGACAGATACTGAAAGGCCGAAATGTTGTAATAAATATGGCGACAAAGATGAGGATAATAGTCCGAATAATGTAAATAGTGTACATAATACCTCATCTCAGAAATATAGACAGATACTGAAAGGCCGAAACGTTGTAATAAATATGGCGACAAAGATGAGGATAATAGTCCGAATAATGTAAATTGTGTACATAATACCTCATCTCAGAAATATAGACAGATACTGAAAGGCCGAAACGTTGTAATAAATATGGCGACAAAGATGAGGATAATAGTCCGAATAATGTAAACAGTGTAATACATAATACCTCATCTCAGAAATATAGACATTGTACATAATAACTCATCTCAGAAATATAGACAGATACTGAAAGGCCGAAACGTTGTAATAAATATGGCGACAAAGATGAGGACAATACAATCCGAATAATGTAAATAGTGTACATAATACCTCATCTCAGAAATATAGACAGATACTGAAAGGCCGAAAACGTTGTAATAAATATGGCGACAAAGATGAGGACAATAGTCCGAATAATGTAAACAGTGTACATAATACCTCATCTCAGAAATATAGACAGATACTGAAAGGCCGAAACGTTGTAATAAATATGGCGACAAAGATGAGGGATAATAGTCCGAATAATGTAAATAGTGTACATAATACCTCATCTCAGAAATATAGACAGATACTGAAAGGCCGAAACGTTGTAATAAATATGGCGACAAAGATGAGGACAATAGTCCGAATAATGTAAACAGTGTACATAATACCTCATCTCAGAAATATAGACAGATACTGAAAGGCCGAAACGTTGTAATAAATATGGCGACAAAGATGAATGATGAAATAATGAATAATCCGAATAATGCTTCGAATAAAAAATAGTGTACATAATACCTCATCTCAGCAGATACTGAAAAACGTTGTAATAAATATGGCGAAACAATAGTGTACATAATACCTCATCTCAGAAATATAGACAGATACTGAAAGGCCGAAACGTTGTAATAAATATGGCGACAAAGATGAGGATAATAGTCCGAATAATGTAAACAGTGTACATAATACCTCATCTCAGAAATATAGACAGATACTGAAAGGCCGAAACGTTGTAATAAATATGGCGACAAAGATGAGGATAATAGTCCGAATAATGTAAATAGTGTACATAATACCTCATCTCAGAAATATAGACAGATACTGAAAGGCCGAAACGTTGTAATAAATATGGCGACAAAGATGAGGATAATAGTTCGAATAATGTAAATAGTGTACATAATACCTCATCTCAGAAATATAGACAGATACTGAAAGGCCGAAACGTTGTAATAAATATGGCGACAAAGATGAGGATAATAGTCCGAATAATGTAAACAGTGTACATACATAAAATATAGACAGATACTGAAAGGCAAACTCAGAAATATAGACAGATACTGAAATAGACAGATACTGGCCGAAACAGTTGTAATAAATATGTTGTAATAAATATGGCGACAAAGATGAGGATAATAGTCCGAATAATGTAAATAATGTAAACAGTGTGTACATATACTGAAAGGCTCATCTCAGAAATATAGACAGATACTGAAAGGCCGAAACATAATACCTGTAAATATAAATATGGCGACAAAGATGATGGACAATAGTCCGAATAATGTAAATAGTATACATAATACCTCATCTCAGAAATATAGACAGACACTGAAAGGCCGAAACGTTGTAATAAATATGGCGACAAAGATGAGGATAATAGTCCGAATAATGTAAATAGTGTACATAATACCTCATCTCAGAAATATAGACAGATACTGAAAGGCCGAAACGTTGCAATAAATATGGCGACAAAGATGAGGACAATAGTCCGAATAATGTAAATAGTGTACATAATACCTCATCTCAGAAATATAGACAGATACTGAAAGGCCGAAACGTTGTAATAAATATGGCGACAAAGATGAGGACAATAGTCCGAATAATGTAAATAGTGTACATAATACCTCATCTCAGAAATATAGACAGATACTGAAAGGCCGAAACGTTGTAATAAATATGGCGACAAAGATGAGGACAATAGTCCGAATAATGTAAATAGTGTACATAATACCTCATCTCAGAAATATAGACAGATACTGAAAGGCCGAAACGTTGTAATAAATATGGCGACAAAGATGAGGATAATAGTCCGAATAATGTAAATAGTGTACATAATACCTCATCTCAGAAATATAGACAGATACTGAAAGGCCGAAAACGTTGTAAATAAATATGGCGACAAAGATGAGGAATATAGTCTTCGAATAATGTAAATAGTGTACATAATACCTCATCATCTCAGAAATATAGACAGATACTGAAAGGCCGAAACGTTGTAATAAATATGGCGACAAAGATGAGGATAATAGTCCGAATAATGTAAACAGTGTACATAATACCTCATCTCAGAAATATAGACAGATACTGAAAGGCCGAAACGTTGTAATAAATATGGCGACAATGATGAGGATAATAGTCCGAATAATGTAAACAGTGTACATAATACCTCATCTCAGAAATATAGACAGATACTGAAAGGCCGAAACGTTGTAATAAATATGGCGACAATGATGAGGATAATAGTCCGAATAATGTAAACAGTGTACATAATACCTCATCTCAGAAATATAGACAGATACTGAAAGGCCGAAACGTTGTAATAAATATGGCGACAAAGATGAGGATAATAGTCCGAATAATGTAAACAGTGTACATAATACCTCATCTCAGAAATATAGACAGATACCTGAAAGGCCGAAACGTTGTAATAAATATGGCGACAATGATGAGGACAATACTCCGAATAATGTAAACAGTGTACATAATAAATCATCTCAGAAATATAGACAGATACTGAAAGGCCGAAACGTTGTAATAAATATGGCGACAATGATGAGGATAATACTTCCGAATAATGTAAACAGTGTAATAATATCATCTCAGAAATATAGACAGATACTGAAAGGCCGAAACGTTGTAATAAATATGGCGACAAAGATGAGGACAATAGTCCGAATAATGTAAACAGTGTACATAATACCATCATCTCAGAAATATAGACAGATACTGAAAGGCCGAAACGTTGTAATAAATATGGCGACAAAGATGAGGATAATAGTCCGAATAATGTAAATAGTGTACATAATACCTCATCTCAGAAATATAGACAGATACTGAAAGGCCGAAACGTTGTAATAAATATGGCGACAAAGATGAGGACAATAGTCCGAATAATGTAAATAGTGTACATAATACCTCATCTCAGAAATATAGACAGATACTGAAAGGCCGAAACGTTGTAATAAATATGGCGACAAAGATGAGGATAATAGTCCGAATAATGTAAATAGTGTACATAATACCTCATCTCAGAAATATAGACAGATACTGAAAGGCCGAAACGTTGTAATAAATATGGCGACAAAGATGAGGATAATAGTCCGAATAATGTAAATAGTGTTGTAACATAATACCTCATCTCAGAAATATAGACAGATACTGAAAGGCCGAAACGTTGTAATAAATATGGCGACAATGATGAGGATAATAGTCCGAATAATGTAAACAGTGTACATAATACCTCATCTCAGAAATATAGACAGATACTGAAAGGCCGAAACGTTGTAATAAATATGGCGACAAAGATGAGGATAATGAATAATGTAAACAGTGTACATAATACCTCATCTCAAAATATGTAATGATACAAAGGCCGAAAAAGGCCGAAACGTTGTAAATATGGCGACAATGATGAGGATAATACTTCGAATAATGTAAACAGTGTACATAGACAGATCTCTCAAAATATAGAAAAGATACTGAAAGGCCGAAACGTTGTAATAAATATGGCGACAAAGATGAGGATAATAGTCCGAATAATGTAAACAGTGTACATAATACCTCATCTCAGAAATATAGACAGATACTGAAAGGCCGAAACGTTGTAATAAATATGGCGACAATGATGAGGATAATAGTCCGAATAATGTAAACAGTGTACATAATACCTCATCTCAGAAATATAGACAGATACTGAAAGGCCGAAACGTTGTAATAAATATGGCGACAATGATGAGGATAATAGTCCGAATAATGTAAACAGTGTACATAATACCTCATCTCTCATAAATAGACAGATACTGAAAGGCCGAAATGTTGTAATAAATATGGCGACAAAGATGAGGATAATAGTCCGAATAATGTAAACAGTGTACATAATACCTCATCTCAGAAATATAGACAGATACTGAAAGGCCGAAATGTTGTAATAAATATGGCGACAAAGATGAGGATAATAGTCCGAATAATGTAAACAGTGTACATAATACCTCATCTCAGAAATATAGACAGATACTGAAAGGCCGAAATGTTGTAATAAATATGGCGACAAAGATGAGGATAATAGTCCGAATAATGTAAACAGTGTACATAATACCTCATCTCAGAAATATAGACAGATACTGAAAGGCCGAAACGTTGTAAAAATATGGCGACAATGATGAGGATAATACTTCGAATAATGTAAATATGGTACATAATACCTCATCTCAGAAATATAGACAGATACTGAAAGGCCGAAACGTTGTAATAAATATGGCGATAATGTAAATAATACTTCCAGAATAATGTAAATAATAATAATACATCATCTCAGAAATATAGACAGATACTGAAAGGCCGAAACGTTGTAATAAATATTGCGACAATGATGCGACAAAGATGAGGATAATAAAGGCCGAAACGAATAATGTAAATAATGTACATAATAATACTCATCTCAGAAATATAGACAGATACTGAAAGGCCGAAACGTTGTAATAAATATGGCGACAAAGATGAGGATAGTAGTCTGAATAATGTAAATAGTGTACATAATACCTCATCTCAGAAATATAGACAGATAGTGAAAGGCCGAAACGTTGTAATAAATATGGCGACAAAGATGAGGACAATAGTTCGAATAATGTAAATAGTGTACATAATACCTCATCTCAGAAATATAGACAGATACTGAAAGGCCGAAACGTTGTAATAAATATGGCGACAATGATGAGGATAATAGTCCGAATAATGTAAATAGTGTACATAATACCTCATCTCAGAAATATAGGCAGATACTGAAGGGCCGAAACGTTGTGATAAATATGGCGTCAAAGATAAGGACAATAGTCCGAATAATGTAAACAGTGTACATAATACCTCATCTCAGAAATATAGACAGATACTGAAAGGCCGAAACGTTGTAATAAATATGGCGACAAAGATGAGGATAATAGTCCGAATAATGTAAATAGTGTACATAATACCTCATCTCAGAAATATAGACAGATACTGAAAGGCCGAAACGTTGTAATAAATATGGCGACAAAGATGAGGACAATAGTCCGAATAATGTAAACAGTGTACATAATGTATACCTCATCTCAGAAATATAGACAGATACTGAAAGGCCGAAACGTTGTAATAAATATGGCGACAAAGATGAGGATAATAGTCCGAATAATGTAAATAGTGTACATAATACCTCATCTCAGAAATATAGACAGATACTGAAAGGCCGAAACGTTGTAATAAATATGGCGACAAAGATGAGGATAATAGTCCGAATAATGTAAATAAAGTTGTACATAATAATACCTCATCTCAGAAATATAGACAGATACTGAAAGGCCGAAACGTTGTAATAAATATGGCGACAAAGATGAGGATAATAGTCCGAATAATGTAAACAGTGTACATAATACCTCATCTCAGAAATATAGACAGATACTGAAAGGCCGAAACGTTGTAATAAATATGGCGACAATGATGAGGATAATAGTCCGAATAATGTAAACAGTGTACATAATACCTCATCTCAGAAATATAGACAGATACTGAAAGGCCGAAACGTTGTAATAAATATGGCGACAATGATGAGGATAATAGTCCGAATAATGTAAACAGTGTACATAATACCTCATCTCAGAAATATAGACAGATACTGAAAGGCCGAAACGTTGTAATAAATATGGCGACAAAGATGAGGACAATAGTCCGAATAATGTAAATAGTGTACATAATACCTCATCTCAGAAATATAGACAGATACTGAAAGGCCGAAACGTTGTAATAAATATGGCGACAAAGATGAGGATAATACGAATAATAAACAGTGTACAAACATCTCAGAAATATATCTCATCTCAAAAATATAGACAGATACTGAAAGGCCGAAACGTTGTAATAAATATGGCGACAAAGATGAGGATAATAGTCCGAATAATGTAAACAGTGTACATAATACCTCATCTCAGAAATATAGACAGATACTGAAAGGCCGAAACGTTGTAATAAATATGGCGACAAAGATGAGGACAATAATCCGAATAATGTAAACAGTGTACATAATAATACCTCATCTCAGAAATATAGACAGATACTGAAAGGCCGAAACGTTGTAAAATAAATATGGCGACAAAGATGAGGACAATAGTCCGAATAATGTAAACAGTGTACATAATACCTCATCTCAGAAATATAGACAGATACTGAAAGGCAAATACTAAATATGGCGACAATGAAGGATAATAAATAATGTAAACAGTGTACATAATACCTCATCTCAGAAATATAGACAGATACTGAAAGGCCGAAACGTTGTAATAAATATGGCGACAAAGATGAGGATAATAGTCCGAATAATGTAAACAGTGTACATAATACCTCATCTCAGAAATATAGACAGATACTGAAAGGCCGAAACGTTGTAATAAATATGGCGACAATGATGAATAATATGAATAATGAAACAATGTACATAATACCTCATCTCAGAAATAAGACAGATACTGAAAGGCCGAAACGTTGTAATAAATATGGCGACAATGAAGGATAATACATAATACCTCATCTCAGAAATATAGACAGATACTGAAAGGCCGAAACGTTGTAATAAATATGGCGACAATGATGAGGATAAAGACTTCGGCGACAAAGATGAGGACAATAGTCCGAATAATGTAAATAGTGTACATAATACCTCATCTCAGAAATATAGACAGATACTGAAAGGCCGAAACGTTGTAATAAATATGGCGACAAAGATGAGGACAATAGTCCGAATAATGTAAATAGTGTACATAATACCTCATCTCAGAAATATAGACAGATACTGAAAGGCCGAAACGTTGTAATAAATATGGCGACAAAGATGAGGACAATAGTCCGAATAATGTAAATAGTGTACATAATAATAATCTCAGAAATATAGACAGATACTGAAAGGCCGAAACTTTGTAATAAATATGGTGACAAAGATGAGGACAATAGTCCGAATAATGTAAATAGTGTACATAATACCTCATCTCAGAAATATAGACAGATACTGAAAGGCCGAAACGTTGTAATAAATATGGCGACAAAGATGAGGATAATAGTCCGAATAATGTAAATAGTGTACATATATACCTCATCTCAGAAATATAGACAGATACTGAAAGGCCGAAACGTTGTAATAAATATGGCGACAAAGATGAGGACAATAGTCCGAATAATGTAAATAGTGTACATAATACCTCATCTCAGAAATATAGACAGATACTGAAAGGCCGAAACGTTGTAATAAATATGGCGACAAAGATGAGGACAATAGTCCGAATAATGTAAATAGTGTACATAATACCTCATCTCAGAAATATAGACAGATACTGAAAGGCCGAAACGTTGTAATAAATATGGCGACAAAGATGAGGACAATAGTCCGAATAATGTAAAAATAGTGTACATAATACCTCATCTCAGAAATATAGACAGATACTGAAAGGCCGAAACGTTGTAATAAATATGGCGACAAAGATGAGGATAATAGTACAAATAATGTAAATAGTGTACATAATACCTCATCTCAGAAATATAGACAGATACTGAAGGACTGAAACGTTTTAATAAATATGGCGACAAAGATGAGGACAATAGTCCGAATAATATAAATAGTGTACATAATACCTCATCTCAAAAATATAGAGAGACACTGAAAGGCCGAAATGTTGTAATAAATATTGCAACAAAGATGAAAACTTTAGTACAAATAATGTAAATAGTGTACATAATACCTCATCTCAGAAATATAGACAGATACTGAAGGGCCGAAACGTTGTAATAAATATGGCGACAAAGATGAGGACAATAGTCCGAATAATGTACTGAATAGTGTACATAATACCTCATCTCAGAAATATAGACAGATACTGAAAAAGGCCGAAACGTTGTAATAAATATGGCGACAAAGATGAGGATAATAGTCCGAATAATGTAAACAGTGTACATAATACCTCATCTCAGAAATATAGACAGATACTGAAAGGCCGAAACGTTGTAATAAATATGGCGACAAAGATGAGGACAATAGTCCGAATAATGTAAATAGTGTACATAATACCTCATCTCAGAAATATAGACAGATACTGAAAGGCCGAAACGTTGTAATAAATATGGCGACAAAGATGAGGACAATAGTCCGAATAATGTAAACAGTGTGCATAATACCTCATCTCAAAAATATAGACAGATACTGAAAGGCCGAAACGTTGTAATAAATATGGCGACAAAGATGAGGATAATAGTCCGAATAATGTAAATAGTGTACATAATACCTCATCTCAGAAATATAGACAGATACTGAAAGGCCGAAATGTTGTAATAAATATGGCGACAAAGATGAGGATAATAGTCCGAATAATGTAAACAGTGTACATAATAATACCTCATCTCAGAAATATAGACAGATACTGAAAGGCCGAAACGTTGTAATAAATATGGCGACAAAGATGAGGATAATAGTCCGAATAATGTAAATAGTGTACATAATACCTCATCTCAGAAATATAGACAGATACTGAAAGGCCGAAACGTTGTAATAAATATGGCGACAAAGATGAGGACAATAGTCCGAATAATGTAAATAGTGTACATAATACCTCATCTCAGAAATATAGACAGATACTGAAAGGCCGAAACGTTGTAATAAATATAAATATGGCGACAAAGATGAGGATAATAGTCCGAATAATGTAAATAGTGTACATAATACCTCATCTCAGAAATATAGACAGATACTGAAAGGCCGAAACGTTGTAATAAATATGGCGACAAAGATGAGGATAATAGTCCGAATAATGTAAATAGTGTACATAATACCTCATCTCAGAAATATAGACAGATACTGAAAGGCCGAAACGTTGTAATAAATATGGCGACAAAGATGAGGACAATAGTCCGAATAATGTAAATAGTTGTACATAATAATACTCATCTCAGAAATATAGACAGATACTGAAAGGCCGAAACGTTGTAATAAATATGGCGACAAAGATGAGGATAATAGTCCGAATAATGTAAATAGTGTACATAATACCTCATCTCAGAAATATAGACAGATACTGAAAGGCCGAAACGTTGTAATAAATATGGCGACAAAGATGAGGATAATAGTCCGAATAATGTAAATAGTGTACATAATACCTCATCTCAGAAATATAGACAGATACTGAAAGGCCGAAACGTTGTAATAAATATGGCGACAAAGATGAGGACAATAGTCCGAATAATGTAAATAGTGTACATAATAATACTTCATCTCAGAAATATAGACAGATACTGAAAGGCCGAAACGTTGTAATAAATATGGCGACAAAGATGAGGACAATAGTCCGAATAATGTAAATAGTGTACATAATACCTCATCTCAGAAATATAGACAGATACTGAAAGGCCGAAATGTTGTAATAAATATGACGACAAAGATGAGGATAATAGTCCGAATAATGTAAACAGTGTACATAATACCTCATCTCAGAAATATAGACAGATACTGAAAGGCCGAAACGTTGTAATAAATATGGCGACAAAGATGAGGATAATAGTCCGAATAATGTAAATAGTGTACATAATACCTCATCTCAGAAATATAGACAGATACTGAAAGGCCGAAACGTTGTAATAAATATGGCGACAAAGATGAGGACAATAGTCCGAATAATGTAAATAGTGTACATAATAATGTAAACATCTCAGAAATATAGACAGATACTGAAAGGCCGAAACGTTGTAATAAATATGGCGACAAAGATGAGGACAATAGTCCGAATAATGTAAAATATACAATGATGAGGATAATACAATAATAAACAGTGTACCTCATCTCAGAAATATAGACAGATACTGAAAGGCCGAAACGTTGTAATAAATATGGCGACAAAGATGAGGACAATAGTCCGAATAATGTAAATAGTGTACATAATACCTCATCTCAGAAATATAGACAGATACTGAAAGGCCGAAACGTTGTAATAAATATGGCGACAAAGATGAGGACAATAGTCCGAATAATGTAAATAGTGTACATAATACCTCATCTCAGAAATATAGACAGATACTGAAAGGCCGAAACGTTGTAATAAATATGGCGACAAAGATGAGGACAATAGTCCGAATAATGTAAATAGTGTACATAATACCTCATCTCAGAAATATAGACAGATACTGAAAGGCCGAAACGTTGTAATAAATATGGCGACAAAGATGAGGATAATAGTCCGAATAATGTAAATAGTGTACATAATACCTCATCTCAGAAATATAGACAGATACTGAAAGGCCGAAACGTTGTAATAAATATGGCGACAAAGATGAGGACAATAGTCCGAATAATGTAAATAGTGTACATAATACCTCATCTCAGAAATATAGACAGATACTGAAAGGCCGAAACGTTGTAATAAATATGGCGACAAAGATGAGGACAATAGTCCGAATAATGTAAATAGTGTACATAATACCTCATCTCAGAAATATAGACAGATACTGAAAGGCCGAAACGTTGTAATAAATATGGCGACAAAGATGAGGACAATAGTCCGAATAATGTAAATAGTGTACATAATACCTCATCTCAGAAATATAGACAGATACTGAAAGGCCGAAACGTTGTAATAAATATGGCGACAAAGATGAGGACAATAGTCCGAATAATGTAAATAGTGTACATAATACCTCATCTCAGAAATATAGACAGATACTGAAAGGCCGAAACGTTGTAATAAATATGGCGACAAAGATGAGGACAATAGTCCGAATAATGTAAATAGTGTACATAATACCTCATCTCAGAAATATAGACAGATACTGAAAGGCCGAAACGTTGTAATAAATATGGCGACAAAGATGAGGACAATAGTCCGAATAATGTAAATAGTGTACATAATACCTCATCTCAGAAATATAGACAGATACTGAAAGGCCGAAACGTTGTAATAAATATGGCGACAAAGATGAGGACAATAGTCCGAATAATGTAAATAGTGTACATAATACCTCATCTCAGAAATATAGACAGATACTGAAAGGCCGAAACGTTGTAATAAATATGGCGACAAAGATGAGGACAATAGTCCGAATAATGTAAATAGTGTACATAATACCTCATCTCAGAAATATAGACAGATACTGAAAGGCCGAAACGTTGTAATAAATATGGCGACAAAGATGAGGACAATAGTCCGAATAATGTAAATAGTGTACATAATACCTCATCTCAGAAATATAGACAGATACTGAAAGGCCGAAACGTTGTAATAAATATGGCGACAAAGATGAGGAGGATAGTCCGAATAATGTAAATAGTGTACATAATACCTCATCTCAGAAATATAGACAGATACTGAAAGGCCGAAACGTTGTAATAAATATGGCGACAAAGATGAGGACAATAGTCCGAATAATGTAAATAGTGTACATAATACCTCATCTCAGAAATATAGACAGATACTGAAAGGCCGAAACGTTGTAATAAATATGGCGACAAAGATGAGGACAATAGTCCGAATAATGTAAATAGTGTACATAATACCTCATCTCAGAAATATAGACAGATACTGAAAGGCCGAAACGTTGTAATAAATATGGCGACAAAGATGAGGATAATAGTCCGAATAATGTAAATAGTGTACATAATACCTCATCTCAGAAATATAGACAGATACTGAAAATATGGCCGAAACGTTGTAATAAATATGGCGACAAAGATGAGGACAATAGAATAATGTAAACGAATAATTGTAATAAATGATGAGGATAATACTTCGAATAATGTAAACAGTGTACATAATACTCATCTCAGAAATATAGACAGATACTGAAAGGCCGAAACGTTGTAATAAATATGGCGACAAAGATGAGGACAATAGTCCGAATAATGTAAATAGTGTACATAATACCTCATCTCAGAAATATAGACAGATACTGAAAGGCCGAAACGTTGTAATAAATATGGCGACAAAGATGAGGACAATAGTCCGAATAATGTAAATAGTGTACATAATACCTCATCTCAGAAATATAGACAGATACTGAAAGGCCGAAACGTTGTAATAAATATGGCGACAAAGATGAGGATAATAGTCCGAATAATGTAAATAGTGTACATAATACCTCATCTCAGAAATATAGACAGATACTGAAAGGCCGAAACGTTGTAATAAATATGGCGACAAAGATGAGGACAATAGTCCGAATAATGTAAATAGTGTACATAATACCTCATCTCAGAAATATAGACAGATACTGAAAGGCCGAAACGTTGTAATAAATATGGCGACAAAGATGAGGACAATAGTCCGAATAATGTAAATAGTGTACATAATACCTCATCTCAGAAATATAGACAGATACTGAAAGGCCGAAACGTTGTAATAAATATGGCGACAAAGATGAGGACAATAGTCCGAATAATGTAAATAGTGTACATAATACCTCATCTCAGAAATATAGACAGATACTGAAAGGCCGAAACGTTGTAATAAATATGGCGACAAAGATGAGGACAATAGTCCGAATAATGTAAATAGTGTACATAATAATACCTCATCTCAGAAATATAGACAGATACTGAAAGGCCGAAACGTTGTAATAAATATGGCGACAAAGATGAGGATAATAGTCTGAATAATGTAAATAGTGTACATAATACCTCATCTCAGAAATATAGACAGATACTGAAAGGCCGAAACGTTGTAATAAATATGGCGACAAAGATGAGGACAATAGTCCGAATAATGTAAATAGTGTACATATAATAGAAATATAGACATCTCAGAAATATAGACAGATACTGAAAGGCCGAAACGTTGTAATAAATATGGCGACAAAGATGAGGACAATAGTCCGAATAATGTAAATAGTGTACATAATACCTCATCTCAGAAATATAGACAAATACTGAAAGGCCGAAACGTTGTAATAAATATGGCGACAATGATGAGGATAATACTTCGAATAATGTAAACAATACTGAAAGGCCGAAACGTTGTAATAAATATGGCGACAAAGATGAGGATAATAGTCCGAATAATGTAAATAGTGTACATAATACCTCATCTCAGAAATATAGACAGATACTGAAAGGCCGAAACGTTGTAATAAATATGGCGACAAAGATGAGGACAATAGTCCGAATAATGTAAATAGTGTACATAATACCTCATCTCAGAAATATAGACAGATACTGAAAGGCCGAAACGTTGTAATAAATATGGCGACAAAGATGAGGACAATAGTCCGAATAATGTAAATAGTGTACATAATACCTCATCTCAGAAATATAGACAGATACTGAAAGGCCGAAACGTTGTAATAAATATGGCGACAAAGATGAGGACAATAGTCCGAATAATGTAAATAGTGTACATAATAACTCATCTCAGAAATATAGACAGATACTGAAAGGCCGAAACGTTGTAATAAATATGGCGACAAAGATGAGGACAATAGTCGAATAATGTAAAATAGTGTACATAATACCTCATCTCAGAAATATAGACAGATACTGAAAGGCCGAAACGTTGTAATAAATATGGCGACAAAGATGAGGACAATAGTCCGAATAATGTAAATAGTGTACATAATACCTCATCTCAGAAATATAGACAGATACTGAAAGGCCGAAACGTTGTAATAAATATGGCGACAAAGATGAGGACAATAGTCCGAATAATGTAAATAGTGTACATAATACCTCATCTCAGAAATATAGACAGATACTGAAAGGCCGAAACGTTGTAATAAATATGGCGACAAAGATGAGGACAATAGTCCGAATAATGTAAATAGTGTACATAATACCTCATCTCAGAAATATAGACAGATACTGAAAGGCCGAAACGTTGTAATAAATATGGCGACAAAGATGAGGACAAATAGTCCGAATAATGTAAAATAGTTGTACATAATATGAGGATAATACTTTGAATAATGTAAACTCATCTCAGAAATATAGACAGATACTGAAAGGCCGAAACGTTGTAATAAATATGGCGACAAAGATGAGGACAATAGTCCGAATAATGTAAATAGTGTACATAATACCTCATCTCAGAAATATAGACAGATACTGAAAGGCCGAAACGTTGTAATAAATATGGCGACAAAGATGAGGACAATAGTCCGAATAATGTAAATAGTGTACATAATACCTCATCTCAGAAATATAGACAGATACTGAAAGGCCGAAACGTTGTAATAAATATGGCGACAAAGATGAGGACAATAGTCCGAATAATGTAAATAGTGTACATAATACCTCATCTCAGAAATATAGACAGATACTGAAAGGCCGAAACGTTGTAATAAATATGGCGACAAAGATGAGGACAATAGTCCGAATAATGTAAATAGTGTACATAATAATGATCATCTCAGAAATATAGACAGATACTGAAAGGCCGAAACGTTGTAATAAATATGGCGACAAAGATGAGGACAATAGTCCGAATAATGTAAATAGTGTACATAATACCTCATCTCAGAAATATAGACAGATACTGAAAGGCCGAAACGTTGTAATAAATATGGCGACAAAGATGAGGATAATAGTCCGAATAATGTAAAAATATAGACAGATACTGAAAGGCCGAAACGTTGTAATAAATATGGCGACAATGATGAGGATAATACTTCGAATAATCAGAATCTCAGAAATAGACAGATACTGAAAGGCCGAAACGTTGTAATAAATATGGCGACAAAGATGAGGACAATAGTCCGAATAATGTAAATAGTGTACATAATACCTCATCTCAGAAATATAGACAGATACTGAAAGGCCGAAACGTTGTAATAAATATGATGAGGATAATACAATAATGTAAACAGTGAGGACAATAGTCCAGAATAAAGGCCGAAACGTTGTAAAAATATGGCGACAATAATGAGGATAATACTCCGAATAATGTAAACAGTGTACATCTCATCTCAGAAATATAGACAGATACTGAAAGGCCGAAACGTTGTAATAAATATGGCGACAAAGATGAGGACAATAGTCCGAATAATGTAAATAGTGTACATAATACCTCATCTCAGAAATATAGACAGATACTGAAAGGCCGAAACGTTGTAATAAATATGGCGACAAAGATGAGGACAATAGTCCGAATAATGTAAATAGTGTACATAATACCTCATCTCAGAAATATAGACAGATACTGAAAGGCCGAAACGTTGTAATAAATATGGCGACAAAGATGAGGATAATAGTCCGAATAATGTAAATAGTGTACATAATACCTCATCTCAGAAATATAGACAGATACTGAAAGGCCGAAACGTTGTAATAAATATGGCGACAAAGATGAGGACAATAGTCCGAATAATGTAAATAGTGTAAACATAATACCTCATCTCAGAAATATAGACAGATACTGAAAGGCCGAAACGTTGTAATAAATATGGCGACAAAGATGAGGACAATAGTCCGAATAATGTAAATAGTGTACATAATACCTCATCTCAGAAATATAGACAGATACTGAAAGGCCGAAACGTTGTAATAAATATGGCGACAAAGATGAGGACAATAGTCCGAATAATGTAAATAGTGTACATAATACCTCATCTCAGAAAATATAGACAGATACTGAAAGGCCGAAACGTTGTAATAAATATGGCGACAAAGATGAGGACAATAGTCCGAATAATGTAAATAATGTGCATAATACCTCATCTCAGAAATATAGACAGATACTGAAAGGCCGAAACGTTGTAATAAATATGGCGACAAAGATGAGGACAATAGTCCGAATAATGTAAACAGTGTACGTAATACCTCATCTCATAAATATAGACAGATACTGAAAGGCCGAAACGTTGTAATAAATATGGCGACAAAGATGAGGATAATAGTCCGAATAATGTAAATAGTGTACATAATACCTCATCTCAGAAATATAGACAGATACTGAAAGGCCGAAACGTTGTAATAAATATGGCGACAAAGATGAGGATAATAGTCCGAATAATGTAAACAGTGTACATAATACCTCATCTCAGAAATATAGACAGATACTGAAAGGCCGAAACGTTGTAATAAATATGGCGACAAAGATGAGGACAATAGTCCGAATATAATGTAAATAGTGTACATAATACCTCATCTCAGAAATATAGACAGATACTGAAAGGCCGAAACGTTGTAATAAATATGGCGACAATGATGAGGATAATACGAAACGTTGTAATAAATATGGACAACAAAGATGAGGACAATAGTCCGAATAATGAGGATAAATAATGTAAACAGTGTACATAATACTCATCTCAGAAATATAGACAGATACTGAAAGGCCGAAACGTTGTAATAAATATGGCGACAAAGATGAGGACAATAGTCCGAATAATGTAAATAGTGTACATAATAATACTCATCTCAGAAATATAGACAGATACTGAAAGGCCGAAACGTTGTAATAAATATGGCGACAAAGATGAGGACAATAGTCCGAATAATGTAAATAGTGTACATAATACCTCATCTCAGAAATATAGACAGATACTGAAAGGCCGAAACGTTGTAATAAATATGGCGACAAAGATGAGGACAATAGTCCGAATAATGTAAATAGTGTAATATATAATACCTCATCTCAGAAATATAGACAGATACTGAAAGGCCGAAACGTTGTAATAAATATGGCGACAAAGATGAGGACAATAGTCCGAATAATGTAAAAAGGCAGTTGTACATAATAATGATCATCTCAGAAATATAGACAGATACTGAAAGGCCGAAACGTTGTAATAAATATGGCGACAAAGATGAGGACAATAGTCCGAATAATGTAAATAGTGTACATAATACCTCATCTCAGAAATATAGACAGATACTGAAAGGCCGAAACGTTGTAATAAATATGGCGACAAAGATGAGGACAATAGTCCGAATAATGTAAATAGTGTACATAATACCTCATCTCAGAAATATAGACAGATACTGAAAGGCCGAAACGTTGTGATAAATATGGCGACAAAGATGAGGACAATCGTCCGAATAATGTAAATAGTGTTACATAATAATTCATCTCAGAAATATAGACAGATACTGAAGGGCCGAAACTTTGTTATAAATATGGCGACAAAGATGAGGACAATAGTCCGAATAATGTAAATAGTGTACATAATACCTCATCTCAAAAATATAGACAGATACTGAAAGGCCGAAACGTTGTGATAAATATGGCGACAAAGATGAGGATAATAGTCCGAATAATGTAAATAGTGTACATAATAATACCTCATCTCAGAAATATAGACAGATACTGAAAGGCCGAAACGTTGTAATAAATATGGCGACAAAGATGAGGATAATAGTCCGAATAATGTAAATAGTGTACATAATACCTCATCTCAGAAATATAGACAGATACTGAAAGGCCGAAACGTTGTAATAAATATGGCGACAAAGATGAGGACAATAGTCCGAATAATGTAAACAGTGTACATAATAATCTCATCTCAGAAATATAGACAGATACTGAAAGGCCGAAACGTTGTAATAAATATGGCGACAAAGATGAGGACAATAATCCGAATAATGTAAATAGTGTACATAATACCTCATCTCAGAAATATAGACAGATACTGAAAGGCCGAAACGTTGTAATAAATATGGCGACAAAGATGAGGACAATAGTCCGAATAATGTAAATAGTGTACATAATACCTCATCTCAGAAATATAGACAGATACTGAAAGGCCGAAAATGTAAACGTTGTAATAAATATGGCGACAAAGATGAGGATAATAGTCCGAATAATGTAAATAGTGTACATAATACCTCATCTCAGAAATATAGACAGATACTGAAAGGCCGAAACGTTGAAATAAATACGGCGACAAAGATGAGGATAATAGTCCGAATAATGTAAACAGTGTACATAATACCTCATCTCAGAAATATAGACAGATACTGAAAGGCCGAAACGTTGTAATAAATATGGCGACAAAGATGAGGATAATAGTCCGAATAATGTAAATAGTGTACATAATACCTCATCTCAGAAATATAGACAGATACTGAAAGGCCGAAACGTTGTAATAAATATGGCGACAAAGATGAGGACAATAGTCCGAATAATGTAAATAGTGTACATAATACCTCATCTCAGAAATATAGACAGATACTGAAAGGCCGAAACGTTGTAATAAATATGGCGACAAAGATGAGGACAATAGTCCGAATAATGTAAATAGTGTACATAATACCTCATCTCAGAAATATAGACAGATACTGAAAGGCCGAAACGTTGTAATAAATATGGCGACAAAGATGAGGACAATAGTCCGAATAATGTAAATAGTGTACATAATACCTCATCTCAGAAATATAGACAGATACTGAAAGGCCGAAACGTTGTAATAAATATGGCGACAAAGATGAGGACAATAGTCCGAATAATGTAAACAGTGTACATAATACCTCATCTCAGAAATATAGACAGATACTGAAAGGCCGAAACGTTGTAATAAATATGGCGACAAAGATGAGGACAATAGTCCGAATAATGTAAATAGTGTACATAATACCTCATCTCAGAAATATAGACAGATACTGAAAGGCCGAAACGTTGTAATAAATATGGCGACAAAGATGAGGACAATAGTCCGAATAATGTAAATAGTGTACATAATACCTCATCTCAGAAATATAGACAGATACTGAAAGGCCGAAACGTTGTAATAAATATGGCGACAAAGATGAGGACAATAGTCCGAATAATGTAAATAGTGTACATAATACCTCATCTCAGAAATATAGACAGATACTGAAAGGCCGAAACGTTGTAATAAATATGGCGACAAAGATGAGGATAATAGTCCGAATAATGTAAATAGTATAATACATATAGACAAATACTGAAAGGCCGAAACATCTCAGAAATATAGACAGATACTGAAAGGCCGAAACGTTGTAATAAATATGGCGACAAAGATGAGGACAATAGTCCGAATAATGTAAATAGTGTACATAATACCTCATCTCAGAAATATAGACAGATACTGAAAGGCCGAAACGTTGTAATAAATATGGCGACAAAGATGAGGACAATAGTCCGAATAATGTAAATAGTGTACATAATACCTCATCTCAGAAATATAGACAGATACTGAAAGGCCGAAACGTTGTAATAAATATGGCGACAAAGATGAGGACAATAGTCCGAATAATGTAAATAGTGTACATAATACCTCATCTCAGAAATATAGACAGATACTGAAAGGCCGAAACGTTGTAATAAATATGGCGACAAAGATGAGGACAATAGTCCAGAATAATCTCAGAAATATAGAATAGTGTAAATATGGCATAATACTTCGAATAATGTAAACAGTGTACATAATACTCATCTCAGAAATATAGACAGATACTGAAAGGCCGAAACGTTGTAATAAATATGGCGACAAAGATGAGGACAATAGTCCGAATAATGTAAATAGTGTACATAATACCTCATCTCAGAAATATAGACAGATACTGAAAGGCCGAAACGTTGTAATAAATATGGCGACAAAGATGAGGACAATAGTCCGAATAATGTAAATACAGTGTACATAATACCTCATCTCAGAAATATAGACAGATACTGAAAGGCCGAAACGTTGTAATAAATATGGCGACAATGATGAGGACAATAATCCGAATAATGTAAACAGTGTACATAATACCTCATCTCAGAAATATAGACAGATACTGAAAGGCCGAAACGTTGTAATAAATATGGCGACAAAGATGAGGACAATAGTCCGAATAATGTAAATAGTGTACATAATACCTCATCTCAGAAATATAGACAGATACTGAAAGGCCGAAACGTTGTAATAAATATGGCGACAAAGATGAGGACAATAGTCCGAATAATGTAAATAGTGTACATAATACCTCATCTCAGAAATATAGACAGATACTGAAAGGCCGAAACGTTGTAATAAATATGGCGACAAAGATGAGGACAATAGTCCGAATAATGTAAATAGTGTACATAATACCTCATCTCAGAAATATAGACAGATACTGAAAGGCCGAAACGTTGTAATAAATATGGCGACAAAAGATGAGGACAATAGTCCGAATAATGTAAATAGTGTACATAATACCTCATCTCAGAAATATAGACAGATACTGAAAGGCCGAAACGTTGTAATAAATATGGCGACAAAGATGAGGACAATAGTCCGAATAATGTAAACAGTGTACATAATACCTCATCTCAGAAATATAGACAGATACTGAAAATCTCAGAAATATAGACAGATACTGAAACAGGTACATAAACGTTGTAATAAATATGGCGAAAAGATGATGACAATAGTCCCGAATAATGTAAATAGTGTACATAATACCTCATCTCAGAAATATAGACAGATACTGAAAGGCCGAAACGTTGTAATAAATATGGCGACAAAGATGAGGACAATAGTCCGAATAATGTAAATAGTGTACATAATAACTCATCTCAGAAATATAGACAGATACTGAAAGGCCGAAACGTTGTAATAAATATGGCGACAAAGATGAGGACAATAGTCCGAATAATGTAAATAGTGTACATAATAACTCATCTCAGAAATATAGACAGATACTGAAAGGCCGAAACGTTGTAATAAATATGGCGACAAAGATGAGGACAATAGTCCGAATAATGTAAATAGTGTACATAATACCTCATCTCAGAAATATAGACAGATACTGAAAGGCCGAAACGTTGTAATAAATATGGCGAAAAGATGAGGACAATAGTCCGAATAATGTAAAATGTGTACATAATACCTCATCTCAGAAATATAGACAGATACTGAAAGGCCGAAACGTTGTAATAAATATGGCGACAAAGATGAAGACAATAGTCCAAATAATGTAAATAGTGTATATAATACCTCATCTCAGAAATATAGACAGATACTGAAAGGCCGAAACGTTGTAATAAATATGGCGACAAAGATGAGGACAATAGTCCGAATAATGTAAAATGTGTACATAATAAATCATCTCAGAAATATAGACAGATATTGAAAGGCCGAAACGTTGTAATAAATATGGAGACAATGATGAGGACAATAGTCCGAATAATGTAAAACGTGTACATAATACCTCATCTCAGAAATATAGACAGATACTGAAAGGTCGAAACGTTGTAATAAATATGGAGACAATGATGAGGACAATAGTCCGAATAATGTAAATAGTGTACATAATACCTCATCTCAGAAATATAGACAGATACTGAAAGGTCGAAACGTTGTAATAAATATGGAGACAATGATGAGGACAATAGTCCGAATAATGTAAATAGTGTACATAATACCTCATCTCAGAAATATAGACAGATACTGAAAGGCCGAAACGTTGTAATAAATATGGCGACAAAGATGAGGACAATAGTCCGAATAATGTAAATAGTGTACATAATACCTCATCTCAGAAATATAGACAGATACTGAAAGGCCGAAACGTTGTAATAAATATGGCGACAAAGATGAGGACAATAGTCCGAATAATGTAAATAGTGTACATAATAACTCATCTCAGAAATATAGACAGATACTGAAAGGCCGAAACGTTGTAATAAATATGGCGACAAAGATGAAGACAATAGTCCAAATAATGTAAACAGTGTACATAATACCTCATCTCAGAAATATAGACAGATACTGAAAGGCCGAAACGTTGTAATAAATATGGCGACAAGATGAGGACAATAGTCCGAATAATGTAAATAGTGTACATAATAACTCATCTCAGAAATATAGACAGATACTGAAAGGCCGAAATGTTGTAATAAATATGGCGACAAAGATGAGGATAAATAGTCCGAATAATGTAAATAGTGTACATAATAACTCATCTCAGAAATATAGACAGATACTGAAAGGCCGAAACGTTGTAATAAATATGGCGACAAAGATGAGGACAATAGTCCGAATAATGTAAATAGTGTACATAATAATGTCATCTCAGAAATATAGACAGATACTGAAAGGCCGAAACGTTGTAATAAATATGGCGACAAAGATGAGGACAATAGTCCGAATAATGTAAATAGTGTACATAATAAATATCTCAGAAATATAGACAGATACTGAAAGGCCGAATACTGAAAGGCCGTTGTAATAAATATGGCGACAAAGATGAGGACAATAGTCCGAATAATGTAAACAGTGTACATAATAAAACTCATCTCAGAAATATAGACAGATACTGAAAGGCCGAAACGTTGTAATAAATATGGCGACAAAGATGAGGACAATAGTCCGAATAATGTAAATAGTGTACATAATAACCTCATCTCAGAAATATAGACAGATACTGAAAGGCCGAAACGTTGTAATAAATATGGCGACAAAGATGAGGATAATAGTCCGAATAATGTAAATAGTGTACATAATAACTCATCTCAGAAATATAGACAGATACTGAAAGGCCGAAACGTTGTAATAAATATGGCGACAAAGATGAGGACAATAGTCCGAATAATGTAAATAGTGTACATAATACCTCATCTCAGAAATATAGACAGATACTGAAAGGCCGAAACGTTGTAATAAATATGGCGACAAAGATGAGGACAATAGTCCGAATAATGTAAATAGTGTACATAATAACTCATCATCTCAGAAATATAGACAGATACTGAAAGGCCGAAACGTTGTAATAAATATGGCGACAAAGATGAGGACAATAGTCCGAATAATGTAAATAGTGTACATAATACCTCATCTCAGAAATATAGACAGATACTGAAAGGCCGAAACGTTGTAATAAATATGGCGACAAAGATGAGGATAATAGTCCGAATAATGTAAATAGTGTACATAATACCTCATCTCAGAAATATAGACAGATACTGAAAGGCCGAAACGTTGTAATAAATATGGCGACAAAGATGAGGACAATAGTCCGAATAATGTAAATAGTTGTACATAATAACTATCTCAGAAATATAGACAGATACTGAAAGGCCGAAACGTTGTAATAAATATGGCGACAAAGATGAGGACAATAGTCCGAATAATGTAAATAGTGTACATAATACCTCATCTCAGAAATATAGACAGATACTGAAAGGCCGAAACGTTGTAATAAATATGGCGACAAAGATGAGGACAATAGTCCGAATAATGTAAATAGTGTACATAATACCTCATCTCAGAAATATAGACAGATACTGAAAGGCCGAAACGTTGTAATAAATATGGCGACAAAGATGAGGATAATAGTCCGAATAATGTAAATAGTGTACATAATAACTCATCTCAGAAATATAGACAGATACTGAAAGGCCGAAACGTTGTAATAAATATGGCGACAAAGATGAGGACAATAGTCCGAATAATGTAAATAGTGTACATAAATAACTCATCTCAGAAATATAGACAGATACTGAAAGGCCGAAACGTTGTAATAAATATGGCGACAAAGATGAGGACAATAGTCCGAATAATGTAAAATAGTGTACATAATACCTCATCTCAGAAATATAGACAGATACTGAAAGGCCGAAACGTTGTAATAAATATGGCGACAAAGATGAGGACAATAGTCCGAATAATGTAAATAATGTACAAATAATAACTCAATCTCAGAAATATAGACAGATACTGAAAGGCCGAAACGTTGTAATAAATATGGCGACAAAGATGAGGACAATAGTCCGAATAATGTAAATAGTGTACATAATACCTCATCTCAGAAATATAGACAGATACTGAAAGGGCCGAAACGTTGTAATAAATATGGCGACAAAGATGAGGACAATAGTCCGAATAATGTAAATAGTGTACATAATACCTCATCTCAGAAATATAGACAGATACTGAAAGGCCGAAACGTTGTAATAAATATGGCGACAAAGATGAGGACAATAGTCCGAATAATGTAAATAGTGTACATAATACCTCATCTCAGAAATATAGACAGATACTGAAAGGCCGAAACGTTGTAATAAATATGGCGACAAAGATGAGGACAATAGTCCGAATAATGTAAATAGTGTACATAATACCTCATCTCAGAAATATAGACAGATACTGAAAGGCCGAAACGTTGTAATAAATATGGCGACAAAGATGAGGACAATAGTCCGAATAATGTAAATAGTGTACATAATAACTCATCTCAGAAATATAGACAGATACTGAAAGGCCGAAACGTTGTAATAAATATGGCGACAAAGATGAGGACAATAGTCCGAATAATGAAATATAGACAGATACTAAAGGCCGAAACGTTGTAATAAATATGGCGACAATGTACATAATGTAAACCCTCATCTCAGAAATATAGACAGATACTGAAAGGCCGAAAACGTTGTAATAAATATGGCGACAAAGATGAGGACAATAGTCCGAATAATGTAAAACAGTGTACATAATAACTCATCTCAGAAATATAGACAGATACTGAAAGGCCGAAACGTTGTAATAAATATGGCGACAAAGATGAGGACAATAGTCCGAATAATGTAAACAGTGTACATAATACTCATCTCAGAAATATAGACAGATACTGAAAGGCCGAAACGTTGTAATAAATATGGCGACAAAGATGAGGATAATAGTCCGAATAATGTAAACAGTGTACATAATAACTCATCTCAGAAATATAGACAGATACTGAAAGGCCGAAACGTTGTAATAAATATGGCGACAAAGATGAGGACAATAGTCCGAATAATGTAAATAGTGTACATAATAACTCATCTCAGAAATATAGACAGATACTGAAAGGCCGAAACGTTGTAATAAATATGGCGACAAAGATGAGGACAATAGTCCGAATAATGTAAAAATATAGTGTACATAATAAAACAATGATGAATAATACTCAAAATATAGACAGATACCTCATCTCAAAGGCCTGAAACGTTGTAATAAATATGGCGACAAAGATGAGGACAATAGTCCGAATAATGTAAATAGTGTACATAATAACTCATCTCAGAAATATAGACAGATACTGAAAGGCCGAAACGTTGTAATAAATATGGCGACAATGATGAGGACAATAGTCCGAATAATGTAAATAGTATAATACCTCATCTCAGAAATATAGACAGATACTGAAAGGCCGAAATGTTGTAATAAATATGGCGACAAAGATGAGGATAATAGTCCGAATAATGTAAAAGTGTAAATAATAAATATGGCGACTCAGAAATATAGACAGATACTGAAAGGCCGAAACGTTGTAATAAATATGGCGACAATGATGAGGATAATACTTCGAATAATGTAAACAGTGTACATAATACCTCATCTCAGAAATATAGACAGATACTGAAAGGCCGAAACGTTGTAATAAATATGGCGACAATGATGAGGACAATAGTCCGAATAATGTAAATAGTGTATATAATACCTCATCTCAGAAATATAGACAGATACTGAAAGGCCGAAACGTTGTGATAAATATGGCGACAAAGATGAGGAATAATAATGTAAACAGTGTACATAATACCTCATCCAGAAATATAGTACTGAAAGGCCGAATAAATATGGCGACAATGATGAGGATAAACTTCGAATAATGTAAACAATGTAAATACCTCATCTCAGAAATATAGACAGATACTGAAAGGCCGAAACGTTGTAATAAATATGGCGACAATGATGAGGATAATAGTCCGAATAATGTAAAAAGACAGATGTAAAGGCAAACGTAATAAAATATGGCGACAATGATGAGGATACATACAAATCATCTCAGAAATATAGACAGATACTGAAAGGCCGAAACGTTGTAATAAATATGGCGACAAAGATGAGGATAATAGTGTAATGTAAACAGTGTACATAATACCTCATCTCAGAAATATAGACAGATACTGAAGGGCCGAAAAGTTGTAATAAATATGGCGACAAAGATGAGGACAATAGTCCGAATAATGTAAACAGTGTACATAATACCTCATCTCAGAAATATAGACAGATACTGAAAGGCCGAAACGTTGTAATAAATATGGCGACAATGATGAGGACAATAGTCCGAATAATGTAAATAGTGTACATAATACCTCATCTCAGAAATATAGACAGATACTGAAAGGCCGAAACGTTGTAATAAATATGGCGACAATGATGAGGATAATACTTCGAATAATGTAAACAGTGTACATAATACCTCATCTCAGAAATATAGACAGATACTGAAAGGCCGAAACGTTGTAATAAATATGGCGACAATGATGAGGATAATACTTCGAATAATGTAAATAGTGTACATAATACCTCATCTCAGAAATATAGACATATACTGAAGGGCCGAAAAGTTGTAATAAATATGGCGACAAAGATGAGGATAATTGAATAATTCCGAATAATGTATGAATAGTGTTGTACATATACAATGATGAGGATAATCTCAGAAAATAATAAACAGATAATACTGAAAGGCAGATACTGAAAGGTTGTAATAAATATGGCGACAATGATGAGGATAATAGTTATTTTGCCTGGGCATCTAAACATAGATACCTCATCTCAAAAATATAGACAGATACTGAAAGGACAGAAACGTTGTAATAAATATGGCGACAAAGATGAGGATAATACTCCGAATAATGTAAACATTGTACATAATACCTCATCTCAGAAATATAGACAGATACTGAAAGGCCGAAACGTTGTAATAAATATGGCGACAAAGATGAGGATAATAGTCCGAATAATGTAAATAGTGTACATAATACCTCATCTCAGAAATATAGACAGATACTGAAAGGCCGAAACGTTGTAATAAATATGGCGACAAAGATGAGGACAATAGTCCGAATAATGTAAATAGTGTACATAATAACTCATCTCAGAAATATAGACAGATACTGAAAGGCTTTGAACTTGTAATAAATATGTCGGACAAAGATGAGGACAATAGTCCGAATAATGTTTTCTGGATGTACATAATAAAACAGTGTCATCTCAGAAATATAGACAGATACTGAAAAGGCCGAAACGTTGTAATAAATATGGCGACAAAGATGAGGACAATAGTCCGAATAATGTAAATAGTGTACATAATACCTCATCTCAGAAATATAGACAGATACTGAAAGGCCGAAACGTTGTAATAAATATGAGGATAATACTTCGACAATGAAACAGTGAGGAATATAATAGATACGAATAATGTAAAAAATATGTTGACAATACATAATAATAATGTAAACATTTGGCTCAGAAATATAGACAAATACTGAAAGGCCGAAACGTTGTAATAAATATGGCGACAATGATGAGGATAATACTTCGAATAATGTAAATAGTGTACATAATACCTCATCTCAGAAATATAGACAGATACTGAAAGGCCGAAACGTTGTAATAAATATGGCGACAATGATGAGGGATAATACTTCGAATAATGTAAACAGTGTACATAATACCTCATCTCAGAAATATAGACAGATACTGAAAGGCCGAAACGTTGTAATGATGAATATGGCGACAAAGATGAGGGATAATACTCCGAATAATGTAAAACAATGATGTACAATAATAAAACTCATCTCATCCCAGAAATATAGACAGATACTGAAAGGCCAAACGTTGTAATAAATATGGCGACAATGATGAGGATAATAGTTCTGAATAATGTAAACATTTATACATAATAACTCATCTCAGAAATATAGACAGATACTGAAAGGCCGAAACGTTGTAATAAATATGGCGACAATGATGAGGATAATACTTCTCTCATAATCTAAACAGTGTATCTTTATATTCTTTCTTTGAAATATAGGCAAATCAATTTTAAGTTTTCAATGTTGTCCTCTTCCCCAATCTTCTGGGCGCAAATTCTACTATTGTTAACGCCGAACAATATTTCCAACGGCTAAAGCGTTGTAAATAATAGATGGGTGGACAAATTCTAAACAATAAAGGTTTTCTGATCGGTTTATTAGAAACATATTTTTACGGTAGAATAAAACTTTTTTAATGTCTTAAACTTATTTTCCTTGGTATATATATATTTAATGAACGCCCTAGACCTATATGATTTTTTTTATTTTTATTTTAATCCCTCACTTATTTAACCTTTGAATACAGGCGGGGTTGGGGAAACGAATCTTTCTGATTTTCACAAGAATCTGAAAATGGATTAGATTAGAGTTTGGCGTTTATTGAGGTCATTTTCATGATGCCGCATCGCATTAAAATAATTCACGGAAATTAAAAGGAGGGAGACAAAATAAACAATAAGAAAGAAAAATAAAAAACAGTTTTAGAAAAAACTCTAAATTAGAGGAAGAAAGAAATATTTTGAATATTTAATTTTTTTTAAATATTTATTGGCTTTGCATTCATTTTGATTAAAAACACTTGTTTTCTTGCGGAAATTCAAAACAACTTTTTAATCCATTTCAAAAACAATTATCTGTTTTTGGTGTATATCTTTATATTACTTAATCTGAATATTTATAACTCAAAATGTCTAAATTCACTGAAGGTTTGGTAAATGAAATTATTTTTTATTTTTAAAAGAAAATTTTCTAGATACCCAATATAGTTTTTGAAAGAAATTTCAGCCTGCTATTTGATGTAAAATTTGAAATTCAAAATAAATATTAAAAACCTTAAAAGGCCAAAGTTGAATAAATAGGGCAAATGGGAAATTTAATAAAAAAACGGGAAAACCCCCTTTCAGAAATAAGAAAAATATTTAAAGGCGAAACGTTGAAAAATATGGCGCAAAAAAAAAATTTTAAAAAAAAAAAAATTTCCCAAAAATTAAAAAAAAACAAAAGGGAAATTGAAAAAAGGGAAATGGGATAATAAATAATAAAATTAATTTTCCCAAAATTT
>CAHIKZ030003279.1:0-114733 GCA_903632075.3 Acanthosepion pharaonis | reverse complement strand
ATTCAAATCCTAGCCATTCTTTTCGTTAATTTTTGCATTTCTGCAAAACCACTCCCCTACCTTCCCAAAGAATATTTACGGCAATTCACAGATAATAAAGAAAAGGAACCTGTGGAGAGCCATGATAGACTCCATCCTGAAGGGACTTGATATTCAAAAAAATAAGCGAAAAAAAAAAGGGTAAAGGAATAAGGACAAATTAATTAAAAGGATTTATTCAAGTAAACATAATATAGATGTAAGAATAAAAGTTGATTATAGAGTTATCTTGTTATAAGTGAAGTAGAGGTAAAAGAAAGTATTGAATAACAATTTACAAGTTACGGACATTGTAGTGAGAGCTTATGTGACTGAGAAGAATATGGTCATTGACATTCACCTTTTCCTTTGCAAAATTCAGATGGCAAAAGGAGGCTGCTTTTGTCACATCTACAAGTGTTTTCTTTTACACAAGATGAAGAAAATATTTATTTCACTAGTATATGATAATAGATATATGCCAGTATATATACTTATTATTATAACTATACTGGTAATATCTAATTTAAAATCAATTTACATTAACAGGAACACAAAATTAACAAGATAATTTGGTAAGTTAATCAATTATGTTTATAAAAAGGTGGGAAAATAAAAATTACCTGGTAACTGTTTCTCTGGATGATTAAGTTTGTAGTTTCGTGAATATATTATTTACTACTTGAAAAAATATGAATTTTTAACATTAAGTTTTAGTGGGAATTGTACAAACATTCTATAAATAACATTTCAAGATAATTTCAAAGCTTTTAGTACTGGTTCTTGAGTTGCCATAGGAAAATCAAACAAACAATAATTTTTGGAAATATATTTGACAATATCATCCCATGTTTTCTTTTCATATTGAAATGATACATTTCAGAAACTAATATCAAGATTATTCTCAAAGAATTCTTGCAAGTTTTTAATTTAGCAACACTAAATATAATTAAAAAAATCACCCACTGAAAAGTGGTATCCAGTGGTAAAATGTTTATCAACAGCTTAAATCTAATCATTAGACTCATCTTTCCAAAGCATTCTGCACTATTGGAAAATTGGGTCCTCCTTGCTAATTCCAAATCTGTTGTGATGGCGCTTTCTTTTTGCCTTTTTCCAACACTTGCAAAACTGTTATAAAATTTTGGGAATGCTCTTAGTCATTTCCCATGTCTATACATTTTATTTATGGCTTATCAACCCTTTGTGGGTTATTTAAAGCTGAATCCTATTTCAGATCTTTGAGTATATCAACTATTTATACAACTGTATAAATAATCTTATTAAGCCTCTTTTCCATTTGCCTTTGAAATATCCTTGCCACATCAGGAATCCTAAACCAGAATCTAAAGCTCCTTACCATCCACAGGAGAGATATTTTATTATATTGACCATGTGGTCCATTCAAAAAGTGTCCTTGCTGACACTTTTGTAAAGTGAATGAATCCAAAATGGGGAATGAGCATTGCCCAATTAGAAAATAAGAGTTCACTTGAGACAGATGTGAGCCAGTTACTATTTACATATACATGCACTTCCCATTGTGTGACAAGGTTGTCACTTCTCCAAAAGCATAAAGAAAGTGTTTCAGTTGGGTGGTATAGTAGTTGAAAAAGAATCTACTAGCAACAAATAGATTCAAAATAAAAACTTGTGTAAAAATGTATATAATGAACATTGGTTTTCCTCATGCTAATGGTGTTGTGAAAATTCAGGATGCTTCTTTTTCCTGTTTTTGAACTGGTACGAAAACATTTAAATTTTCAGCACTGAACTACATTTATCTGCATATTTTTCTCAAACTGGTTACACCTGGTGATGAACTGTGTCTGGAGGAAGCTTCTCAACCTCAATGATACTGGACATCTTCATTTGCTTATATATCTTGCTTTTAACAATCATCAGTATTTAATATGAGAAATACACTATCACTTCAGACAAAATTAAAACTAATTCATTACTTTGTTTACTTTTGAGATTTAAGAGAACCTAAAAGTTATCCTAGCCTAAAACGAACTTTGATTAAGTTTTCTTTATTCAGTATAAACCAAAAGCTTTTATCAATTTATAGATGATTGGTCATGTTATAGAATTTAGAAGTGAATGTAATCCTTTTAAAAATATCAAGGGTGGAATTGAGCACTTTTTTTAAAAAAAAGTGTTTGTACATTATTGTTCCTTCTCAAATAACCCACTCTTTCTAAATCTTATTAGTGAACTATTAGACATAATTTCTATTCTGACATTTTAGAGAAAAATATTATAATTAATCAATACAAATTAGGTTCTGCAAATTTTACAAGTACATTATTTACATTATTCAGACCATTGTCCTTATCTTTGTTGCCATATTTATTACGTTTTGGCCGTTGTATACTCAGGTGGTTGGAATGTCGAACTGAACCCCTTTATTTCATCACATGCCATGTAGACTGTTCTAGTTCCACGTTTCATGTTTAATGGATGTCAGTTAACAATTATTGAACTCATTCTTCCACTCTAAAAGTCCTGGACCTAACCAACACCTTTATCCACTGTGACATGTGTCCTTGAGGACATCTGTGTATGAATTTCTGGGTATTATAAACCTAATGTCTTCAGCAACCATTTTTACCAGTACTCATATTGCAATTTTTGCTAGAGCTCATATTGCAACTTTGTTGTTATCATTGCTTTTCTCTGGCACTCCTTATTACTGGTTCCCATATTGTATATATTTCTATGCTTGGTCGGCTCAGGAGATTTTTGTGGCCTAGCATATGTGCTGATTCCTTAAGTTTACAAATTTTCCAATGGTGTTCTTTGTCTATGATCTCAACTTGATCCCACAGAGGGCGGTGATCTCCCTTTTCTCTCCATATGTGGTCAGCCACGCCTGATTTTTCCACTTCCCTCATGTTACAGCTTTCTGGTGTTCTTGAAGCCTTACCTTAAGGGGCGGCCTGTCTCCCTTTATATTTCTTTCCGCAGCTGCACGGATAGCGTACACACAGTCTTTAGTCATGTTCTCTCTCTATGGGGGTCTTACTCAGGAGAGATATCTGCAAAGTGTTGTCCAGCTTTTGAAGGTTGTCCTGATGTTATATGGACCGCAGATCCTTTGTATTTTCTCTGATAACCCCTTCACATAAGGCAGGCAGACTGTTTTCTGAGTGTTGTTGTCCTCCCTCCTCTTGTACCCGCCTATCCCAGTTTTTTGGGGCTGCTGCCATGTAAAGGGTAGTTGTTACGTTGTGTAGGGTATCCTTATACTGACCAATTCCTTTATCTAAAATCTTGGGTCGCCACTTATGACTTTTTTCTCGGTGTTGTAAGCAATGGACAAAATTTTTTTACGCTGTATGGATGGTGGAGTTTGACAAATTGAGGTACTGTCCGGTGAATGTTGGTTTTACGGTATACGGATGTCTTGAACCCATTCTCTGTTCAAGATATTAGAACATCCAGGAATGGGAACTTTTGTTATCTCTTTCTCCAACATGAACTGTATTTTTGGTCTTATTGAGTTCACATGGTTTTTAGAACCTGGACATCTTCCTGATGTGGCCAGAGTTATGAAATGACATCATCTTGTAAAATTAAACAATAGTGTTTAGAGATATAGATTCTAATGCAAATTCTTTAAAATTATTCCATGTAAATAATTTTGCTTTTGATAATGGCAGTTAATTGACAAATGAAAATTAACATATGTGAAATCCCATTCTGGAGTGTGTTTGAAAAGAATTTCAACATTTCCAAGATTATCTATTGAATAAACTGGTCCCAAAATCTTCTAGGAATTTATGTCAGATTTAATTATCTCTAACTACTTTAATAACAAACCTTTCCCGTGAAAACATTTATAACAGACTCAATACTTTTGCAAGATTTCTCACCAAATGGTTTGGATTTTTGGGAGCATCTTTGAATTTTCCACTGGTGAATGGCAAGGAGCCAAACAGTTTTCATATGAAGGAGACTTTCAAATAAAGAAATAATTTGCATTTAAAAACCAAAGAAATTTAGTTGGGAAACTGTTTTATAGAACAAAAAAAAAAAAAAATTTGAAAAAAAATACAAAAATGTGAATAAATTAGACAAATTCCAACCAATTGATTTAGGCCGGATTTTCAACAATAAAAAAAAAATTGGGGTATTGCAACAAAGATGAGGACAATATTAAATTAATAAATTTTTTGTTTCTTATTTCAACAACAAAAATTAAAAAAATGTCTATTTTAATTACAATTTAATAAAAAAAAATATTTATTCTTACATTAAAGAGAACATTTTTTTTTTCTTTGATGTATAAATTTTAAAAAAGTGATTCAATTTCTCCATTTTTTTCTATAATGCTGAAAATTTTAAACCTGATTTGAAAAATATTAAATTGGATTTTTTATAAATAATGATTTTGTTTGTTTTTTTTTTGGAAAAAATATTTGATAAACAAAATGTTCTGAACAATCATTTTAATAAAAGATATGCCATAATACATCGCCCCGAATTGGACTGTCATGTTCAATTACATAAAAATATCTGTTTTCAATGTATGGTGATATTATTTTTTCAATCTCTAGCAGGCCATGGCTTAAATGATTAGCAAAAAACATGTTTTGGCAAATGTTTTTATTTTAAATGCTGAATTGTTTGTTATACTTTGCTCCTATTATATATATATTATATATATAAATATATTTATAAATATTATAACTGGATATCATATTTAAATCAACTATTTTCATTATGATCAAATAAAAAGTTTAAATAAGACTAATGGACAATATATTTTAGATGATTTTAGAAATTAAAAATTAGGCTGTAAAATAAAGTCTTCTCATTCATCCTTCATCTGTAAGGGGCATTTTCAGAAATTTTCTGACAACCATGATTAAAATCTATAATTATTATCTATTTGCAGATTAGGACCAGACATATAATCATTTTTTAGCAGTGACCCTCCTTAAAAAATTTAACACTGAAAATTCATGATGTTGATATAGGCCTTTTGAACATCTTCAAAACAACATATGGATAAGTTTTAAATGTTTACTTTTTAACATTTTCCAAAATTGTATTGGAGAAATAATTTAATATTTAAAAATATTTCTTTTCACTAAACTTGGCAAACATTTTAAATGTTCATATTGGTGAAATTATAAATACATAGTTATAGCATACATGCCGGGGCAAATTTCATCAAAACAAATTTTTGATCAATCTACGTTCATTTCTTATTTCAACAATGAAATTTCAGACTTAAAATGATTAAAAAATGTACAGTCAAGAAAATCAAAAATAAACATTTGCCATGCACAAAAAAAAAACACAAATGTGCAAACCCTTTTTTCAAACCATTGTAAACTTTATTCAAATTGATTATTGCAAATACTAATGTGAAATTATTTTAAAATAGATTTATAATAAAATATTTTTTCAGGTTTTTTACGTTGCCCAAACTTAATGGAAAAATCAGAATCCATCAATTAATTTCCTTCCTTGATGGATTGATAAAGATTTGGATGAATCAAAAATTCACTCTGCTGGTTTTTCTTCCAACAAAACACTTTAAATAGATAAAACCAAATTTTTTTTTCTGTCTATAGTATTTAAATAAACAGAATTGGTCTGAATATTTTTTTTCCATAAACCCTATATATCATCAATAGGATTTTTTGATTTGATAAAAATCCATATTGATGTTCATTTTTTTTGACAAATAAAATAAAAGATAATTTAGGATCATAAATGAAAAAACCAACTTAAAATTGTGTTAAAATTTTCAGGATAAATTTTTTTGTGCTTGCAGAAAATCACCAGTTTTCCAAAGTTTAAAAGAAGGTTTTAAAAAAATGGTTTTTACAATCAAATGAACAAATATAATATAAATAGATATAATCCCAGAGAGAAATTTGCCAAAAATATACTTTAAATAGATGCAATGGTTCTAATTTAGAAAAGAAAAATACCAAAAGTTTCTCTTTGAAATTTGCATTGTTTGTTATGCTTTAAAACAGGAAATCTTTCTTTTTAATATTCATTTCTTTTGGGTAGGCTGTATGCTCTGGCATATAAACCAGTGATTGGAATTTTGAACTGAAATATTTAATTCTGATAAAATTTTATTTCCTTTTTGACTCAAGGAAAAGTTGTTTGACACTTTCTATTTTCTGAGGTTGGGGAGATAAATTTTTCTTTTCTTAATGTCAATAAAGATAAATGATACTTAACATTTGAAATGTTTTAATGGCACTGTGGAAACTAGAACAATCTTAATTGTTAGGAATTTTTGAATAAAGGGTTCAGTTTCTGTATCCAATATATTTAAAGAAGGTAGATATATACAGCTATATAATGAAATTGAAATATGGCAATAAAGATGAGGACAACAATCCAAACTATGTAAATAGAAATATCTCATCTCAGAAATATAATTTCTTTTATAAAATGACAAACAGTTAATTTTTTTGTCATCAGAACTTGATCAAAGAAATTAAAATATTGTGCACACTGACTAAGAAAGGGAGAAAAGAAAATACACACATATCAATAATATTAATACAGGTCTATTGTCAGATCCACGCTAAATCTAATATTTTTCATTGAATAAGGATAGTTGTCTTAGTTTAATATAAATTCAAGTCAGCATGTGATTGCTTTAAAACTAAGAACGTATCCTCACAGAAGGATGATGCACATTCCTAATTTTTAATGTGATGTTTGTTCTGAGATTGCCAACCCAGTATTTATGGAACACTTATACAAATTTTCAAGTTAACCTTTTCTAATAGATGCTGGTACACATTGGGCAATTCTCCTTTCAGCCTCATACTGTTACAGAAATTGTTTATGAAATGATTTTAGCATATAGTTGAGAAGAAAACATGAATTAGCAAAAAAATAACATTATCTGACATGTTGTTGAGATTGCACCAACTTTGCCAATCTACAGCAATCTAAGATATACAGTACATTTTTTGAGGGACGAAATGCTTCTGATTTATGGAACTGTACAATCTTAGCACTTCCAGAGGATAGCCATTGCTGCAAAAAATGTTAAGAAATTCTACTTCCTGTTCTGACTTACATGTAGAACAGATTTATTAAAACAACATGGACTAAGGTCTTTACAAGATTAATTTTATGCCAAAACAAGTCACAAAAGGTATATAATCCAGTAAACATGGGGTTTTGGTACACACACACAATCTGTGGATTGAAAAAAATCTATCCTGGATTCAATCTTTTATTAGTGCTAAGGTTTTTATTACATTTGTTTTTATTACATTCATTAAATTTTGTACCTCTGATATGTTAATATTCTGTAGGCATTTCTCGAGGGAAAGTAAACCCTATATTTTTTGCCTGGAAGATCAATCAAGGTTAACTTTAGCCATCAGGTTAGTGTGCTTGTAGACCAGAGGTGTCTATCCGCCAGAGCTCTCAGATAAATTACAAACCATTATCAATTTTATAATTGAAGTGTATGCAGTTAGTTGGTTTGAGATCAAAAGGGACGATACATTCTTTAACCAACAACCATATATCTTCAATATGATCCAGAGAGTAAAGCAACTGTCAACTGAAATCCAGAATGTTGCATTAAAAAATTTACAGTACAATGCTTTTGTTTGCTTCCGGAAAATGTTCTGTTGTCAATGTTGAAGTCAAATGAATCAGAGGTGATAAAAAAGATTTTGTCCATTAGGTAAGTAAACATTTATTTATACTTAATTAGTTGTGTCAATTTACAAGAATAATTTTAAGTTTCAATCAAATTACATCAAAAATATAACCAAGTATAGGTAAAATTTTCTAATAACAGCATTTTTGTTTCGTTTCAGAAGTAGCAAACCACCAAAGAAAAGATTGAAGAAAATTACTGCCATCAATTTTAAAGCCACACATTTTTCGTTGATTGAACTTTCATTGATCTCACAACCTGTTCTTGAAAAAGTTTTTCAAAATTTTTTTCAAACAAAGTTCAATGAATGGAACAAAATTGGAATTTCCAAATTTACCTGCACATTGACAAGACATGGAAAGAGGTGTCAAATTAACAACCAAAGCTTCAGAAATTATGTATGGACAGGAAGCAAGGCACAAACACATTATAACCAAATTGTGCCACCAAATAAGACCTTCATTTAGTTTAAAGGGAAATTACACTGGACAATTTAGTTCTATTGACATAATTCTATATAGTGTAGTAGGTTTTAGCTGCGATGTTCAATAAACAATTCAAATTTAAAACATTTGTTCCTATAATTTGTGTCCAGTAGTATTATTGTATAATACACTTTTATCTATATATTTGTTAATTTAATTATAACCAAAGCAATGTAAGAGACTTAGTAAGTGATTATCCTTTTTTGTAATCTTTTACAATTTTTAGTTATCATTTACTAAATACAGTAAAAAATGGCATATTTTGCTAGTGGTGATTCATACTTAGAATTCTGGTTTGAATATATTTTCCATTCATTGTATCTAATTTTATCTGGAATTATTATTGAAATAGAAAATTTTGAAGTCAGTTTTTCAGCACAATTCTGCAGAAATTAGATATTTCTGTACATTTTTGCAGATTATCTTTAAAACTAAATGCTCGTTTAAATTTTAAAGTTAGAAATCTAATTTTTGGTATCACACCAAACCCTAGCTTTTACCACCAAAGCAGTATTGATTTTCTAAAAACAGTGACAAATCAATCTGCTTATTGTGCATGTCCCTATTTTTGTTAGTTTGCATGACCATTATGTCCTGCCAATACCTCATAAATAATGGACTATTTCGTTTTTTCCTTGTGGAAAAGACAAACTTGATTGCAAAAAATGAATCCTAGAAATTTGGGAGTATAATGGAAATAATAAACATTCCATTAAAATGAAAGTCCCATAGATAGATATGTCATTTAGATGAGAAAATGAAATAGAAAGAAGGATAGATAGAAGTGTTTAATGTCTGTTTCATTGAAATGGAAAAATTGTCAATTTTGGAATATTTTCATTTGTAATGTCTTATTTCTTAAAATAATATTTATAATTGTTATTGCAATATTTTGTTAAATTCGTTAAGTTCAAATATTTAACAATGCGATAGAGGAATTTATATGGATATTCTGTTATCATAGAATTCAATATGAAGTTATTCAATCATTAATTCAAGAATTAAAATTCATCAGGAAATTCAAATAGGAAAACCGTGAAATTTTTGCAAGTATTTCTAGTTTCAGATAATGGAGTAACTATTCCAAATATAATGTACTCCAATCTTTTCCGATAAATTGAACCATTTTCTCAAAATATACATCGGATAATCGACATTAAAGATTAAATTCAATCAAAATTGAGATTGTGATCAAAAATTTAAATGTTCCCAAAGCTGAGCAATCTTTTTGTCATTCGTCTAATTTTGATATATAGAAAATAATACAATTTCCAAAAATATTTATTCGTTGGTTTTTATATTTATATATTGTTAGGAAAATAATGAGGCATAATTATTTTCTGCATACCAAGAAGAATTAAATATTTTCAGATAATAAGATTATTGCATGCTTTTAAAAAATCATTTAAATTAATTTTATTATAATTATTCTTTCTAGATTTTGACGATTAAAGTCCTCCCATCAATGATGAAGGGCCTGAACATAGATTATTAAAATACTCGTTTACCAAATTAAAGTTACTTTTGTCCAACACTGATTGACAAGATATATATAAGATCGAAACTATATAGCAAACTAAGTAACTATCCCATTACGACAAGCGCCCCATCTGTTTTTTGTTTTTTAATTAAAATTAGATTAAATACCTATGAATATAAATAAAATTAAATATAAGAGATTACAACCGAAAAGAAGTTAATATATTCTTTCTCTTATATCCGGGTTTATTCTATTTTATATTATTAAAGAATGCTGAATTTGGGACCAAGAAAATTATTTCATCTTATATCCGGGTTTTTATATCCGGATTTTAAATCCGGGTCTTTATATCCGAGTTATTTTATTTTGCATATTTGTACTTTAAATTTGATGTGGGCAGATTTGATAAGAGCCGGTGTCTAATCTTTTAATTTTGAATATATTTTTACATACTCATTTGAAAACATATTTTCGTATCAATATTTATTTAGCATCATACCAACAAATTTTGTCATCTGAGTCAGAAAGAGAATGCCCAGTGTAATTAAATTAGGAGAAAAAAAAACTGGTCAAAAGATTCGATCTATATGACATTTATGGCAACGAAAACAGAAAAAATATATGTGAAAATATTAAAAAAGTAAAAATATTGCTTATTAAAAATACGAATCAATGTTTTTTATAATGTTGAATTTAGAACGTGTTTTTTTTTGGGGGTTGTATTGTTTATCAATTATAAAAAATAAGTCATTGTAATAAAAAGTACTTAAATGCCGCAATTTTGAATTGCCAGCAAAACAAAGTTTAAATGTTCTTACGCTGTTCTTCGTGTATTCAAAAATCTGAATAATAGACACTTCAAACATACTAAACACCAATTGTAAATGCATTCAACACGTTGATTGTCAGAGAACGAAAGTAAATGCTTAAAAATAACAAAGAATATACAAGTTGATTTGATAAAATAAAAACTGAATATAAGAAATATATACAGTATATAACAAAATACAAATCTACAAGAAAGTATAATAAATATCTTCATAAAGCAGTTTATAAAATTCATACCAGGACGATATGTTTATGTAGAAATAACCGCCCACAAAAGGCAAAATAATGTGAACATAAAACTAAATGCGGTATTTAAAGCAACATTTATATACAGGTCTTACCGACATTGCTCTGAAACGTATAGACTACTGATTTTCACGTGCTTTAAATGTGGATGGGTTAGATGTTTTTTCGTTGTCGTTTTTTTGGCGGTTGGGTGGGGAGTTGGGTAAATACCATGTCCCTTCAAGGCTTAGGATAGGTGACCATTGTATTTACAGATTCCTTTTTATTTTATTTTCTATGAATTGCCATGACTTTTGGGGCAAAAATATGTATGGTTTATATATTTCTCCATAGTTTTAAATTCAGACAAAACCTTGTCTTAGATTGTTTGCTATCCAATTAGAATCCCAGTATGGACTGATATTTAACCCATAGATTCAGCTGAATTTAAAATATCTGGTTATCAAAAGTATTTCATTTGTTTTTTTTTGGTTTTTGTTTTATTTTTTTGTTTTTTTTGGCAATTAAAATAAAGGAATTTATATATCTAAAAAATGACATATTACATAATTATATATATATATATATATATATATATATATATATATATATATATATCCTTTACAGGGTTGGTATAGATGGAATAAAATTCCGATTTTGTAAACCACTATTTAAAAAAAAAAAAAAAAAAAAAAAGCAATTCAACGTTGGCAAAAAAAACCATCATTGAACAAAATGCCAGGACATGTTTATGTTATAATTTGTGAATATATATATATATATATATAAATATATATTATATATAATTTATTGACCTGTACAACAGAAGAAAGAGCCACTTGAGCTAGAGGGTTACAGAATAAAAGATGAGATTTACATGGATAATGTTAACGCTTAATCCTAAGTTATGATTGGAGATGGATGAAACATCCTATAGCTTCCAAAAGTAACATTTTCGTGAGAAGATGTTATTCGAGTGAACATACAACTCACCAGTGGAATACGAAAATTTAGAAAATTTCACTATTATGTGTGTAACATTCAATTGAAAGGTTAGAACTGGTGAAACCAAGAACGTAGTCCGTCTGAAGAGGCTTACAACATTTTTATCTGATTGTAAAGTGGAGAACAATTCTAAATTTACCTTTTGACTCTTAGTTCTTGAAAGGTCCTGTGAAAGGCAACCCCTACCCATATATAGCAAAAGTGTTCAGGTAGAGGATAACAGGAAATTAAAAACATCCCTACTTGGACATTTAAGAAAACATTCATAATAATACACACAATTTTGATTTCTTTAAAACACACTCTTTGTCCAGAAAAGAAAGCTTTTGTTCGTACACAAAATTCGAACAGAAAAAAAAAATAAAAAGCTTAACTGTAGTACCTTGTCTGTCGTTTTAATGAAACATGCATAAACGAAGGATTGCTGCCTAAATAAATATATATATATATATATATATATATATATATATATATATATATATATAGCTTTATAATAAAAAAAAAAAGCCTACTCTTAATAATATTAACTACGAACAAAGCCACAATGTACTAACCGTATTCGGAAATTAAAACATCCCTACCACACAATGATACATACACAGAACGTACACACTCAATTAAACTAAAATCGAATCATCTTTGATAATGGCTAAAGGTATAGCCGAAAGTTTTCTCGGAAATATAAAACATTTTGGACAGTTCTTAAAACCCCTTTGTCCAGAAAGAAAGTCAAACACAAAAAAAATTCAATAAAAAAAAACCGTAGTACATTGTCTGTCGTTTTAATGAAACATGCATATATATATATTGTGTGTAATGTGTGTGTGTGTGTGTGTGTGTGTAATTTTAGATAACTTAAAGTAAGTTACATTAACCTATTTATATTATCATTTTTTTCATTATTTTGTCTGTCCTGAAATTAGCATACAAGAAAAGCTATGTATCCGATTGTCGTTTCAAAAACAGAAAAACTGAATTTCGTATTTAAAGTACCCTGCCCATCCCATTGGTAATTAGTATTATGTAATTTCTCTTGATTTTGTACGCTGCAAATTTTTGACGCTGAATATCGACTAAGTTAGTTAAACAATGCTAATCTTTATCAGAATTAAATGGATAACTAAATAAATATGATTCAAGTATATATTTGAGATACATGGCACAATGAATGATTCGAATGATTATCTTCATCTTCATTTTTTTGTTGAACGGACCATCCTTCCATGATGCATCCTTCAACCTTCCGATAAACATTCAGTGTAATCCAGTATTTATTTTTTACCAATTCCCCATCTGGGACAATTCCCAGACCCAAGTGCTTCAAAAGTTTCGTGGTGACACTAAAATAATTGTGTCAGCATGGATTCCAAATTTTCTGACTGATTCCATGTCTTCAAATAAGAAGGAAGCTCTCTCTCTCTCTCTCTCTCTCTCTCTCTCTCTCTCTTGAATATATTGTCAAAATATATTTTTTCTTTCCTTCTAACATTCTGTAGTACATAACATTTCACACATATATTGTGTTTGTGTGTGTCCTGTCCACAAACACTGTGTGTGTGTGTGTGTGTGTGTGTGGGTGTCTTCCCAGACTTTATCTGCTTTCTTGTCAACCTTAATTACCCTCAAACTGGCCAGATAAAAAACCTCCAGTCTTATCTTGACAAATTTCCCGTCCCAGGACAAAGAGACATTACAATTTTTATCTTGTAATAATATTTCAAATTAAAACTAAAATATTTGGTTAGTTGTACATATGGTTAATGTTTAAAAAGAAAATTTTAAATATTTAAGATCTCTTAAGAATTTTACTAAAAATAATCAGATTTTAACCACAAACCAATGAAATCTATACGGAAGTTTACTAATGCACAAATACACCGTAAGATTCATATTAGAGTTATACATTACACGAAAAAAACATTTTCACGAAAAGAATCAGCGCAATTTATGAATGAATAAATTCATCAATAGAAGTAACTCTAGAAAAGATTAAATATTCCTAATGAAATTTAACTAAAACTTTTCCTCAGATATCCGAATGCCCTCATATCCGGAATCCCTCATATCCGGACATGATTTTGATGTGTATATTTGAACAATTTCGATGATATGTAACTCATTTGAAATTTCTGTTTTTCAGGAAATTTATTTTGGATAATTGCTTATTTCACCCTAATGGTTTGTATTGGTGCAAAAAGATGATGATGGAATAAGAGGAAGAAGGATGACAATGAGAAATATATGCAACAAGATAGTGACAAGATGCAAAATTGTCCAAAGAAACTATTCTGAACTGAAATTGAACAAGGAAATAAGAAACATGAAAAGGATTGTCTGGACTTTAATGGAAAAGAAAGCCAACATTCAGCTATGGCAATTGCAATCATGCACGGAGAGTTAAAAAGTGTTTTTCGTTAAAAATTTCAAGAACAAAAGCAAAACGAAATGCATAAAAAGTTGAGAATGACATTAGAAGAGAAAGAATCATCATGCAACAGCAATTAAAAATCCTTGTTACATTATTTATTTTGCATATATGTGGCATAATTAATTTAATGAATTTTCATTAATATTACATAATTTATTTCTTTTTCCTTAAAATCAATTCCTTTATATTTCACTCACCATTAGATTTTTTGTTTTACTATAAAACACTGAAAATAAATGTTAAACCTGATTTCAGTTCTTTTATTTTAATCTAAATATAACCAGAAGATTTGGTAACAACAAAAGACTGACTAAAACAACTCTTGGAATAATGGCAACCTCTTAAAATTACAGAAATTACTGGTGTATGTAAATAAGAAAAAAATCTTTCAGCAATAAATATTTAAATAAATGTTAGCAAGTATGTCATTTTATTCAATCTTAAACATCGTTACTAGGTAAGAAGTTGAAATTTTTTCCTAATATAATTTCAATTTTTGTTAGTTTATACAATTTTCTATTGGCTAAAGTGATGCATAAAGTCTCTTGAGAAATATAAAAACAATCAGCTCCAAGATATGAAAAGAAAGAATTTTAATATTAGATTAAAAAAAAATCACTTTATAGCATTAAAAGAAAATCTAAACAATGTTCAATAATTTTCATTGCAGATTAAGTGGTTTAAAAAAAACAAAAGGTTTAACTAATACTTTATTGTGTTTTTAAAGATATATTTTGAAAATATTTGGAGGATATTTAATCAAAATATGAAAATGTATTATTAGTGAAAAGAATAAAAATCTAATTATAGGACAATTAAAATAGAATAAAGACTTGTCAGTTTTCTCATTCTCTTTCACTCTCAGTAATCCCTGGTGTCTTAATGACATTATTAGCTTGCTTGGTTTTATTTCCCTGAGACATCAGTCAGGCCTGTTTGGAGAATTTGTATATGTTGTGAGCTCCGTGTGAACAGATATTTAAAAAAAAAAAAAAAAAATATATGCTTTAGTTGCACAATGACCACATGCCAGCATAAAATGTTACATGGAGGCCACTTTCCTCCACTACATTAAGGATTTTATTAAATTTCTACAATGAAAACTGTAAAATGCAGTCTAACCAATTTTCACATCCAGATTTAACTGAGAATGATTTTGAAATTAATAAAGAAGTAATATAGTAGGAAAGATGGTAATTAAAAAGAAAAATGAATGGTTCAACATTGTTGACATATTCCATCAAAAATTAGATATTAGATTTCAACACTCATCATTCAGAAAAATTATGAATCAATTTTAAGCACTACTTGAATTTCAAAAACATGCAATTTTATCCAGATTGATGGGACTAAATTTGATGCATAGAATATTTGCAATGTGATTGAAATCAAACATTAAAAAGTTAAGCATTTTAAAACCTGTTAAGATTTTACAAAATGGTAAAGCCGTTTAGATTTTGTTAAGTATTAATTACTGCTCTTTAATCTGTATGTTCTTTTTTAAGTCCCTCTTCGATTTCTATCATGAGACGCAAGACCAGTTCTTCCTTGTATGGAGGAGCTACACACTGGATCCCAATTGGTAGGCCAGTGGCACCATTCATCAACTAAAATAAAAGAAACAGTTTTTTAGAAACATTATCAAAGAGTTAGTAATCATGAAGATTTTTTTTAAACATTTTATAATGCTAAAATTATAATACTAATATCATTACATGCAGAGGCTTACTGAGATCTCATTAGGAATCATAACGAAAAACTATAGAAACCTGAAATTTTATGCAAGGAACAAGTTCTAGTGTATAAAAACAAATTATGAAGTGCAAATTGTTGAGTTATGTCAAAGATGTTTGTCTGCTGCTGTCATTCAGAGACATAAAAACAATTTATCATCAATTAGTTTTTCTTACCAAATTAGTCCAGAATCTACTGCCTGCAAGTTTTACACAACTAATATAGTTATGCATTCAGATTTAATTGTGAGTAGGATTCTAAGAGTGGATGTAATGGCAAACATTACTAATTGTCCATTCAATGTTGAGACTATGAGGAGATGCTGAAAAATTCTTGGTTTGAACCACTTCTCAAAATTAGTATTCTCTCTTTGATTTTGTAAGTGAGTTGGGCTGAGAACTTTTCAGCGTCCACTTTTAGATTACTGCTGGAAAATAGTGATGTGTAATCCCAAGAAGCAAAGTACACATTACTTATATCATAAAAATTATTCACGCCAGAATATATTAAGCATATTTATTTAAATTGTATCATACAGCATTTTAGGGAGACTAAGTGAATTATACCTATTGTAATAGACACTTGAAACTTGTAAATAGACATTTCTCTTTGCACATTTGTACTCCTGGCATGCAAATTTCAATTTGCAATAATCTTTTTCCACTATAAAATAACACTTGAAATATAGAGTAAATTTGGGGAAAGACTAATGTCAGGCAGTAAGCATAGCATCCAGCAGTCAGTAATAACTGCTGTTGATTTGGAGAAAAAGCAATTCAACTGAACTTTGTTTAAAATGGTAAGTTAAGATATATTATTACTTATTCATATGTTAACAAAAATTATTATAAAATTATAATAAAAATTTATTTTCATCTAAGATCATAAGTGTTACTTAATTCACCCAGCATTTTACAAGAGACAAAACTGCTGGATAAAATCTTTATAATAAAAATAAACAGTTTCAGTATATGATGACATTTGATAAATAATAAAAAATGTTACTGATATGAACTTACATTTTTTATAAATTTCTCTAACAAATGTTTGGGTTTGTAGTTTGCATGCTCTTTGGAGTCAGCTTTGGTGACTTTTGTAACTGGAAGCACTCCAGCAGGATAATCCAATAAGTTATAAAATAATGTATAAGATGGAACACCTGCAATAGAAAAAGAAATTTAACAAGGAATAGCAAAGATAAACAATGTCTTAATATGAAACCTATGGCCATTAGGTTTCACTTGTCAAATGTAGAATTATGAATTTAATTCCTATATTTTCTATCCTAAAGGCCTAAAGAAGAATATATTGTAATCCAACTGTTTAAAGTGATGAGATTGACATTTCAAGTTTAATTACTAACAAAAAGCTGCAAATAAAAAAAAAAACAAAATGACAGAATAAAAGTAAAATGAATTTTAATTACCAGATAACAAAAAGAACTCTTGATAAAGAAAACTGAAAGAATTAAAAATTTACTTAGAAAATAATAAAAATGTTGGTCTCAGGCACTAATGGAGCTTACCTGATTTATGATTTACTAGCATAGACATAAATAATTTTCCATAGGAGGCTTGGAGACAATTATCTTTTTTAGGTGCACTTAACACAATTTGTCACAAATTATGGTGCATGAGATTTTATGACATTATTCTTTGTTTGTAGTAAGCTTTTGTGATGTAAAGAAAATTATGAAAGATTATTGAAATAAATAGTTCTTATAAATAAAAATTAGTATTAAGTTTTTCCATTTTGCTGAAGCAGACATTAAACACATGCAAGCGTTTTTCTCACTGAAACCAAACAGCATCTCTGAAATGTCTTTTCTGTCTGTCCTTGTGATCAAAATAGAATAGTCCATTATCTATAAGGTGTTGGCAGGGTGTAATGTAGATGCTAGCTAAAAAACAAGCAGAATTATAATGTGATATGCGTGTCAGGAGATATATCACAAATGTATTCATGACAATTTATGAACATTGGTTGAAACATGTTCAATCAAGAAGACCAGGTTAGTGACTTGTTACCACAAGAATAAAAAAAATAATCTAAAACTATGAAAAAAAACATTTTAAATTATATATGCAAACATTCAGTGTAAGTTGTATTCTCATCAGTATTTTCTGTAACAATTTACATAAATTAAAAATTTACCATTCTAGAATTTCAGCAATATGTAAGAGAGTGTTGAAAAGTTATTCACAAAAAAAAAAAAAAAAGTCATGTTTGGGCAGATTTTGAAAAGTAGTTTGAACAACACTTTCCTATGTAAACAAAATTCTATAAACTTATTAAAACAAGGCATCAATACAAATTTCCAGAATTTTATAGATTTTTTCCTTCATTTTTTTTTTTAGATGGATCCATGTATTATGATTGTATAAGCATATAATTTACTCATTTTAAAATAAATTTACTTTACCTGTGAAAAACATCTGGTCTTTGACAGCAGAAGCTGATGCCATAGATGGACAAATAATTGCATCAAGTTGCTGAGATTGCCAAGCATTTTGGAATTCTCTGCAGTATTCCTTGGAAAAAATAAATGGAAACATTATTCTAAAAATATATCTGATTAACAATATGATAAAGTAATTTGTATGCCTATTTATACAGCCTGTCTGAAGTTATTATGCAAATCAAATAAACCTCAATAACTCAAAAAGGTCTGAAGCAATATTTGTCAAATTTAAACTTGTCCATTTCCACCCTTAATAAAATATTTAACTAAATTTTCTGCCATTTTTAATGGTTACTTTTTGAGATATTTGGAATTTACAAAAATGGACTGACTGAAGCTAGTATGCAAATTAAACTAATATTAACTTAAAACCTCTGAAATCTAATAAAAACTATTTTTCTTTTTGTCCATAATATATGTTGAAACATGAGTAAAGGGAAGGATCAAAGAACTATTGAAAAACAGAAAATGACAAAGTTATAGAGTGAGGGAATGTCCATATTGGATATATCAAAGGAGCTTTGCAGAGATCATTGAATAATAAAGAAGGCTGTTGAAAATATAAGGAAAACTTGAAGCAAAGAAAAAGGCTTTAAGAACTTGCTTCCTCAAGATGAATGTAAACTAAAGCATCTTATAGCAAAACAACCACTTTTGACCAGTGCTCAGATCTTTGAAAAGGCTGGAATTGACCGAGTCAAGGACAAAAGGTGTAGAATACTTTGTGAATTAAGATCTGTAAAAAAAAAAATCCTAGGCAACTGCCTAAAGCAATAAAAACGTCAAAATTTTAAAGCATCAAAATTGGGCCAAGAAATACATGAAAAATCAATCTCGAGTGACATTTGATGAATCTGATGGATGGGCTAAAGGATGAATTTTATCCAATTCAGATGTGCCTGTGGCTAAAAGAAGGTAACAACGAAGGGTGGAATTGTGTTAAAACATTGAACCATTGGGCTGAACTGTTGAACTAAACCATAAATTGCAGTTTTATGAACTAGACTTTCTTTGCATGGTACAAGTCCCAGTCGCACAGTTTCAAAATGAAGTGTGCATTTATGCACAACAATGCTCCTTCTAAGCCGTCAATTCTTTGAGCATAAAATATTTGCAGGAGAGAAGATAATTGAATGGCTACCACCAAGTCCTGATCTGAATCTGATCAAAAATCTATGAGCAATTCTGAAGATGAAATTATATGAAGGTGGCAAACAATATAAAAGCAAAGCAGACCTATGAGAAGAAATTAAAACTACCATGCCAAAATTTGAAGCTACTGAAGTAAAAAAAATCAACAAAATCAATGGATACTATCTCCTGCTCATTTATTTTTCATTCTTGATAAATATTTTTTGTTTTGTTGAGAGAAAAGTTATTTCAATCTTTACAACCACAAGGTTACAATATTAAGTTATAAAATTACACTGAATGTGCCATGAATTAACCTGAATAATTTTATTAGATTGTTATGTATGCAAAATTAGAGGAAAAAGACACTTTACTTTTAATTCTGAAGTTATGCTGAATTTAGTATTTAATAAAAGAAAACTTTATTCTTGAAAATTTAACTACTGTTTCTCTATTTGTGTATTCTTATGTTTCTGTTTATCAGTGGCAAAAATAATATACTGGTATTATTTTTGGTACTGGTAAACCAAAGAAAACAGCAGAAATATTTTGTTCATTCTTTGTTCCTCACAAGTAGAAATCATATTGAGTACCTCATTCCCTAGATTCATTTTGGTTTTCTTTTGCAAAAAGAGTCTTCTCCCTCTTTCTGGCTAAGCATGAGAGGTTCTAATCAACTACAAATTGGTTTAGAATCTCACCTCTCAGGGTAATCTGTCAAACAATATGGCTTTCACTTCACTTCTGCTGATGTATTAACGGTTATTGCTGAAAGAGCCTATCAAGCTTTAGATCAGAATGGTGAAGTTGACTGTTGCTTTAGATATCTAAGGTGCTTGACAGGATGTGGCATGCTGGTTTAAAGTTGAAGGGTTATGATATTTCTGGACAAATTTTTGATTTGATTCAATCTTTTTTATCAAATTGTGAAATGAAACTTATCTAGAATGGTCACTATTCTAGATCTTTTTACATTAATGTCAGCATCCCACAGGGCTTTTATCCTTCGACCTACTTTGTTTCTAATTTTCATCAACAACCTTCCCAATGAGTATATTGATAACACAACTCCTGTCTTAATGGTAAGTCTGATAAGTTTGATAAGGTCAAATTGGCAGCTGATCTCAAAAATGTCTTTCCATCCGTTTTTAACTGGGGTAAGAAATGGCTTGTTAATTTTAACACCACCAAAATAAAATAGCTCTCTTTTAATCATCTTAGATAATATTTTTGCTAACCTCTAGGAGAGTGAGTCATTGCACCTGCTTAAAGTAACATTTTCCACTGACATGAAGTAGACTGATTATATTGAATCAATTGCTACAGCTGCTACTAGGAAATTTGATTCATTGTGTCATTCTACACAATTTTTTTCCCCAGAATCTATCTTTCACCTTTATAAGTTTACCATCCATCCATGCATTGAAAATTGTCTTGGGCTTATGTAACTATTGTAGTCTTCTTGTCTCTCCCGGTCGTTCAAAATGTTCAATACCCATGGCTGATCAATAAGGTGATCGCTTAAATTGCTTTACCCCATGTTGTGATTTGTTTTGAAATAAGGTTAAATTTTCAAATCATCATTGCACAGTGGGCCCAGAGGTGGAAATTGGCAAAAAATCATATTATCTCTTACTTAAAATTTTGTTTATAGAATGAATCTACATTAAATTCTGAAAAAACAAAAAATAATTAAGTCCCTAGCATAACTAGAACTGATTTTATGTTATTTTAAATTTACAGAAAACTGAATAAACTCTTAAATATTTCTTGGCCATATCCTGACCACATATTTTTAAATGCTACATCACCCTGATAAGTGAATGGGCTAAAATCTGTTATGGTTAGCTGAGGAAATACAACTAGTATCATTTTTCTAACTTTGAATATGATATAATTGAATTCTGATTGGAAAAATCATTGATTCATGATGAATTCATTAAGATTTTGACAAAGTAAAATGAGAACTGCTACAAAATTTGTTGAGAATATGTCCGATTTTCCCCAAAATTGCACTATTTTTTTTAATCAAAAACATCAAATACATCAAAACTGGCTAAGATTCACGTAGCAAAGTATATACTTTTTGAAAAACTCAGGCTAAAACCATTTAGAATCTTTTCTGTTTGCCATGTGACTCTTAGCCCTTTCTTCTTTAATGCAAGACCAAATATTATTTCAGAGACTGTAAATTTATCTATTTGGTAAATTTTGTGTGTATGCTAGAATTAAAATTTGGGCTCCAAATGGATGAAAATGATTGTAATATTACTATTTTGGGGTTCCAGGCAGGATATTCGCTATGAATTGCATCAGAATACCATCAAAATAGATGACAACATAAAAATTTTCATTATCTTTGCTGATTTTCGGGGGAAAATTGGTCCAATTTTACTTGAAATGCAACAATTTTCTTGCTCTAATTCATCAGATACACTAAAAATGGCTACAATCCATCCACCAATACCAAAGGTGTATTGGTTAAACCCTTTCAGAATTTTCAAAACTCTCCTCCTTCAAGTCAATCATTTGTACGAAGAGTTGGTTGAGGAAGAAGGTGAGATCAAAACAAAGAGTGGAGATTTCTAAACCCATCAAGGTTTAATTCAAAAACATCTCACATCTTGTCAAACAAGCATAACCATCACACACTCTTAAATCAACAGTACATGGTTTCTGAAGGTTGTGTACCATTGTCACATTGACTACCAGCAGCGAATAGAAATTCATAAATCCAAGGATTGAGTTCTTGAGACCATTCACCAAGAATTTCTCTTGACAGAGTCAATACAGTTTAGTGTGACACTATTTAGCTATGGTAATTGGCTAACTAATTAACCATGGAAATTAAAAACAGGAAAGACTTAAGGCGAGAAAGAGCTATATTGAAAGATAGACTGAGCGACGTTAAATAGAAGAGTTTATTTTTATTCACAAAAAAAAAAGATACTTTTCTCACGAGACAGAAAATCCATAAGAAAAATCAAGATATGAGATTCTGCCAAAACTGATTAATGCCATGGTAAGGGAATGTTGCACCAAGGGAAAAATATTTCAGAAAGAAAAACAAAGCTAGCCGACACACGGCGGTCATAAAAAAATTTCGGCTTGAGACGACCACGATACAGGCAGAGAGAATCGATATTAGTTATCTTTCAGAGATTTCATGTAATTTTGATTCCTGGGTCCAACAAAGGGAAATCATCTGGTATGTGTTAAAATTTTGGCATGAGGAAGAAAATCATGGAGGAAATTATTATTATTATTTTTTCAAACTGTTGACGTCAGACACAGCGTTGTCGAAAATGGGCATCTGATAAGAGGATTTTAAGGCATGAGAAAAATAAAGAATTTGATTCTCAGGTAAACATGGACCCCCAGTTAAAAGTTGACTTAGCAAAGAAGCTAGATGTCGGGTTTTGACAGTGATTGATGAGTCGGTAGAGTGACCTGACTAAGTGAATTTTGGGTGTCCCCAAAAGAAAGATGTGATAAGAATTATTTGGCAATCTGGGGTTTGTGAAAAAAAATGTTTTGGCCGATGGGAAAAAGAAAAAAAAAAGGATTTTGTAAACAAAATTCTGGATAATAATTTTAAGGGGGCCAGTCTAGCCTCACCCACACTGCCGAGGGATCATTGGTCAAGTGGTAGCATGAATGTATGAGAAAGGCAGAGAAGTTGTTAACACCCACTGAAGGGATTGGTATGAGATATCAATGTGAGAGAGGAAGAGTCTAGGAGGATAATTCTCCTCCAACCTCCCCTCATGGACGAGGGAGAACCTCCGCAAAAAATGGAAAGTGATTAATTTTCCTGGCCTAAGAACAAAGAGAATTCTTGTTGGGAATTGAGAATTATTGAGGAACCCAAGTCACGTCAGGCACCACACCAGGTTTTGGTTGGTACCCATATAAACGAACGTCCCCGGGCAGTTTAGCAGTGGAGTTGGAGTTCAGTTCCGGACAGAGTCAGAGTGTTACCTCACAGAAGCTGACCGCGAGATTCCACGTCCTTTTGACTTCGCCTTCCTACCAAAAGAAAGTTATATTGACAAATGACTTAAGATACCAAAACTCACTTAAGAAACGTAAAAGTGTCACAAATCCATAGAAAACAGGCTGGGAGAGAAACACACTCCTGTATATAACAGACGGATAAAGATAATTTGTTATTTCTCAACATATTTGAACCACTTGAGTTCTGTTTTATTGTTTTTTTACTTATGCTTTCGCGATATCACCTTTCACCCCGGATTCAGCTTGCACTACGGCCCGCATCAGTGGATTAATTTCATCTACCTAAGATCAAAGTCACAACGTGGGTAGGTTAGACTTGAGATCAAAGTAGTTACTTCGGTAACCAGACGTTGGAAGTGAGCTGAGAATGACAAGTTGGTATCGAACTGGGAATGACCAGATCGACCGGGACACAGGCTGGTGGCAGCAACAAGGAGTCGACCCCAAAATGCTGGTGGAAGAAACCTTACAGCTTCAGCACAGTGTCACATATTGGCATCGCGACCAGAAGACGTCACATATTGGTGCTGCGACCACCAGAGGGTGTCACATTAGGTAACCTCCATGAGATCACTAAAAAAAGAGCATAGCATGATGAAAAAGATGCCAAACTTGATGAAAACAAAATTTTATCATCTAAATGTTTGTGTTATTATGAAGAGGAAAGACCAAAGTTTATTTTAATTAGTTTTTAAAATTTTTCCTCCTTTTTAGAACATTCTAAATTTTTATTAAAAAAACCTTGTTTCTATTTGTATCACTGGAACTAGTAAAATAACATATACAATTTTTAGAACGTTTTTTTTGTATGACACACATTGATTTGGAAAATCTTACAAAAATAAAAATAATTGTCTGATGTTAACGAAACTTTTAAAAATTATTCACAGATGATCGAAAATATTATAAATGTTTTTTTTTTATTAAAGACATGGCAGAAATATTTTTTTATATTTATTACCCCCCCAACTAATTTTATGAAAACTCTAGAAATTTGATCGAGTCCACTTTAGTGATTACAATAGTTAAAACACAAGGCTTTGAGGAATGCAAATCATGTTTCTTTTGTTTTTAATTGAAAATCAGTTCTGAATTGTAACATACAAAACTCAATAAAACAAAGATATTATTTAATTTCAAATGCTTTTATTTACTTTTAGTTGTTTTTATGAATATGGACAATGTTTTCTGAAAGCAAAAAATTTTTTCAATGGAAAATGAATTTTTGATACAATTATTTGTTATTTCTTTAATTAAAATAGATTTTTTATATTTAAGTTGTTAAAATATTATAAAATTAGACCACATTGTAAATTGTATCATTTTGACTAATCAGAATACCCGCAGTAATTAAGAAATGTAATTTCGTGTTTATTATCAGGCTGTAATTATAAAGTACGGAATACAATTAAGTTGTGTTATTTGAGTTAAGCATTGTTTTGTGAAACACGTGTAGAGAAGTTAACTTGATTTTTCAATTTCAACTGAGAAGGGTACCTACAAGTATCACTATCATCTTATGAAATTTATATGAACTTATTCTTATATTAATCTGAGTTATGACATTTTTCCATAAATGAAATATCAAAATTAATAAAAAAATGAATGGAAATAACACAGTAAAATGTAATAAATGTACATAAAATTATAGTATTTTATATACACTTCTGATAAAATTTCATAAGAAAGGTACCTATAAATTAATTAGATACCTTTTTTAGGAAATTTAATCTCACTCTTAACAGTCTTATTTTAATTCTTTATAATATATTTTCCATAAAGCATTGTAAACAAAGGTGAAAGCTAGGTACAAGAAAAAAAAATTTGAGTGCTGAAAGTTTTCCTTAAAAATAACGAGGTAAATAATTTGTACACTTAAATGTAAATAACTTTACTTCTCTACTTCTGTAGAAGGAATTATCCTCACATCAATATGTCATTCATCAAGTGATGCAAAAGTTTATGACCTGCTTTGTTTTATTTTCAAATTACATCTTTTTGGCACAGAAGCTAAGTTAAGCTTGGTTCAAAATATTTTAAATAAACATTATAATTTCTGATTTTATTAAAATAAGTTTTTAAAAATGATAATGTATTTTTAAAAGAATTTAAAATTGAGATTTTCATTTTTTTATAAAATAGAAAAAAATGGTTGCCATGATCGATTATCTGCCAATTTTGCTGACAAAAATTTCGGACGTGCTAGGAACGATTAAACAATGTAAAAAATACCCCCAAAATACTTTGATCTTTCCTCATAACATAAACATTTAGACGATAAAATTTTGTTTTCGTCAAGTTTGGCGTCTTTTTCATCATGCTATGCTCTTTTTTTAGCAATCTCGTGGATGTACCTAATACAGCTGATGGGAAAGGTTAGACTTCAATTAATGGATCACAAGGAAGGCAATTTTTCTCTGAATAGGTGATTGAAGCCATAGAAAAGTTAGCTGATCAGAAACACAAGAATAACCTTCTTCTATTCCATTATTAATTATCTACAATCCTCTCAGCTGTATCTTCATCATGTAAAGTCGAGTTTAAAAAATTCAAAGATCTCTGTGAGTCAACTGTTTTTAATTTCTATGACAACTTTCCATGCATGGAACTCTACATCACTCTGTAGAACTGATTGGTTTGAATGATGGTTATGATCTTGAGAACATGCATGAAGAATGTTTAGAGGCAAACAACAAGGGCATTAGAAATTACTTGCAATTTTTATCCAGGAAAATCTCTTCTGTTGATCAGCTCACTGTTGTCATGTCAAGAACATTCTGACCCTGTCTTAACCAATCTTATAACTCAGTGTCACCAAAAAAGTACTGGAAAGAATGTGGTGCCACAGATTATACCATACACTCACATTCTCGGCTGTGTTCACTTTGCTGAAGAAGTGACCAGCCTTGTTGAAGATATATTTCTTGATTAATAACAGTATGTACACCAAATTGTTATTTTGAAATCCATGAAGCTTCATGCTATGAAGATTTTTAGGTGTTTTTAGAGGTGTTTTGCTGAATAGCAGTATCTCGGATCTTTGCTTTGAAGAAAGTTTGGATTTAACATGCTCTGTCTGTCTGAACCCATGTCTATCTTTTCTGATGTAATACAGCCCGAATCTTCAACTTTTTATACAATTGAAACTTTTATCATACCATTAAATTGGCCTTAAGCATACACTTCCAACAAGCCCTCAACCAACCTCTAATCTTTATCCAAACTGAAATTAGAGCGATTTTTGTACCTTCGGACAGCAATACCCAAATAAGGAAATCCCATTCCAAAACCCTAATTTTTGAGAAATTTCACCTTCTATGAACTCAGCTTGGCTATACACTTCCAAAAAGACCTTAATCACTTATCAGAAACAGATTGGGCCAAGTTATACATCATCATACCTCTATTTCCAAAGTTAGCCTATCTGGTCCCACTGTGTATCAGGTCATATTGGGCTGGTCTAAAGTGGAATGAAGATGCAAGAAAAGGAAATAGCATAAATAAAAATAAAATAAGTTTATATCTGTTCCTTTGTACAATATTTGGTTCATTCATTGTCAAAATCTAGCAGTTCACATGCAGATGATTATTGACCCAACCTGCTTCTTAAGTTAGACATGACACTTTGCTGACTTGGTGAAATTTGTGACAAGGCTGATATTGCAGATTCTCTTTGGCAGGCGTGGAGTGTTTCTCATCAGGTGGCTGGAACAATCTCTCTGAGTTGCCTCAACACCTTCGTATTTATTGACATTCACCTAAAACCAGTGTGGGGGCATGACACAGTTTGGAGTTCCGGTGATTCCCCTAATTGCCAACAAGAGCCCATTGTTGTCTGGCCCTGGGAAAATTAATTACATGCTCAATTTTGGGGAGATTCCCACTTCCATGAGGAATGGTCGCAGGATATCAATCCACCCCAACTTTTTCTTTCTCTTATTAGTATCTCACACTAACACCTCCCAATGGGCGTGGGTAGCTCCTCCACATTCTTATGTGTCTCATTGGCACCCACCACCATGGCTACTACTCGATCAATGGCTCTCAACCACTTAGTGTAGCTTAACTTATGTTCATTAATTAAAAAGAATTATCATTTAAAATTTTACTTACACAAAATTTTCTGTCTTGTTCAAAATCACATATTTACCAGATGGCTGTCTGGTTGGTCCTGTCCTCAACCCTATCAGGGTCATTGCACTCCAGCCATAAGGAATCTATTTTCTTGAGTTTTGGTTACAGATCAAATCTTATCCGTCTTACTTATTTTGTGTTTTCGTAACCAGTACTTTTAGCAATGATCATCAATCAATTGACAGAAGATTGTCACATGGCCTTCTCATAAAATTATCGCTTTAAGTAATTCTTTGGTTTCTTGAGAATTTAGGCTTTTTTTGAAAAATAAAATCTTCAGTCTTTCTCACAGTGGTTGATTGGTATATTCATCATTTTATCCATTAATCCTTCTTTTCATTTACCAGTGCTAAATTCATTTACCAGTGCTAATAGTCACACTATTAACAAATCAATTTTCTTAAAATTCTATATAAAATCCAAAGAATATGCAAAGTTATTGGTCCAGACCTGGCTGTTAAACTCTTGCTGGATTCACCTTTTTCATTCTGGTCACCTTCATTTCAAGATAGCTTTCCTCTGCTTTGGTTAATTTTGAATCCTATGTATTGAAAATTGCCTTTTTCTTGCTTCCCAGCAATAAACCAGGACATGAACGGCTTGATCAGATTTTTTATTTCATGCATACATGAAATCAACATGTGCAATGAGAGCACCAATTACTTCACCATCTTCAACTTGGAAAAAAAATGTGAGGAATTAACCTTAGATTATCTCTTTCCTAGATTCACTAATTCATTCCTAACACTATCATAAAAGTGTCAGGCTGAATCGACCAATCTGTATAGTGTCTTTTTCAGCTTACACAATTTTGCAATACTTCTTTTTGCTTAAGGAGGAGGAGGTTTGATGAATACATCCTGTTGAATCTGTCTTCCCTGAAGAAATGCAGATTTTATCACTTGACTTAATCAACCAACCCTTGTTTATAGCTTTTGTGACAAGTAATCTCATGGTGCTTTTAGCAACAGTTAGAGAATCCCTCAGCCATTTCAATTTCTTCAAAACCTCTCACCACTACATGAGCCTTGACTTGTCTTTCCTTCCTTGTTATCATCCATTTAGTGAAAATGCATGTCTGCCCCATATTATCAACATCAGTGTAAACATCAATGTCTATTAATCTTTGAATCTCTGCTTCTTTTGCTTTAAGGTATTCATCTTTATCATGTTTGTTCCATTTTATCAAGGGAAATTAACTCAACACTGGTATCTTGGCTTCAGTTACTTTCCCACTGCTGTAATATAAATTCCTTGTGTATTTTACATAAATATTTTCAAGGTATTTGTTCTGATAAGCTTTCCTTTTTGGTACCTTGATTTTACAAATTTAAATGTGGTACTAGATTGGCAGTTAGGCCTCATTATTTTAGCTGAAATTGCTAGATATAACCATAAGTTCTATGCTAATAGTTTCTTCTCTCACTTGTGGAACTCTTTTCTGACTTCTTGCTTTCCAGTCAACATTGATCTTCAAAACTTTAAATGCAATGTCAATCATCATCTTCTCTATCACTGAAACTTGTTCTTTTATTGTCCACTCTCCTTAATATTGATTTTTCTCATATTCTTTCACTCTCAGTAACCCCTTGCATCTTAGTGGCTTTATTGCAGTGCTTAGGGTGAAATGATTATTCTAATTATTATGAAGAACAGTTGTAACATTCACAGTGCTAATCTAAATGATTTTTTTTCACTGAAGCATCTATTTGCTAGTGAAAAATTATATTCTTTCCTCAATGATTTTTAAAAATTCTGTTGATATTGTGAAACTTATAATGAAGATAGCTTTGAAAATATAGGAAACAAGAATGTCATATACCTTTTTTGCATTTGCCATTTTATACCATTCTTTTGATGACCTAAAAAAAAAAAATTACTGTTTTGCTTATTCATTATTGATAATATAATGCTGCAGTTTTTGAACTATGAAGTTATAAGAAGGTTTTGACTGTAATTTACTTTCATTTAAACATTAAATTCATTACTCAACATTTGCTTTTAATAATTCCATCATGTGTATTCTTCTTGATTAATTTAAGCTGATTAATTTGTACAAGAATTTATTGCATTAATGCATCCATTCATATTTTACAAAATATCTTCATTTTTTTAATTTTGAGCAAAACTATTTTCAAATAAAAACAATATTATCACATGTAATTTAACGTGACATTCAATTTACATTGTACGAATATATTTTGTAAAGAATTACAAAAAAAGAAAAGGAAAACAATACTATAAACTTTTAATATTTTGGTGGTTTCAATAAACCACCAAAATATTATAAGTTTAAAACTTCCTATAACTAAAAGTGATAAAGGGTAAATAATAATAATACAGTAATACCTTGAGATATGAGTGTACCAACATGCATTTTTTTTTAGATACAAGCCAGAGTTTGGATAATTTTTTGCCTTGAGATACAAGCGAATTTCAGTCAAGCATCTGCAGTACATATGTTCACCTATGCTCTGGAAGGATCTCTGTGTTATGTCTTTTTTTGCTATTATTTTGCAAAATTCCTTTAGTGACACTATGGGTCTGTAAAGAGCAGTGTTTAATTTTAGGGGCCTGGAACAGATCGGAAATATTCCCATTAATTTCAATGGGGAAAATTGATTTGAGATGAGTCTTTTCAGTTACGGAACGAATTAAACTCATATCTCAAGATATTACTGTTTCTGTATTAGCAATGTGCTGTGACACCTACCAAAAGGTTGAACAAAGTTGATTGTGCCACCTAGCAGTGACTGATGATAAAATACTTCAAGATAGCTTTTATTGATATATAGCCAGAGAAAAATACTTTTGTACTTCTTTCCTCTGTAAATGTTGTCATTTGACTTTTTAGCAAAGCTAGATATTTGTGCTTACTCATTTACTGAATTTCATTTGGAATAAATTTTTAACCAACTTTGCTATATATTTTGTTGCAAAAAAACATTTAGATGTCATATCATTAGTTTCATGATTGAATACAAACTTTTCAGCACCCCTCATACAATTTTAGATTAAGTTAATATTTCACAAAGTTCTAAACTGAAACTTACATTAAATGTATTCATTAGGATATTAATTATAATAATCTTTAAAAAATAGTAAAAAATATTAAATATTTGGTTATTTCTTCAGACAATTTTTCTTGCCAGATTATCAATCGTCCATGCATTGATATTCAATCCATGCTACATTTGGTCTGGTACTTCTGCTATGCATCTAGAGATTCTTAACAGAATTCAAAGAATCTACAATGTCACTAGTCCTGACTTAGCATCTTGGTTTCAGCCATATATTCAACACCATAACATAGCTTCCCTGTGCCTTTTCTGTAAATACTTTCATGGTAATTGTTTTAAGCTTTCCCCTTTGATGCCTTGACTTCAGAAATTTAAGTATGGTACTAGACTGGTAGCTTAATATCATTATTTTACTGTTGAAACTTAAGTGTAAGTTCTATGCTAATTGTTTCTTCTCTTGCACTTCTTGCTTGTGGAAGTCCTCTTACTTTCCTATCAACAACAATCTTCAAAAATTTAAATGTGACACAAATCATCATCATCTATCTCCTTTTCAGTTTCTTTCATTCACTATAACCCCTTTTATCCTAGTGGTTTTATTGCCTTGCTTGGGGTGAAATGATTAAGAAAAAGAGATCAGATTCAACAAATCTTGAATTGTGGATTTTTATATATCCAACACATTTTACTTCAGCTCTTCTGCTATTTTCATTGTATTTTCAAATTGGTTCTATATATTCATTTTCTTAGCTTCATTTCTGCAGCTGGATATTGATATAAAAAGTTTGGTACTTTAATTAAGTTCTAGTAAAAATACATTTAATGCAAGTTCAAGCTGATAAAAAAAATTCAACATGATGTCACTATTTTTGTGTATTTATACAATCTGCCTTATTATAATAGCATTGTTTTATGAGTAACACAATTACACTATAGTTATTTAAATTTAAAGTGACTCCAAAACAACACAATGATGGTTTAAATCAAGAATTGGTGCCTCAGAATTTAAAAGACCTTCACAACAACTGTAAATTTAAAAGATAATCTGCTATGAGGTGCCATTAAATGATGATTAACTTTGATATAATTTATTTGATTCAATGTGAAGTTTTATTTTTATTTTATACCTTTCTCACTGCTATATCCATTTTTTTTTCTATAAATACTTTCATGGTAAGGGAAAGAAGGAAGAGGAAAGAGTCTACTAACTGGATGATAATTGTTGAAATTCACAGGAAGATGGTTTGAAAAGTTGAGAAGAAAATTAAAAACAAAATGCATTGAAAAATAATAAATGAGTTCTTGAACACCTCCAGGAATTATTGAACCCAAATTTAACTAGACAGAATTCAGTAAGATTGAGCAAAACCAAAACTACCCATCCATCCCTACTTCCTGATGAAAAAGAGGCCATTAATGTATCCTCGAAAATGTCAAACAGAAAAACGTGTTGTCCATAAAGAAATCTGGGTGGTCACTGAAATTACTTAAAGATTGCTCTGAACAAAAAAAGCCAGGAAAAAGTAACAGTTTGAATTGGCCACCCAGAAGAAAAGTGTCCCTACAAAAATAGAAGATTAGCTTGATGTATTTGTTCATTATAATTTCTGTGACATTCACCAAGAAAAAATTTATATCCAACATTAATTCAGATTCCTTTGGATACAAGTGATAAAGAAAAATGAATTACTATTTTGGAGTAACTATGAACAAAGAGGCTGTGTGGTCTTGATCATAAAAATGCATAAACAGAGGAAAGATAAACTTGTTTTTATCACTAAAGAAATTAGGAATAATTTTCTTTCCTTTTCTTTCCCACCTATGAAAATTCTTGAGTGGTCTGGTTGATAGAAAAATCACAGCATGGAACAAGCTGATAAAGCTTAATGATTGAAAATTCCTTTTGTTTCTTTCCCATGCCATCTGAAAGTTTGGATTCATCACAAAGACAGTGTACCAGCCCTTGAATACCGAGAAAGTGGGAGATGGAAGAGAGAGAGAGAGAGTGAGAGATTAGCATCACCTATATGGAGCAATGATGCAAGATAAGACATGAAGGGAGTTGAAGCTAGACAATCCCAAATTTGGAAAACCACTGGAGTAAATATATTTTGAGAATATGGGATTTTAGATAAAGATTGATGGAAGGATGGAAAACAACCAAACTCAGCCTGATCAACTCCACCCCTGCCAGATGCAGGACTCCATAAAAACTGGAAATTTGGACAACTTGAAGAGTTCCCACATTACTGCTACTGGAATCCACATCATCTGACAAGTCCTCCTGACCAAGACTTTGTGCTGATCCTGAAGTCCAGAACTTAGAAACTTAAGTTACTACTAACACAAGCTACAGACTCCAAAGAGGATCTCAGTGTCATTTGATTATAACAATAAGAGGGAAGGATTAAAACTGCTGTATACAACAAATCACACATAAATCAAATCGTTACATTTTTAACACAATTCTTTATTCCAGAGGATTCTTTTTTGTGTTGCTCCCAGCTGTTGACCCATCTCCACTTCAGTTTGCTTCATCAGCGATTTTCTCACCCTCTGTGATAAAAAAACACAACATGGCAGAGGAGTGAATGGTCATGAACAGACAAATGCCATGTCTGAAAGAACTTGAAGACCAACGTGGGAGTGTGGATTACATTATTGGTTATCATTGACAAGGATCTACTCATGGAACATAGACATTATGAATTTAAGCACAGTACTAGATTGGAGGCAAAGTCTCAATTTACAAATGAAATGGTTAGATGTAACCATAAGTCCTATGCTAACAATGTCTTCTATCGCACTTCTTGCATGTGGAACTTGTGGGCTTCTTACTTCCAAGTTAACTTTGATCTTCAAAAATTTAAACATCAATCATCTTCTGTTGTCTTAATTCTTATTCTTTTATTGTCCTTTTTCCTTAATAGTTTTCTCATATTCTCTAACACTCAGTAACCTCTTGCATCCTAGTGGTTTATCTGCTTGCTTAGGATGAAATGATTATAAAAAAAACTTGACATCTGTACAATTCCTGACTTAGAGTGCAATTGTCATATAAAGATATGATGTCTCAAATTCAATTTACCAGTGAGGGGTAATAACTTGTTAAGGATAAAATCTGATTTAAAAATGTTAAGAATTTTGTTTTAATAGTCTTATAATAGTATAATCACAAATAGCCAAGCACTACAAATCCTACTAATTACTGATTGAGTGGGAACAAGATGTAGAATTATTGGAAAATTGAATAAAGAGGTATAAATACAGGATATGTATAATAAAAAAAAAATAATAGGAGGAGGAGGAGTAGCCAAAGTTGAATATTTTAAACAATTAAATATTGTTAAATATAGTTAAATATTGGGTTAATACTTACTTGACTCCCTTGATATTGTACATCATTGAACTGTATAAAGGATCCTGAAAAATGTACAGCAGTTCCAATAGTTATACACTAGAACACGACTTGATTTTTGATAACTCTATATGAGACTAATAGAATGTTTCAATTACTTATTTTTAAATGATTGCCACAAATTGTTTTGTTTTTCTTGACTGCCAAAAAAAATCATGATTCTCAAGTAGTTTAGTTTTTGTTTTTAATGCATACATTTAAAACCCCATTTGTGATTATACCTAATTAATAGTTTCATTAATCCTTATGTAACAATAGATCCTTCTCCCACCATTCTAAAATACACAAAGTAGTATGAAAAGGAAAAAAACTTACATAAAGGTAAATTAAAAATGAAAGAAATATTCTTTTGCCTTCAGTGTAAAATAAAGGCTTCAGTGGAGCAACAGCATTTTCATGTAAGCTGTAAAAGAGAAATTGTTTGTTGATAAAGTAAAAAATCAAATATATAGTATCTCTTCTCTAAAATAAAATGCAATGTTGACTATATATTTATTGGTCACACAGCTTGATCTCCATTTATATTTATTGAAGAGATATTCTTTTATTATGGTAACAGGAGGCATTACTCAGTACCAAATAATGGAATATCTTATTAGTAAGTGGTAATATATTGTTAATAGATTGCTTTTTATATCTTCTGTTTCTAGTTAGCTTTCTTTAGATGTTTTTAGTTTTACTCATTTCAAAGGCAGAATTCTTTCTCATGTGTGATAATTAATTGTAAAGATAAAAATCATAAAATATAGCCAAATGTACTGGCTATATTTCTGCAGAAAATATAACCAAAACATTTTTAAAATTACTTTAATATTGTTGTAATTTTTTATGGTACTTGTAAATTAGTAAAAATATTTAAACTTAACATGTAAACAATTTAATACAGCAAATATATTTAAACACAGACCAGAATCAATTTATTTTTCCTGAAACTCCTAGAAATGTAATGTGTACATTTTATATTTCCTGTCAAATGTTATATTATTACTTAGTTAAATAATTAACTGTGAAAGTTTCTTTTTTTATGAAACAAAGATTGGAATAACTAGCAAAGAATAAAAGATGACATAATTTTCAGTAAGATTTTTTATATTTGTCATTTTGTTTTACTTAATGTAAAAACTGTAAAATGAATTTTCTAAATATCTAAATAAACAACGCATGACATGCTACTCACATTGCATTATGATATATCTTTCCACTTTGCATCAATATTTTCATAGCCAAGTAAATTGCAAATTGCATTCTTGGGGGATTGAATTCAACCAGCTAAACAGAAAGCATTAAAAAAAAACAAAAAAAAAAACAAATAAGAAATGAATTTGCTAAAATCAATGAATGTGTCATAAGTGAGATTTTTATTTAAAATAACAAATTCTGCAACAATGATATTTAATAAAGATTGGATTATTATGTTTTCTAATGACTGACTAGCAAATATGGCAATGGATAGTGAAAGGAGACGATCAATAAACTTAAGTAGTTGATCAACAGGGAGTTGAGTCACAATTGTCAGAAGTTGAATCAATTCATGATGAGTACATGGTCAGTTAACAGCCTAGATGATAGGATAATGTTTGGCAAAGAAGATTGATTTGACAAAGATGTAATCAAACAAAAGAAAACTGATAATAATATTTAATAAAAATAATAATTAACCAGTGTATTGTCAGTAAAGTGATGAGGGAGTAAGCTTGGGAGTAGGAGGCAGATCAGAGGTTAATTTACAAGCAGATAATAATAATAATAAGTAACAAAGAAAATAGAATTGGCAAGTCAATTTGAAATTTCTACTTGTCAGACAACTTGTGTTCTCTTCATTCTAGTGTTGTTGGAAAAGGCATGATAGCCACAACCATGATTTACATAGTGGTGCAGACTTGGTTCTTGGTTGGCAACAACTAAATATAAAATCATTTCACTCTGTTACTAAAGAGCAATCATAGTAAAGTACAGTTTACAGATATGAAAAAAGGAAGCTGTAGAGCGTCATGATCAACTATATCCTAACAGGACATATTTTAATTAGTAGGTAAATCAAAAACATTTAATAGGAACAAATGTTCATAGCAAGATTAGTCAGATGTAATAAATACCTTAACAGGAAATTATTAGTTTAAATAGAAAACTAATAATCTGCTGATAAGTTATGTCACAAAGAATGGCATTATGAATATTTTAAAAATTCTTACTTTAATTCAAAAAGGTGTGTGTGAGTGTATGAAGTTAGTAAGAGAAAAGGAATATAAATGTAGGCTTACTGTATGTCCATTAGCTTCTAAGAACTTTTTAACAACCAAGACTGCTCTCTGGCTGGCAGGACTTGCTGTCACAAGTGGATCTGTCAGATAGTATCCAATACGTAATTTTTCTTTGCTTTCCAATAACTAAAAATAGAATCAAGTCCTGTTTTTGCATTGTAATAGAAATTAAAACACGCAAAAGTATAAAGCTGATACAAAACTTCCCAATATCATCTATTACATTCAAGTTTACTCATCTCTTTATTGCTTCTGCTATCAATCACCTTACACAATACTTTGGAAAAATTTAGAAACTAGGAAAACAGTTTGCTCAATAAAGAAAGAAAAAAGGCATTTTTGAAAAAGAAAGTCAATGGTGATGAAAAATGGATTTATAACAAGAAATCAAAATGAAGAAAAGGTTCAAAATCTAAACGGGGGAAAAAAAATCAAAAGGAATTCTTTACTATGAATTGATGGAATCTTGACAAACTGTTAATGTACAATGTTATAATGAGCAATTGGTTCATTTGAATGATGCATTGGAAACAAAAAGAACTTTTTTCTCAGCAATCAATGCTTTTGCTTTATGACAGCTTCCATGTTGCAAATATGATGTAACAAGTAATCCTGGAGCTGAGATGAACATTTTTTCTATGTATTCTACACACCTGTCATCTTTAGACTATTGCACCATGTAACAACTCTTAGATGGTCAGTGGTTCCAAGTTCAAGATATCAAAAAATTCTTTAAAGAATTTCTTGAATCAAAATCAGGATCAATTTGACTTTCAGACCCCACCACCATGTTTATTGCATATTGAGAAAATCTCTGACCCATACCATTATTAATACATCTCACTTTGTATTATATATATATGTATGTATGTAGAGAGAGAGATTACATTGAAAATGTCCTCATTTGAGGGATTGGTTGATCATCAGGCCCGCAGGATTTATAAAGGTGTTTTAATAAGCTTGGTGGGTGTCTTGATTCAATACTATCATAACTTATTATTATTGGAAAACTATTGAAAGTGGAAAAGAGGTGCCTACTATGACATGGAAAACACTGGCCAAAGCAAGACCATATAATGGTACTGGTAAAGACTGCAATTTATAGCTGCCAGAAAAATGAATAAACCTGCAATGAATGGAAGCTGAACTCTTGAATAAGGGAAACAAACTTATGGCCACATAGTGGCATAAGAATAAATATTTGATTAAAAACACACATCCAGGGTCACCCCTGAAGTATGTAAGTTAAATGATAGCTTGGTTCTGTAATTCCACTTGCTGATTGTTATTACATGAAACTCTGATGTGTTTTGTCATCTGCTGGAGCTACCAAATCTTCACATTCCAGTTTCAGTAGAGTCCAAAAGCATCTCCATGTCTTTGTGGGTGACAAATTATTTTTCACCCTACAACCCTTTTCTCACAGACCAAATGTTGCAAGCTTCTCACTGCTCAGAAAGTGTTCAGACAAACTATATTCCTTAGTTCCACCACCTTCACTTCCATACCACACACATTGTAGTGAACCACTCTTCATACTCCATTGGTAAGATGTAAGTTCCATTTAAGCAGCTCCTTTCAACAAACCACTGCTTTGTGGAATCAATTCCCAAGAGGATCCTTCCCTGATCACTACAATCTTAACCTAGTCTCGGGTTAATCGTTATCTTCCCCACATATTCACATAAACTGTGTTTTTTTACTCTTATTAACAAATGGGACAAATATCTTTAGAAAATAGTAAAGCAATAAATGCTTTATCTCTCCATTGAAACTTTATTATTTTATTCCCTGATTATTTGAATCTATTTATTTACATCCATATTTTGCATGTCTAAACAAAGTTTTGAAACCTGAATAAAGGTTTATCCCTTGTTTCCTTGCTAGGATTAGGTTTCTACTTCCTTCTAAAGTCTTATTTCTTTCACTCCCAGTAACCCCTGCATCTTGGTGGTATTATGGCCTTGCTTGGGATGAAATGATTTAAAAAAATGAAAAGAAAAGTTTAAACTCACTTGTAAATTGAATAATACCAATGGGCATTTTTTTTCAGAGTGATATTTATCTCATCTGAATCTCTGTCTGAATTTCTGGGATGAGTTGGTATGATTACTTAAATTATTGGAATAGGCTATTTACCAGCAAAATAGACTGTGTCTATTTTAATGACACTGGCAAAATAACCTATTTGCAAATTATTTACAGTTCTCATCTTTCATTGTTGTTATCACATCTTCAGGTGTCTGTAACTTTCAGTGAATTTTGAATGAGATTCTTTATTTAATCTATTGTAGTAGATCATTCTTGTTCTGCTGTTTATATCTGGAGATAACTAATCTTGTTCTTTTTTAGTACTACTCAGTTGTTGTTAGTCCTGTTTCCATGGAAGCACAGTCTGTACTATCAGGTCATCCCATAAGTTCTGTCCGAATTTTAACTTTTTGTTAAAATGAACGAAATTTAAAGAGTATTTTATAATGTCTAATGGAGCTGAACATTATTTTTATGTTTAGATGCATTTAAACTGATCAAATTTTATTTCAGAGAACAATAAAATTAAATTTTGTTTGATTAAAACCCTGCTAACATGGAAGTACCCAAGAATCATTTGAGGCACATAATGCTTTATGAGTTCAAGAAAGGAAACTCAGCAGCTGAAGTGGCTAGAAACATTCACTCAGTTTATGGAGAGGAATGTGTGAATAAAAGAACTTGCAGAAGATGGTTTGCAAAATTCAGAGGTGGAGATTTCACCCTTGAAGATGAAGATCGAACCGGTCGTCCAGTTGAGTTTGATGAAAAGCTTCTTGAAGCAGCCCTTGAAGAAAATCCTGCTTTATCAGTTGAGGAATTGGCAGTGGTTCTCAGTTCAAACCATACAACTGTTCATCGTCATCATCAACAACTCGGAAAGTTCCTAAACTTGGAAAATGGGTGCCTCATGAATTGTCTGAAAACAACCTCAAATCCCGAGTTGACATCTGCTCTTCTCTCCATTCTCGCCAACTTGTTTCACCTTTTTTGGATAGACTTGTGACTGGCAACGAAAAATGAATCTTTTATCGAAATGTTAAGCGTCATAGACATTGGCTTGGTAAAGGGGAAGGACCCTAGCCACAGCCCAGAATGGAACTTCATGGGCAAAAGGTTCTTCTTTCAAATTGGTGGGATCACCAAGGAATAATCCACTTTGAATTCTTACTACCTAATGCAACAATTAATGCTCAAATATACTGTCAGCAATTAGAGCATTTGAACCAAGCTTTGAGGAAAAAAAGACCTGCTCTAGTGAATCGAAAAGGGGTGATGTTTCATCAGGACAATGCGTGACCCCACACAGCAAGAATCACATCACAAAAGATCGAAGAACTTGGTTGGGAGAAAATTCCTCATCCACCTTATTCTCCTGATCTTGCTCCTTCAGACTATCATTTGTTTCGTAGCTTACAGAATCATTTGGGAGAAACAGCTTTTGTAACACAGGAAGAGGTTAAAACTGACATTTGTGAGTTCTTCGAATCAAAGCCAAAAGAATTTTACAGTAATGGAATTAGTAAGCTTGTTAATAGGTAGAAGGAAGTCCTAGATAATCAGGGAAAATACATTGTTGATTGAATCTGTAATTAAATGTAACATTTGGTCACTTGTTTTCTTTATTCAAAATTCAGACAGAACTTATGGGATGACCTGATACCTGTACACAATTATTATGGTACCAAATTCACAAACCAACACTTTATTTCTTAAGATTATTTCCCCATGGAACAATACAGTGTATTAAATTAAACAAAACAAAACAAAACTAAATGGTAAAAGGAATGAGGGGACAATTGGTTGATCAAACATATCGATGCGATGAAATACAGAAAAAATATTGACAGCAGATTATAGAATATATGTATATAAACATGTAAATACTAAATGTAAATTGTAGGGATCGACGTCGATCGATTGTTATCAGAAATAAAGTTTGAAAGAAAAGATGTCCATTCAGTATAGATGACTTGGGTTTGAGAATACTGTTCAGGATTCTTTCATCAGTCATTTGATTCTTGGTGACGTCCGATTCCTCTGAAAGCAAACAGCTAAGTCCAATTTTGGTGACGCCCAATTCCTCTGAAAGCAAACAGCTAAGTCCAATTTTGGTGATGTCTGATTCCTCTGAAAGCAAACAGCTAAGTGAAGTTGTTGTATCCCAACACATGCGAAAAAAAAAAACGTTAGTAGTTAAGTCACATGTTGGCATATGAAAGTGAGTAGGCATTATCCATTGAAAACTATTAAGGTCACTTGTACCTATCAGACAAGCAGTGTTCGTCTGGCCTGCGATCAGAGACCAGACAGGAGGTGGGGGGAAAGGAAGGTTCTCTTCCAAGAACTGGCTTTAGTTTAACCGGGTACAAAAAAAAAATATTCCATAATCTGCATATTCAAAGAAATAAAGAGACGATTGTTATTCTCATATCTCGTCGCAAAGATGTAAGGTATTAAAAATATACTTGTAAAATCTAAGGTGGGGGTACAATTATTGATCTAACATAACACTCCACTACCATTTTTCTTTATTAATAGCTCCTATATGGTATTTGTTTTAATGCTAGGCCAGTTGAAGAGGTTGTCATAGCCTAACATATGTGCTGATTTCTTCAGACATCTAACCCTATAGTTTTCTTCTGTCTAGTTATTTTTGCTTGATTACAGAAGGCTAAATACATGATCAGCCATGTCTGATTTGTCACATCCCTAATTACAGCCTTACTTTTAGGAGAAGGTTGTATTCTGCAAGTGATGGAAATACAGTCATATACTCGTCTGTGCTAGACTTGACTCAGCATAGATATCTCCATAAAGGTTTAACTGCTTCTAAATATTGTCCTGTTGTTGTATGGACAGATCTTAATTATTTTCTGACACACCCATATATATATATATGTGTGTGTGTGTGTGTATGTATGTATACCTGTAAGACAGACCATAGCAGTTTTCTAATCATAGCAAGCAGAAGGGTCTTCTGTCTCTGCCTGCTATGCTTGCTGGGTAGGAATGTTATCTGAACTGACAGACACCTGAAGGAGGTTTGAGGGCATAAGTGAAATGTTATGATAATAACAAAACAGATAAGAACATTAGTCCGACTGCAAATAATGCAAATGACAATCTTGGTCTCTTATAGCATTTACAATAAAATAGGATTAACACAGCAGACAAAAATGTACACTGGCATTCAACCAGTCAAAGTAGGTCATTCTTATCAGTTGGTATGTACTCAAACCAAAAAATAGGTATCAAAATTTAAATGTATAGAGAAATCAGTAGTTGTAAAATGTTCATAACTTAAATAATCATATTACTGTAGCATTCAATATCTATTTCCAGTTTATTAAAAAATAAGATAACTAGAAAGTATGAAAATAACTATATTTAACCAGAATAAAAAAAAACATATCAAGGAAGAGAAATAGGTAAATATTTTAAAAAGTCAAAGAATACTGAAAAACCATACCTGAGTCTGAAATGGTATTGAAGGAATAAAACTGTCCATTTGGATAACTCTAGGACTTAAAAGAGCTTTCATTAGCACAATCAAAGATTTTGTGCTTGGACCCATGGGACCAATAGCAGTAGGCACTACAATAATACAAAATATTTTAAGATGAAATGTTAATATTGCCAAATAATCAAATAATAAAAAAGAAAAAGTGACAGTGACACAAACACAGGAACAATTAAATGTCAAAAGATGATATGCTTTTTTTTAATATTGTTTGTATTTAAATTTTTTGAAAATACTCTCTTCATTTTAAGGAATGACTGTCACTGAATTATAAACTTTAAAAAGTATGTATAAAGTACGATTAATATTAGTAAAATAATTATAATGGTTATAGACATGACTTTAAAAACCTAAATCTAAAATAGTAAATACAAATATTTAATTTAAAAGGTTTTTGTGTTTAATTTGGGGGAAGAAAAAATATAATAATACAGTATTGATTTGTTTAGAGTATATTTTCTTGAATGACTAGATGTTGAAAGAGACTTGCTACCATTGATTACACTATTAAAAGGGCATACTGAAAAGTTCTAGGCCCTACCAAAAAGTGATTAATTCAGATGTTTGATCATTTACTCAAATTATTGGAAGTGGTTTTGGTCAAGAAATTTTGAGTATCCTTTGTTTCACAATAATGAATAAAAAATTAAAATCAATGGATTCTCTTTAAGATTTTCACTGTTAATTTGGATATTTAAATCTAAATAATGCCATTTCCGTTTTTATTATATTTACCATTAGAAATTGTTATATAAGAATATGCTTTATTTTGATTAAAACCAATGGAATTTATTAAACTATAAAGAATGATGTTAACATATTTCTTAAACACTGGCATTTTTGTTTTTCTCTATCATGCCATGTGACACATTTGTTTATTAGCATCATTTTCTTTTAATTTTGTTTTTACCCAAAAAACAGCTTTACAAATCAAAGCACAACAATAATGCTGAGAATAATTATGTTGTGTAGCTATTTATATTGCCTGAAATAAAACTGTGGGATGAATACCTATGTGGATCACAGGCAATAATGCAACATGCCACATGACATGTGGGTGCAAATAAGATGTCCTCAAAATACAAAATGATTAGTTGAAAATATTGTACATAATCATTTAAATGCATTAAAATAGACTTGAGTAAAGTTTCAGATCCATATAAATATTTCTTATGACATTAATTACTCAGCATAATATTTTCATATTTCTTATTTTTTTAAATAATGTTTCACCCATTGTGTTCTCACACAAATATAATATTTTAGAGTGTTGTCCAATATTTCAAACATGAATTTAATATCTGAATAATAAATTTACAATCAAAGCAAAATAAAGAAAGTTAAAACATGCATAATTTAGTGTATGAGAAAAAAGTAATTTTCTTTTATTATTTTACAAATGAATACATTACAATATATCTTTCTCTTGAAATAATTTTAATACAGAGAAAATATTTCTGGGAGTACTTAAATTAAAAAGGCAATTTATTCTTTCATAAACTTATGTTTGGTAGCTACATGAACCACGTATCCAATTCTGTGTAAGTCAAGAATATTTTGTTGAAAATTAATAGGACAAAGAAGATAAAAACAATATTTACCCAATGATTGTCCATTAAACAAACTGCAAGTACTAGAAGACCTGGAAAACAGACAACAGAGAAGGAATAGATCAGAAAATAATATAAAATTGACATAAGCTGAAAAATATTTAAATCCTCTCATTGCTATAAAGCAGCTTATATAAATATATTATTTATTGAAAAAGATTTAATACAAACATTTTTCTTTTTAATTTTTAAAGATATATCTTGTCAGAATTTTGGTAGACAAACTGTTTTAATCATTGTATTGTAAAGTTGGTTCAGGCAAGAAAAGGAAATTATCAAAATCAACCACATCCAATACTTCATAATAAAATTGTGTAAAGAAGTTATGAGATAAAAGGCCCCAGACAAAATAAAATGAGCCCCCATTAACCACTCCAAAATCTAATTTGCATCCAAAAAAGATGATGATGTGTATCAAGTGGGAATGGTGTATTGTGGCAGGGGTGACATCACCTCTGAAATAATAATAATGATAATAAAGGAGGATATGCTGTAAAACAGAAAACACCAAGTGAAAGAGGGGCATTTTAGAATAACCAAGATGTTTATATGCTGCAACGACTTTGAAATGTAAATGTTATAGAAAGTTAATTTAGAACACGAAATACAATATTTTTGTAAGTGTACAGAGGATATCAGATTACTAATAGAAAATTACTGGAACAATAATAATTTGGAACTTTTAAAAAAAGAAATGGATTTTGACACTATAAGAATCGAAGTTAAAATAAAGGATGTTTTGATCTAGAATTTATTTTTGAAACAAGACTGTAGTTTACAAAGAGCAGCAGAATAATTAATAGTGAGGTGATAAACAATAGTGTCTTGTTGTGGACCTTGGAAAGCAATTGATGAAAAAGTAAATTGTGTATTCTCGGAGGAGTGAAGTTGTACTTTGGTAGTATGTCAGTACATTCACACTAGAAAAACAGACATGTCACCAGTCTAGGACATGCAGGCCGGTTCTCTTAATAAAGAGGCAAGCCAATGAAAGAGGGAGTTTTGGGTTCATCTGTCTTTGAATGCAGTTGAACTGAATGAAGAGACATCAGCGATTGAAAAGGAAGCATCCATTCTGTGTTGCTGAAGCTGAGGGCAAAGAAGCAAAATACCACCACTAACATCTAAGTACCACTACTCCTGCTACTACTATTACTACTACCGATAACAGAAACATCGAAGGTTGTAGTAGCTGCGCTAAGAACAGACCAAAAAGAGTTAAAATGAAAGCCACATATCTCCTTTTACCAAAATTATTTGAAGTATTTGTGCTTGTTTGGTTATTGTTCACATACAAGAAACATTTAACCTTGTGCAACAAGAATTATTTTTTTTTTGTGTGTTTGCTTTTATATATAAAAAAAAACTTCTGTCCTTTCAAAATCGAATCAACTTGGTTATATTTATTTTTCTGTTAACCCAGTTCTCGCCGGATGAACTTGCAGGTGGACCAACAGAGAGCTTCCGGATTTCTACAATCTGATTACCACTCTCCAGGATCAAAACAATCATAATGTGGCTGAACGGTGGCTTTGATCTGATATTGAGAACTGAAGACTTGTATCTAACCTGTTATTACAGGTTAGATACAATACTGGACCAACAGCTGATCTTGTGGAGTGTGTAGGTCCAGTGGGGTATTATGTTACAGTATTATAAGTTGCTTCTACAAAAACAACCATATCTATTGTTCCCACTGGACTGATTAAAAGACAGCAATTGATGAAAAGTATCCAGAATTGACCCACTGGAAGTGTGTCATCTTCCATCAGGACAATGCCAAATGTCATGTCTATTTACAGAACAAACAGAAATTGGTATGGCTTGGCTGGGATGTCCTACTACACCAGTTGACCTTGCATTTTCAGATTACCACTTTTTTCAATCCTTAAAAAAAATTTCTTAATTGAAAAACCTCAATTTTCTGAAAGCCTGTAAAAAAAAAAAAAACACAAAAAAACACAGACTAGTTTATTACCCAGAAGGATGCTTCCAGGGAGAATAAATTTATGAAGATGCCTCAAAGATGGCAAAAGGTAGACAAACAAAAGTGAACATATGTAGTTGGATAAATCTATATACAAATATCTAAATATTGTCTTTGAAATTCAATTAAAAATGCTAAAAACCTTCATTTCAATCCAATATTAATTTTACCTTAGATGTTTCACTCTAAAATCACAAGAACAGTGTGTGCTCTGAAATCATGGGTTTCAAGTGATTTATTTACAAGCTCAATTCAATTTTTCTAGCCTATGGAAATAACATGTGTGAGAGATCAGTACATAGATATAAGGATATGCAAGTCATATTATGTGCTCACAATAATATCTGAAACATTTTCACATGCTGGACACATGATAAAATTGAAAGCACTCAACTTGACAGAAAATATTTACTCTATAGAAGTATTAAAAACAACTGTTGTTGGATTTAGGTTGATAACTAGACTATAAGTAGGCAATCAAAGTACAACTTCTTTGTTATCTACAGAGTTTAAAAGTACACCAGATTAGCTATATCAGTTAGCTGCAGAATAAGCATTTGGACAAGGCTATCTTATGTTATCAAATTCAAAGTTAACAGACAAAAACTTAAGAATTAGATAATCAGAAATTGTAAGTAAATCACGAACAGTTTGCATCAAAGTCATTCTCAACAGGTATATAAGACAAATTGGTTTATTGGTTGTTAAAACTACACTGCTTTACTTGGGTTGTTTTTTGAAATAATAATTTATTTCTAGGCATTTTTCAATTTCAGAATACTATAGAGTTGTACTCTGGATGATACAGTTAACTGTTGTGGCTTGAGAGGCATTATTGAAGAATGGCAATCTTTCACATTTTGTACACACAAAGTCTGATGCTGGCTTGTCTGTCATAATTAAAGCATTTCATCTTTATTGCTCCACATCTAACTGCCGGGCAAGTGTTACTTCAAACTTGAAAAGGTTTTTCTCCATTGTTTACTTCCAGGATAGTCATTTGAAAAAAAATAAAACTTTTTTCTTATTTTTTTACAGTAAGTTTCATCCTGGCTAGCAATCAAGGCAGAGGATTACATTAAGAGACATTTATAGAGATAGGAGAGGAAGATAATGGTTAATTCTAGACTTGAACAGGTTAAGACTGTAGTGATTAGGGAAACATCATCTTGGGAGTTGGTTCATGGGAAGAAGTGGAACTTACTTCTCACTGATGAAGTACAGAGGGAATGTGGGTGATTTGCTACAATGTAAGTGGCATAAAAGTTCCTAACCATGAAGGTTAGACCTGGCAGAAACAACGACTATATTTCATCCAAGCATTATTCATGGAAGTAGCGATAGAGCAGTGAAAGGCTTGCCTCATCCTGCCTGTGAGAGAGAGGTTGGAGGGTAGAAAATAATTTATCACCCACACGGACTTGGAGATGCTTTTGAACTCTATCGAAACTGGAAAGTGAGGACTAGGCATCCAAATATGACAACAATACTCCATTTTGGCCTAATCCTGTTCTTGTAAAAGTAGGGGATAGCATGAGGAGTCAAGTAATTATTTGAGCAGTACAGGGAGCCAACCATTTTACCTGCATCTTTAGCAATGGATTGTATGTACTAGTTTCACTTGAAGCTAGGTGCAAGTTTGAGGCCCAATAGTTTCTCAAGGCTCAGTGCCTCCCCAAGAGGACATCTGTTCATTGTGATTGGTGGTAATTCAGGGTCCAATTGGCAATGATGGAACATAACTAGCTTGATTTTCAAGGCATTGAATGTAACCATACAGTTTTTCCTTCACTGGGAAATTAATGCTAGATCAGATGAGAGATCGGCTGCCATTTTCTGATGATTAAGAGTTTTAGAAGTGTACCTGTATATCGTTGTATCCTCAGCATAGATGTTTACAAATGATCTGAGTATATTCTTAGGCATTTATGTAAAGCAAAATGAGGGTTTGTCTGAGTAGTGACCCCTATCTTCAGGGATCTACTTGTTAGGAATGATTTTATGATTGAGAAAACCCTTTCAGTGATTCCATAGCTGGAGAGCTTGTGTAGAAAAACTTTGTGCCATACCTTGCCTTTGAAATATTTTATGCTATGATCCTCAGAGTATGTTTGTCACTAATTCTGTGTGTAATGGTAGGATTGAAACCTGTACAGTTCATCACACAAGAAGTTGCCCCTATCTAGATGCTCGACAACCATCTTGTTGATTATAGTCTCAAAAAGTTTACTGATGACACTGTGGAAACTGATGGGTCTTTACTGGGAGGGTGGAAGATCGCTTGATTGTTGAGTATTAACTGATATGATTTATCTCCCCTATTTTACAAGTGAGTAAATTTATACCTGGTGACCAACTAGAATGAGAATTGCTTTGGTTGTAAATTACTAAGCAGGGTAAATTACAAATGGTTTAGGGAAGAATGTTACAAAGTTATTATTGGGATGGATTTTACAAATAAGTGAATCTATATTTGTTGGCTAGTTAGCATGAAAATTAACTTGATAAGATGATGTAAAAAGCTTAAATTAACAAGCTGGATAATTTGGATTTTACTAGCATACCAGAAATATTCTTTTATTCATTTATGATCAATTGCTTATAAATACTAACGTCAAACGGTTTGAGGTTGCCTTTAGGCCATATGTTCCGCAGTAGTGACTGGGTATTCTTATACTGCCACCAACATCTGAACCAATGCCAAGTATTGAACCATTGCTACCAATCAATGCTGCTTCTCCTCCACTTGAACCACCAGATGACCGCTTAGGATCATATGGATTACCAGTTGCTCCATAGATGTTGTTATCACAGGCAACACTAGATTAAGGAATAAACAAAGAAAAAAAGGTCATTATTGAGATAATAAATCATTTAAATTCAAAATGGTTCCACAACTTATTCCATTCATTTCTTCTGAGCATTTTTTATATTGCAAAATTTTCAGTGATTATCTTTTTATTTATTTATTTACAATGGTGTAGCTAGTGTTTTTGCCGCCCAGAGCAATCCTCAAGTTTGCCGCCCCTCCCCAGCAGAAATACAATATTACAATGTACATTAACTCCTTAAAGTTATATATATATATATATATATATATATATATATATAGTCAATGATGAAATTATTTGTACAACCATCAATTTTTAATATTTTTATCATTTCTCAGAATGATTCCAATTTTTTTTCTATGTTTCTGTTAATGTGGTATTTATAACTTCACTGATAAATTATGAAATAAAGGTACAATTGTGTTTATTTATTTTGAAAAAAAATAAAACTGGGGATATGTAAAAAAAAAAAAAAATGATGACGTTTACTTCTTTTTTATAAATCAGGAAAACTTTAAAACCTTTTTATGCTTTTAAAAGAAAAATAACTTCTTTTGTTTATATACTCTGTTTTATTTAAAAAGAAAAAGAAAAAAAACACATTGAACTTTTAATTCATAATTTTTCAGTTTTTTAATAAATATTAAAAATTTAAATATTTAAAATATTAAATTTCATTTCTAACAAGTGAGGAGTCATAAATTAAAAATATCATATTAACAGAAACACATTTTGTTTTCCTTTTATGTTGAAAATGTAAAAAAGTGCAATGTCTTTTTAAATTACTTTGTTTTAAATAGTTATTATTAGTGAAGTAGTAGACTAAGAATTAAAAGTCTGATAAAATTAATTTCACTTTTAAAAACTGAAATAAATGTTATCATACTTTTAATTCTTAGTCTATTTTGCTTAATAAAAATCAACTATCTAAACAAAAAATAAAACATTGCATTGTTTTACTACTGTAACTTGTAAATTAAAAAATTGAAAAAAAAATGCCCATTTTTGGATTTTAAATAAAGTTTCTGCACTTAAAAAGAAATATTGACTTTCAATTTTCTTTTAAATTTCCATGTGATTTTTCTGGAAAAAATTGGAATTATTTCAATTTATTTATCTATTTTATAATTTATGAGAAGTAAGAATTTTATATCCGTATTAAATCTAGGCCTATGATAAGATAAAAAAAATAATAATTGGTTCACTTATTTATTTCACTAACTGTTCACAGATATGAAAAATCAAAATCAAAATCAAAGAACTGAGGCCAAAGTCTGGACTTCTCACATAGGTGTGAAAAAATTGTGGATTCACTAAATTCATTTAATCGAACCCTACATCAAGCCCTTTAAAAATGTTCAAAATTTTCCCCCCTTTTGCTCATGTCTTGTAAGTGGGGTTTATCCCCACCAGCTGACAGTGCATTTTGGAGGCAATTTTTTTTTTTTTATTGTTGGCTGGCAGGCAGGCTTTGGGTCAGCCATATCAAAGACAAATTGGCTTCATTTGAACCCTATCTTCTCGCTAGCCTCTTGTGGAGTGAGCGTCATCCGCGCAAGCATCGGCGATGGGCTTGCAGTAGCTGTACAAGCCCTGGTCGTGGACGGAGGGCTGCTCCTGGGAATGGACATCATCAATAAATTGGGTGGCGTCCATGTTGACAAAGAGGGTCGGGCGCGTTTCACTGAAACAGGTATTGCTCTAGGTGCAGCAATTGAGCTGGAACGACCTGACTTTTCGCATGGCGGAGTTCGACCAGCGCAAAAGTCCTGGACGGTATCCTGAAATGGTCGACGATCAACCGCCAGAGAAGCTGTACAACAGTGTCCCGAGTATAAAATCCCCCGCGAGCTCATGCGGATACGACAAATAGTTGAGTTTAAACTGGATTAATAACGGATGGTTGGTTCCTTATCCAGAGAAGGAATTGGGGCCCCAAAGGGCCTTATCCCGCTAATGGCGGTTCTCCAGCACAACAAACAAAAGGTGTGGCCAGTGCTCAACTATCGATAACTGAACGAGCACGTGGACCCTTTTACAGCCCACAAAGTTACGTGTGTACTGAGAAGCTAAGGAATGGCGACAAGCGGGATCAAATGTATCTGTGCTGGATCTTCGCAAGGCATACCTTCAAGTTTTGCGTGCACCAATCACTGTGGCCCTATCAAACTGTGCTTATCAAGGGGCAAAGGTATTGCCTGACCCGTGTGGGGTTTGGACTCAATGTGGCGCCATCGATTATGCAGATGATTGTTGACGCCATTCTGACGGAAGGATGAGCGCATACAGCAGGCAACATCTGCATATATTGATGACGTACGTGAACGAGGAAGTCATATCTGCGCCGCGTGAAGGAGCATCTCTACAACTTTGGCCTCCTCAGCAAGGAACTGGAGAGGCTACAGGATGGTGCACGGGTGCTTGGTTTTGCAGGTCTGGGGAGAAGATGATGTTCTGTATTGGAAACGGGGAAACGAACTCCCAGACATGCCCCCGCTGTCACGCCGGAAAGCATATTTTCCTTGTGCGGCAAGTTAGTTGGGTACCTTCCTGTAGGTGGCTGGCTGCGTGTTGCGGTGGCGTTTATCAAGCGGAGAGCATCTGATGTCACCACTGGATGGGATGACGAAGTTCATGACATCCCTCTCAACACCATGATGAGGGAGGTCCTCCCTAAGAGTACGCAAGGAAGACCCAGTGCGGGACAGATGGTGCGTTGACAGCCAAGACCTCAGTGTGTGGGTTGACGCAAGCTCTCTTGCAACCGCATATCGATAGTTCACGATGGAGCCGTGGTGGAAGATGCTTGCTGGTTACATCCAGAAAGGGACTCCCAGCACATAAACCTAGCGGAGCTCGATGCTGTCATCAAGGGGATCAACTTGGCGATCCTCTGGAAGTCGACCACCCAGTGTCTGTTCACTGATTCCACTTGCGTTTATAAGTGGATCTCGGATACCCTTACCGGGAGGGCCAGGGTGCGGACTAAAGCCACCAGCGAGATGCTTATCCAACGACGGCTCGACAAGATCGTGAAGCTAGTGCAAGAGTACGCACTGACAATGGAGGTGTCCCTAGTCAAATCTAGCCTCAACAAGGCAGATTGTTTAACGAGGGTGCCCCACAGGTGGCTTGACGCCGCTAAGAAAGCTATTGAGCCCGTGCAACCCGCCTGCGCTGCGTCCATGAGTCCCGTTCGATTTAATCGAATCAAAGAAGTCCACCAACAAAGCGGGCACCCTGGAGTCAAGCGGACACTGTATTTCGCCAAGTTGGTTGACCCAGGAGTACAAAAGACAGACCCGCACAGCAAGTGCACAACAAAATACGGAACCGGACGCATCACTGATATGATCAGCCCACAGGCGGTACAGGTTGACGGTGTGCCCCGTCACGTTAAGGACCTGCGTCTGGTGACACAGTTGCAACCACCGCTGGACGATGAGAGCGAATCGGAATCTGAGACCAGTGAGGCATCACTCTGGTTCACGCCAGCTCCATCAGGCAGTGACTCAGATATCAGTAGCCTTGTTTTTCGACTCTCAGACCTCAGACAGGAGCACAAGCAATGATGAGGCTCACAGCGTCCCTCTTCGAAGAAGCACCCGGCGAAAGCGATCGCTGCCTCCCTGTCAACTCTGTGATCATGAGATCAGGGGGGAGTGTGGGGAAAATAGAAATGGTTTACCTCCCAAACGCCCTCGCCTGTCTGGCCTGTGGGTTGAGAAAGGAAAGAAAAGATCCAAGATGGCGTCCGTGACTTTTTCTAATATTCACGGTCTCGTGCAGTCACATAAAAGCGTTATTCACACACATGCTAATGAGGTGTGTCTGAGCTCCATAAAAGCAAGTTGCTTGGAGAAATTGGCAGAGGGCATTACACCCGTGTTTGGTGTACATTGCTTTATTTAAATGCAGCGCCGGACATTTTTCAGGCGGAAAGAGTTGCATCCCTTACACTGTTGAATTCGACTCCTTTGCTACATACATAAAAATGGATTTTAAAAGTAAAATTTACCTAGTGAAACGGCATCAATTATTACTGCTTTCAATAATAAGTAATAGGTTTTTAAAATAAATACATACCTTAAAAGAGTTTGAGGAACATTGGTCCTCACAAATGGTACAGCACCAAGATTTTTGAGCATCTGTAAAAATTATTATAGACACTTAATTATTTGCTAGTATAGAAAAAATATTTAGTACTTTCTATAACAATTGTAGAACTTATAGAAAATAATATTTCCAAAATTATTTAAAGCAACAGTAATAATTAGCATATCATTTAATGAATTAAATAAATTTTATAAATTTCAGTTTATTTTTATTTTTTTGTAAGGTAGGTCTCACTATAAAATCTTCAAAATTTGAGTATTTTTTCAGTGTTATTTTCATCTTTTAAGAATCATTTCTGTATATATCCTTTCAAAACCTGCTTCCTCTTCAGTTCTTGTATTTACTGTCTCTTGGAATCATTTGTAGAATTTGTTTCTCTATCGACCATTTATTTTTGGCACAGGTTGCAAGTAAATAACATAGCAGTAATTTTCCTCTCATTTTGTTATGTATTAGGGAATGAACATAGTAACAGAATGTTTTTTACAATACTTGTAGTGACATGAGGAGCAGAAACAGGAAGTTACTTCTTTCATAGCTTAAAACATAATGAAATATTTCAAGCTTTGTGCAACAGCCTCCACGCATAACTTCCAGTTAAAGTTGATTAAATACAATCTTAAATAAATATATGCTGACCAATAAGAAATGAGTGCACCTGAAATTATGATAGAAAGCAATGGTCACCCTTGAAATACTAATAATTATAGTAATATAGAATTTTGTTTATAAATGAGAAAAATAATCTGTGGTGAAGTTTGTGCTCAGAGAATCTGTGCTTTGCCAGAATTATTAATATAAAATGTTAAAACAATAGTGTTTATATGAACTACGGAATACCAATTGAGAATAAGCCATTTAATCATGAAGGGGGAGAGGTCAGTAATCAGGTTGTATTCTAAGTTTATCAATACCCCAGATTTTATCGCTACCACAACGTTTTTAAATAAACACACGTGTTTGTGCAAAAACAAACAGTTAAAATTGAAGTTGGAATTGGAGCTGGGTGAAGTTAGTTGACAAGCAATCAAACAGAGAGAGAGAGATAGGCAGTGAGAGTGAAAGCATTCACTTGCTGCTGTAATAAGGTAGGAAGTGAGCTCAAGTTACCTGCGATATTGGCGCAATTCTGCCAGTAAAACCCCCTTATATTCTGATAGTGAAATAATTATGGCAACTACTAAGAACAAAAAGGGTGAACCCGAAACCTACTTCTCTCCTTTCAGAATTATTTGCAATATTTGTTTTTTTTTCTGGACTTGATTTCATATACACTACTTTCTTGTAAAAAAGCAGCATTATTCTTTTGTACCAATTTCTTCCTTATATACATAAATTTTTCTTTGACCTCAATGTTACTTTGTTCATATTTGATTTTTCTGCTTGGCCTGATTCTTGCCCCTATGAACTTGCAGGTAGATTAGCTGAATCTTCTGGGATCTATGATTTGTTAATTGCTCTCCAGGATCAAAAAAAATCACAACATGGGTGGAAAGTGGAATCAAATCAGCATTGTGAACTGGAGACTTTGATTGAACCTGTAATACTGGACCAGGACAGAACCAACAGACTGTCTTGTAGAGTGCATCGTTCCAGTGGGGTCAGGATAGGTGTTACAAAATAATCAACAACTTAATTGAAGACTCTTTCAACTTCACTAACAATATAAATAAACCCCTGTCTAAAAGAAGATAAAGAGATTCCAACAGGAGACACACAGAGAAGACACAGAGAGATGAACACTTACAACTGTGAGCAGATATATCAAAGACATCTCGGCTTCAAAAAACTACTACCACTCCTAACATCTCGTTATTTTCACTCCTTTTACTTCTCTCATACATTCTACCTCCTTTTTCTTATTCACAGGACATATTACCAAATTAAACTAGCGTCCCCCAAAAATACTACCTTTACAAACTCTTGTATTCATTGAAATGTAATAAAAAAAATTTTTTATTTAATCTTACTTAAATAACAACCTTGTGCCATCTATTACTACTGTTTTTGTACAATCACTTATTAATGTTTATATAAATTATTGTTATACTCCAGACTTGACTGTTCTTAAGATGAGATTTATCGTGTTTTATTTACTCATTCATACATCCCTTATAGTGGGCTAATCCAAATCGAACCCCACAAATAACCCACTATATACTAAACAGACAAGTAAGCTAATCAGAGAAGACAGCAAGAATCTGAATTATTCTGATTTTTAATAAGTGATCATAATTTATATAGCTGTAAATATCAAATAAACAGCTAGTAAGTTTATATCATTTAAGACAAGTAAGACTGTATCAATAAAAACTCACTTTGACCAGAAGTGAATCTTCTTCAATGACTTCATTTAAAAGACATTTAGCAACACCACAGGTAACACGATGACCCTGGGAAAAAAAAATGAATTTATTAAAAATAAAAGACAAAAGAATATTTTGGGCAAAATGAGATTTTTCTGTTTGCATTACTTTCTGTAATACAAAAAATAGTTTTACTAAATTGTTTAAGAAATTTTTATACTGAAGGACTAATAAGTTTTAAATAAAATATTTTTCCTAAATATTTATTTTATAGCATTAAAATAGAAATAAAATATTTTTATATAATGAACATTGAAATGATTGATTCACCTATGATTTTATTAAAAATACATAAATAAATCATGCAACGTTTAATAATAATATGGAAAATCCATGCTTAAAATGTGATGTTACAAGACTAAAGTGATTATTCAAATTTTTATTTAATGCAACAGAAAGCAAATATCCAATAATCATTCTTTTATATTCCATGCTAATAGGAATATATAGTTGGCAAACATGGTGGACAAAATAAGTACAGGTTTATTGTAAAAACCAGTACAATAAGAATAAAAGTAACAGTTATGAAACATATCCAGTTATTCTTGATCAAATGGCATTTTTAATATATTTTCAACAACTGGGGATAAACAAATTAAGTAAAAAGTAAAATTTTTGTCAACCTCCAAAGATATGAAAGGTAATTTTGTCAACCTCCAAAGATATGAAAGGTAATTTTGTCAACCTCCAAAGATATGAAAGAACACAAAATAAGTTGGTTAAAGGATTTGGTCATCAACTTGCAATGTTGATAATTTTGAACCAAAGCCATCACAAATAAAAAGCATAGCAACCATGCAGTTTGTGTTTTTAATTATAGTTAGGTATATTAGTCTTAACTTATTACAAAGCTACAACTATTGAGAAAATCTTAAGCAAGAGACTTGTTAGTGATATCCAATAGTTAGATAATTAACAACTATACTTAATAATCAAAATAAATAATTATTTTTTATAGATCAGAAAGTAAAGAAAATGTATCTGTATGAATCAATCAGAAAATAATTTTAACTTTGAAAAAATATTTACCAAGCATGAAAATGTTTTAGTTAAAATATAATAATGATTAATCAAACTCAGAGAAACAATAATTTTGGTAATAAGTGAAAGTTTTATTCTATGACTTTTCAAGATATTTATAATCTTAACTTTCCCACACAATACTTGCTTTACTTCATGAAATATGAACAAAAGAAATTATGTTAACATGCTAAAAGTCATCTTCAAAATCTTTAGTGCTGGTTCTTTGGTTGACTTTGGAAATTCAAACAAGCAACAATTTTTGAAAAAATATATTTGACACTATTTTCAATGATCTTTTTTTTATATTGAAATGTGCATTTCAGAAACTAATAATATTTGTTAAAGAATCTCTGGAAGAATCTTTTTTCTGTTTAATGTTTGACAACATTAAAAAGGAAAAACATTAACGGAAAGAGAGAGGAACTTTTAAATCACCACAATGAGGGTGGGCTGAAAAGTTAATAGGCTGACTATGAAAGAGTGATGTTAGAGTGGTGAAATAGTATTATATATTATAAGAGTTGAAATTAATGCATGCAAGATTTCACTTCTCTATCATCATTCCTTCATAGTCAGCCTATCAACTTTTCAGCCAACGCTTGTATAGAAAATTAAAAAATCTCCATAAAAGATATTAAAATGTATCATCAAATATTTCTTTCTCTTTGGGACATTCTTTTCATGTAACATATCTTGCTGCATAAAAAATGACATTTTAATACCACTAGGGATATTAGTTTCTAGGTCTGGTAAATAATCAAATTTTGACATGCCACTTTATCCAACATTTTCATCAATTATGTCCAGGATCTATTATAGTCTTTAATATCAACTTTCAATTGAAGAAGTAATTTAGTTTTTTCAATATGAAATTTCTTAATATTTTGTCTCATAATAAAGACATTTACCTCTGTTGAATTGGATGAGATGCCTAATTACCAATATTGTACCATGTCCCTGCAGACCTATCTGTTATGCCCATTAGCAGCATTCTGCCTTTACCAAGCTTTCTGCTCCCTGTTCTGCCATCCATTCACACAACCTTGTGAAGTAGATGGCCCACTGCCTTTCTCTATCTCTTTTGCCTTCAATATGCCCTGTGTGAATTAAGCTTTCCAAACTCTCCTTCCTCATTATGTGCCCAAGAAATTTCAGCTATCCCTTTCTGATTCTGAGTATAAGCATTCTGTTTGTTCCAGTTTTCTTTAAGACTTCCTTATTGATAACTCACGATGTCTGTGGAATTCTCAGTATCATTCTGTAGAACAACATTTCTGTTGCCTTCAGTTTCTTCTTCATGTGGTGAGATTGTCCAGCAATCATTGCAATGCAAGAGGCTTTGATATCACATAGCAGTTCAGTACTTTTTTCTTTGTTTCTAATAAAAAATTTTTTCTTTAGTTTTTAGAATGCATTTTTTGCTAATCTGATAGGTGTTCAAGATTTCAGTGTCACACTTCCATTTTTATATATCCTAACTTGTGTACTTGTTTAATGTTGATATCATCCCAAAGACACAAGCATTTTTGTTAGCACATTTGAGGAAGTGTGGGTGATGATACCAGAGACATGACAGGGGAGGAAGATTTTCTGTTTATGTGGGGTGCTTTTTCAAGAGGTCATTGTTGAAGGGTTAGGAGTAAGTGACCTAGTCAGTGGAAGAGGGGCAATGGCTTTTTTTGGATATTGCGTCAGAGTCAGAGGAGCCTGTCACCCCCACTGGCCTAGATTGTTTTTCCTTTTTGGTTTCCATGTATAGTTTCTATTTTTGTATTTTCTTTGTCTTTTCCTATGTCAGGTCATATTTACGTCTATGTTCTGTTAATTTTTCAGCATAGCTTGCCAGGGTCTCAAACTTGGGAATGGGATTATTAGTGCCTTTGTTCTTGGGGGCTTAAGCGGAAGAGGTCTCACAGTCTTCTCCTTCTCTCTTACTCTACCCATGATCAGGCTCTTCCAATTAGCCCAAAATGGTAGGTGAAGGAGTCTGCATTACCACTACAGATGCCAAGGAAATAGTCATGTCATTTTAAGATGTATTTTGATATTGTTGGGGTGGAATTCTAGAGGCCTTCTTCTCTGGGCAGTTTCATAGCAATTATGTTAACTATGTATTTCTGCCCACCTACATGAAAGCTGTTGGGAATGGAGAGGAACACTTTATGCTATGAGGAAACACCTACAATTTGGCCAAATTGCACCAAATATACACCAAGTTGCTTTTCAATTAAATTAGGGACCTCATATACTGTTACAACGGTTTGCTTAACCCCCAAGGAAATCAGTGATTTCATCACTGTGACAAATTTTGCACAGATACTTGTCCAATGCAAAGCCCAACACTGTTCTTTTCTCAACACACATTTGATTCGAGGTAAACTAAGAGTCTGCCATCTTTAATAAGATAAATATACAGTTTAGTTCACTCAACAAACTCCACTAAATTCAGGGAATATCAAACAATCCAGCACAACCTGCAAACAGTTTGCTAGAGCTTTGACCAAAATCTTTAACCCTAATTAAGCATTGTTATAGGCAAAAAATTACTGATCTTATGTCCTCCATGACTGTTCTTCAAAGCTTTATCACACACCTGGTGAAACATTGGAGAGTCGTCTCCTTTTACACCCAGTAGATGAAGAGCAGTTCTAGCAAGGGAACAAACATGTGTGACAACTTTGTAGAACAATCCATTGATAACTGGTGTCCTTTACTTCCCAACCTTCAATGCTATCCAGATTTCATCCTTTCTGTTATTTGATCATTGCAAATAGTCACTTTAAGGCAAGGAAAGTCAGTAAATACTTGACAAACTGGACCGAATTCAGACCAGGCTCCTTGGTGAAAAGATTTTGGAAGTAATCCTAAAATGCCCCACATATACCCTTGTCTGTTGTCAAGGTTCACCTATCCAGCAATGTGGCCACAACTTGAGCTTTACTCTTCTTAAGAAAGAAGACCAGCTCAGTTTTAGTTATGATTACCTTACCACTATCTTCTGATTTAACAGTATCTTCTGCTCAATATTCTAGTGTCTTTTGTGTCACTAATCTATCTAAGTTCAGTTGTCTGCTATAATTGTCAGCAAAAGACCTAATGGTACCTGTAAAGTGACCCCTACCACTTATTTCCAAACACAGAACCCATCAGTTCCTACTGTATGGTTAGTATCAGCTGGTACTGAAAATCCTACATTGTCAGATCTGGGCTCCAACAGAGACTCAGGTGCCACTGTCTTGGACTTTTTTCCTTTTCTTACTACTTACCATCTCTTCTTCTGAATCTTTTTTGGAGTTAGAGATGCTAGTAGAGAGTGGAAGCTGATTTATTCCTCGGTTGGTCCCATTTCTTGAGGTAAAGTTTACTAAAGACTTCTTCTATGATGTTATGGCATGTGCAAGAAGCCTTCTGATACTCTTTCTATTCAATTCTTCACAGGGCAGACTGTAGAGAAATGACCAGTTTCACCACTTTGCCAGTATGCTTGTTTCCTCCCAAAAACAATGAACGGTACCTTCTGGCCATCCAAATTTTTCCAGGTGGGAATGTTGTTAATAGCTTTCTGGTTTAACATGAGATTAAAACACTATTCTTCTATCTTTCTGTCGAGTTTGATTTCCACTATTTCACCATATTGTTGAAAGAAAGCTCCATTGTTAAATATGGGACTTTGTAAATGGCCACTTGTGCTCTTCTTCATCTTTCGTATTCCAATTTTATGGTGCGCTCTATATTCTGAAGATCCTTTTTGTGAGGGTTACACAATCTTCAGGCATGGGTAGAAATATGTGTCACATTGAGAAGTCTTTTCCTTTCACAATGTGTTGAACATGTACTCCGAGATCAGATAATGGCTTGATAATGAATTCCTTTGTTGATTTAATGATCTGGTTTTGCTTCTTATCTACTATGATGACTAACACTAATTATCTTATCCACAGCTTTCAGCTAAGATATATCTACAATTAGTCTCTTCAGCTTCACAAAGTGGGCATATTCAAGCACTTGTTTGAAAAAGTCAACATCAGTGATGCAAGGGGGTTGTGTGTTTACGTAGATAGAGAGGTCCCAGATGTCACTCCATGCTTTTCCTTGTTTGTCTTTTCCATCTTAGGTTGTTGTTTTTTTTAGACCTACCATTTTGGGGGTTCTTTTCCAGGTCATTTCCTTCCTTTGCTCCTTTCTCAGGTGTTCTGAGTAGGGTTTTTACTATCTTGTCAATGATTTCCTCGTTCCTTTGGACAAGGCAAGACTAAACATGTTAGAGCAGGGATGTGTAGTTCAGTCAATAAAAGACTTTTTCTTCCAACAGATCAATCTACATATGGTTCAAACACCTGGCAATAACAATGTTAGGAATAACAAAAAAGCAATGCAAAGTAAACAAAGCCCACAATAATAAGAAGAATCAATACAAGTCAAGGAAAAAAAAAGGTAATCACAGAAAAATGAATTTATAGATAAATCCTACAGATACATGATGGGGTTTCTTTTTAGTCAATAAAAATGAACAATTCTTAGTCTTACTCACAGATTCTTTTCTTTCTTGCCTTGAAGTCTGTATACCGTTTGCATATGGTCATTTTACTGTCTCATAATTGCTTTACTTTGCTATGGTCTTATTGTTTGCCATTTGTTCATTTCTTGTATTATTTTGCTCTGTTACTATTTTTCTTATTGCTGTTAATGCTATTGGGAATTTGAGTAATTCCATTTAAAAATGCCCACTTATTGATGTTCAAGACTTTAATTTTATTGGCTTTACCTTAATGGGTATGTTTTCCTTTAAACTGATAGGAATTCCATGCAAAGGTCCTAATATTTTTTCTGAGGAATCACATGCCTTGGCTAATTCCTGAAAGTTAAATGAAATAAAACATTTCTTCATTAGTTAACAACAATATAAAAATTCATAAGTCCAAAAGCTTTGTTTTCAATATAAGCTGAAAATGATGTTGTAATAGTCAAAATGAGTACTAGTATCCCCTGTATACACAAGAAGTAATTTATGGGTAAATGCTGAAACTATTTCACTTGTTGAATTCTTTATTTCAGTGTGATGATACACATGCAACTTAAAACATTTCATGAAATTTGCTACATTTGACCAAATATTACCAAGAAATCAACATATTTTTAAAAAACTTTAATATTAGCAAAAATATGAAAGTGCTACCATTTCATCACTTAACTGAAAATAGCGATAACAAAAATATCAGTATATGACTATCAAATTTTCAAACTAGTAAATATTGAATAGATGTGCAGTTAATTTTGTTGATAAAAATTTTGTGGTCATAATTTTCTTCAAAAAGTTGTTTACCATAAGAACAATTTTATAATAGAGAAGTATAAGCAGCATCAGTAAGAAATTTATAGAATTAAACAATGTATTATTTTTTCTATGAGTAACAGAAAGTGATTGAACAGTTCTATTTAGTTCATCAGTGAACTATCTAACCTGATAGAACTGTAACTTCTGTGTTTTCATTGTTAGACACAAAAACTCCAAAACCACTATTTAATTATCAGTTGATAAATCATTTTAATTTTTACGGATCACTTGAGAACTTAACCAGCCAACAATATTAAATATCAAAAGGTGAGCATTTTATATTTGGTACCTGTGGTAATCATGGGACATGAACATGATTTTTGGAGCCAGAAAGATGGGACACTCTAAGGTAACAAATTCTATAGATATTTCTCAGGCAACAATAGCTAGAATACACAAGGAATATATGAATTCCAGACAGACATCAGCAGCCATTAGCATATAAAAACCATAGGCATTCACAGGTGATGCAAAAGTAGGATTTCTGGTAACTGTAAAGGATGGTAACATCCCAATGAAGAGGAGGAACAAAATCACATCCCAATTCAATGTTGGTACTATTCAACCTATCAGTCAATGCACAGTATATTTTACTGCTTACCATGAGGTTTCCTATTTGTTGATTACCAAGAGTATCATTATTGATATAATGACCTCTGTTACTTAGCCTCACATGAGTCAGAGAACATCACGAATAGATTGTGGAAAGTTGTGGCTGTATTGCTTAGATTGACAAGTCAAATTTTTAGATTTATTTAGGTAAACAGTTAATTTTATATGTTGAAGAGATAGCAGAATGTTGTGCAGGCTGATGGTAGCTCTCTAATGTTATAGGTTGAAGTAAAAACCACTAGTTGAATTGGTGTCTCTTGAAAGTTATGACATACACAGATCTTGCAGACCAACTGCACATAGTTTCTCCAGTAATGATGGTTTGTTCCAACAAGATAATGAAACTCCCCATTGAACTTGAGTGATACAAAACTGATCCCAAGAATAATGAATGCTTTCCCGTTACCCCATTATCTTCTGTGCATACCAAACTTAAACACTGCTGTGGATAGTAATGCCTTCCACCAGGTATTTTCAGTACTCATGTGACACTGTAGATCAAGCAATATCAAATAGCTCTAAATTTCAGGAATGGATGTCCCCTGCTGTCTGGCACATACTATCATGCTTCATACAACCTCCAATAATTCATGTTACTTGCTATGAACACTGACTCACAAGTTGTCAAACTCACTGACTTGAGGTCTGGGTATTTCTATAATGTCATGGTAAAATGACACTCCCTACCATTGCTTTACATATTGCTATCCTATGACCTGGCGTATAAGTGTGCTTGTGATCTGTTATAAAAATAAATAACTTTCATAATCTGCCTGGTGAACCTATTCAATTGTGATTCTACAGATTTACTCATGTAAACTGAACATTATGCTTTTAATACTCGAACTAAAAAATGTTTTCCTACTGGTAATTTCATAAATTTTAAATCTTTATATTTTTAACACAGCCACCATTATTCTGGAAAGGGGGTGATCTACATGTTATTAGATAGCTGAGTCTAATTTCTTGGCACTTTACATTTATGAAGTAAAACAGGTGGGACAAATCTAAATTATGTCAACAGAACAATGAAAAGGCCTGTAGATATAAAAGTTAAATATTAAAGCGGTTGTCATCTGTCCAGTCAAAGGTATCATCACTCCACTATTTTGTGGAACAGGTTTTAAACAAATTATTGCACCCCAACCCCAATCAAATCAAATCTCCATTGGCTAAAAGAACAGAAAAGCTTCAGGAGCAAAAGGAAAAACTGACCTGGGGAGTTATAGATTCACTCAGACCATATTTTCTAGATACATGAAATAATTATCAAACCAGTCATCACCAATCCTACTACTCATTCACAGAAACAAGATTGCTACATGAAATTTCAGGGCCTTAAACACCATGAGGAGGTTGAAAACACATGTGCCCAGTGTCTGCATTTTTGACAACTAGATAGAGAAAAAAATTATTTTTTTTAATAAAAACAAAATTGGCATCTTTTGCACACCTAATACTTTAGTAACAGAAAGGATTGATAATAAACAATATTAGAATATTATGATGGAGTGCTACCCAGTCTTCTGGTGATGCAATATTATTCCAGCCATTTCAAAATCAGCATCATACAAATTTATGCTGCAATGTCGAACTACAAAGATGACCAAATTCTCTAACTGCAAGATGTCTTTGATTAAATATTTAAAAGGGTTATATTAATAGTGCTTAGAGCCTGGAATAAGAGTGTGACACAATGGGTTCCCCATATGACCAACTGAACACATATGAAGTAAAGTCAGCCCTAAATGATGCTTTCAGAATCAGAAGTGTCAGCTTTTTTAATGGCTGGAAGACAAAATCTTTGAAGTTGAGTGTGGCAACCCACTGGAGCAAAAAGAAAGAAAATAATAAAGAAATAAATAGAAAAGATCAAGTGGCATTTGGTAAGAAACCAGATGTTTCCACTTGCAGCCTTACATAAGTAGGGTCCTGGCTGGACAGAGGGAGGAGCTGTTCATCTAACCAATCAGGTCAGTAGCAATTGCTCAGCTGAAGCAAGAAGAACCAAAAGAACCTAGTGCCTCCTGCTATGTCCACCCAAGGAACCTCATTGAAATAAACACCAAATTATTGCGAACCGGATGAGTGACTTCATTTCTTGCTGTTGATATCATCTTCAGTTTCTTGTGAATTTATTGCAAATCTTTTCCAGTCTTTGTACACATCAGCATAAACAAGAAGTGAAACAATGTGGAGATTGATTTGTCCAGTCAGTAAAAGACTGAGAGTGGGAGCCCATTGTATTTTCACAGCAGCACAACAAAGAACTAACAGCTGTAGAAAATAGTATAATATGGAAACAAAAGGAAACTGACTTGCTGAATTTGCTAGCTTGAATTACTTTTTATTGCATCCAGAAGGTTGACATGGCATAATCTATTAAATATCATAAACAGACTGGGTCTATTTGGATACAGAATTATTACTTTTCATGTATCAACATCACAGACTATGAGTCTTCCAGAAAAGACATCAGTATTTACTGATAAAGAATGTTTATCTACTTAACATAAATAAGGGAATACTGTATTCCAAGCAAAAGGCAGAAAGAAAATTTATGCAATTAACCATCCTTAGCAATGATTATACTGACATGCACACAATGATATTGAGCTTCAATTCAGTAATGACATAAATAACATGTGAGTTTTTAGAAAAGTATTGATAGATAAAGAAACCTCATCTCTCTACTAAAATATGAAGAATAAGATGAGCAATACTAAAAAAAAAAAAGTACATAAAAATAAACATGGGACTCAAGGAGGAGCATGACAAAAACAAAAGGAAAACTGGATAGAAGTGCAGTATCGGTGAGGATAGTTTGCAAAAGAAGTTAAAAGCATTCATAACAAAATATATATTGTGTTATATTCATATAGCACAATTACCTGACTTTTTTGAAACCATCTTCTAGGAAAAGGAAGTGGATAGAAGATTATGTGGGAACCTCAAAGAATTGAGAGAAGACTTAAACTTTTAGCATCTTCTAAGGATGTTAGAAAATTGTCAACACTTGACAATCTGGGTTAATTCAAAATATAACATTTCATACCTCGGCTTCCAAGATTGGTTGTACAATGCAGTTCACCCTTTCATGAGTTTCAAGAGCCTAGAACAAAAACAGATAAAAAATATTTGTGCAGAAAAAAGGCAATTCTAAGGAGCTTAACGAAAATTGTATTTGTATACTTCTTAATATCACTTTATATAAGAGTCAATGGGCATATATTTGTTAATATAATGTAAGATAATATGGATTGACTTGAGCAAAGTTTTTATGTATAGCTTATCATGCTTGTATTATTAAACACTGACAGATGAGCTGGTTGCCAGTCACTTACATAAACTGAAGTGTCAAAAGGAACAGAATTATTCTGGATGGTTCCTCCTGCTGTATTTATAGAAGAACTGCAGTCCCCTTTGAGTGATACAACAACAAGACTATCAGAAACTAACATACTTGGTAACAACACAACAAATAGGAACACTGCACTAAATCACATCTCAATACAACACTGGCACCACACAAACCATCAGTCAATCAATGCATTGTAAAACATACATTGCATTCCATGGGATTTCATTGTAATTGACCACCAAGGAGAGGTACCATTATTACAGAATCTGTTACCATCCTTCACCTATCACTAGAAGACTGTCACAGTCAGACAAGTCACATTTCCATCTCTTTTGGGTAGACAGGCTTGAAGGCCATGTGTGTTGGAGGTCACAAGAAGCTACAGATCCATCATATTGCATATATGATGGATCTATATGGATGGAGCTGGTAGTGACTATTAATATGGAGTATGTTAAAATTCACAAGCACCATTAATGAAACTGTGGAGTTAGTCTTGAAAAATATGACATACATATTTTGTTGCAGATAATTTGCACCCTTTTATGCATACTATTTCCTGATAGTGATGGTTTTTTTCAACAAATTAACAACTCTGAGCTGTACACAGGAGACATAATACTGGTTCCAGGACACTCAGCTGGCTTTCAGTTATTCTATTGTCTCTTGTGCACATTTAAACCCTGGGGACATGTTGTAGCAGCTACATCCAATAAACACAACTCAGTTATGAAAGATTTAAAATATATCTGTATAAATATACCCATGCAGTAACTAGAATACCTAAGCCATGTCAAATAATTTGTAAACTTCAAATAAAGACACTTTAGTTTTAAATCAAGTATATGCATTTATGCCAAACGTAACTAAAATAAATAAAACAAATATCATCATTTATTAATTTCTTCTCTACTATTCATCAACCCTGTATCTACAACAATATGTATTGCCCAATTTTATTTAGCAGAAAATTTTATACAAATTTGGTGAGTTTAAAGACAAATGGCAAACAGGATACCAGTGAGTTAGAACTATAAAATGAAAATCCACATATAACTAAAGCCTATGAAATAAAAATATGTATAATGTTACACTTTAACTTTGATACCAAATATTTCCTCTCACTAAACTTTAAAAACTGATACGTGACCAATTGCATAACTTATAAGATAAGGATAGTAATTCTTTTTTTGGTAAAAATTTACTTAATTCTTGATTCATTTTATCATTCATTTGCAAAAAATGCTTCTCAGAATCAAAGTAATGCTAGATTTTATTGTGTAAGTCTAAGGATACAATACATGTCTCATGTTTTCATGTATAGTATGTCCTTGAGCAGAGTAAACCTAGCAGAGCCCATCCCTTTTTTATGTCAGGTCACAGCCAATATCCCTCTGATTTAAAGGTTTACCTTGGTCAAAGACAGAGTTGTTGATTCCATTAGAGGAACTCTTTATCCTGGCTGATAACTTCAACCCAGTGATGCCATGTTATTACTGCTCTGAACATAAAATAATCATGGTACTGACAATAATAGGCACTGCCTTATGGGTGAGGTTTATTGCTTTAAATTTTCAAATGGCAGCAAATTTGTGGTTTTATATTTGTGGTTATGCTGTAACGGCTTTATGCAGTAAAGGCAGATTTTATTTTCTCAAAATTTTCCATGTTAACAGACTTTAGTTGTAAAGTAAGACACTGTCAAAAGGAATCTGACATTTTATTTTCATTGCCTATATCCAATTGTCAGCCATCTTTCAATATGCTAGCGACATATGCAAAAAACCTTTAAAAGTTTTATTTGTAAAATTAATAAAACATTTATATTTAATTTTATTTTCAACACAGTCATTGGCTTTTTCTTTAAATGTGAAAAAGTGTTGTGAAATTGTTTAAAAGTTGAGACTAACAAAAATACATGTAAATATAAGTAGACCATTTTTAAGATGTGAAATTATAATGATTTACTCATTAGTTGTTATAGTAACAATGTTTCTCCATCTTTCTTCAAATGTCTTGTCAAAATTGGTAACATTCCTGGCATTTCAAACTGAATCCTTTATTCACTCCATAGGGAGGATTGTTCTTATTCCAGAGCATATCTTATATCAGATAATTCTTTCTTGTGATGTTACTTGTATCTTCCAGAGAATATGACATTTTTGCTTCTCTCAACCCAGGGGTTGAACTCACAACCACCAGATAACCCAATTTGCTTTTAACCAATGCTATACTATCTATCCTGTAAGCCAATTTAGTAAAATAAACTTAGAGCTTTAAACATAATGGCATTTGTTTATTGAACCAGAATATTTGACTTTACCATAATTTGTCAAATTATGAAATAAATTAGGTTGTGGAATTTTGAGTCTTAGGATTAATGTCTTTCCTTTCTCAAAATAATGAGAACACTAGTCCAAATAAATTAGTGTATGATAATAAACAGACAATCTGAAATTTGCATCTTGTATAATTAATGTAGTTTATCATATATTTATAAAAATCTACTATTAATTATAAGTTTCTACCTACTATCCATTAATACCCACCATCTCATTTAATGGGTTAAATTTATTTGATATCAATTATGTTGCTTACTAAATCAATTCATTCTTATCTGGGATACAGTTTACAATGCAGAAACAGAATAGAAGAATGAACAAATATAAAATTAAAGTATGCAGAGATAATATTATATGAATGGCAGGTCTTAATAAAATCCATAACTTATTTAGATTTAACATTTTGGGGCATAATTTTAGATTTTATCTATTCTTATTGGTGAAAAGAAAGAAAAAAATGAGTAATACTGCATCTGTATTTGTTTATTAATTATATTTTCCATTAATATTTCTCATAAACATAGTAATTTCTTTCTAATTTCTTAATATATTCTTTCTTTGTATACCCCCATTTCAATATATGTTAAACTTCAGAGATTATTCTCAAATGTCAATCTGATCTACTAATTAGCAGAGAGTCAACAGAGAAATCACACCTGTTAACATGTACTATTATTATTGGATTGGTTCATTCATATGTGAATTAACAATTAATAGTAAGCATAGTCACTGCACTAGTTACACCACTCAGTATTGTCTAATTATTATTATTTGACAAAACATTTTAATAATCCCATATGAAGCTACGCAAAATAATTGTCTTTCTCTTTTCCAAGAATACAAAGCTTGATCAGTTAATAAACTAAGTACATTTCAAAAAGTCATATAGCAAATGAAGTTATTATTCCAATTACATTTTCAATTATACTGAACTCTGTTATAGACATGAAAGGCAACATCACCATATTAGCCAATCAAGTTTATCAATTGATCATACTGTAGTAATGGAATTAATTTTCTTTTGGAATTTGTTTTAAGTAAAAATTTCACCATGAAATAATTTCCCAATTCTAGTTCAAATGACACAGGTTTGATAAAACAGTTGAATTTTTCTTAGAATTAAATCTTGTAAAGATATATTAAAATTAAAGCAAGACACTTACTTTTGATTGGAAGGCTTGGAGAACTTCTAAGGCTTTTAATTTTCGAGTTTGCAAAGCTTGTTGTAATTCATCAATGTCCATAGACAGAATACAACATCTTTTTGTAACAGTTAGCTGAAACACAAAATAAAACATCTAGAAAAATCCCATTTAATTTCAATAGAAGTTAAAATTTGGTTTGTAAATAGCTTCACAAGAAACACAACATATTGCACCATATTCTGAGACTTGAATTAAATTCTAAAGCTTTGAATTAAATGTAAACATAATTCCTAAAGAAATGTGCTGGAATAAAACTGAAATTGGAACTTTATCTGCTTTATGCTATAAGTTCTATTCTCTCAAAACTTTCTATGTAGTGCTTAAAGGCGTAATTTTCATTTCTTGCAGTGCCTTTTGTAATCATATAAAATTGCTGAGTCTGCATATCAACTCTAACTGCTATTTCAAAAACTGTTCTTACATTTATACGAGTTAGAATATGGCCTGGTCATATTGCTGCTGATCCTATTAATGCCATAGTGGAAATAAAAAGTAACTTACATGTTATACATTTCACTTAGTGAGGATGGTGATAAGAATTTGAAGAGGCAGTACAGAGGGAGAAAAACAAGTAAAAAATGTCAATTCACCCTTTGTATTTATTTATTAATTTGTATTTGAGAAATATATATGATATTAAGTAAAACTGTTTATTTCTGGGACTGACCAAAGTAAGTGTAACCATGGACAATAAGAAACCATTGGCAATTGTACATCAAATATCTCAGTTATAAAGATCATAAACAGTGTCAAAATTAATGTTCTTTTTCATTTTAAGCATAAAAGGATAATTTGATTTTTTCATCATCAACAGAATGAACTTAGATAATAATATTTGAAGTTATGAATTAAAAATTGATCAATATTTTTTATAAATTGGGTTCTTTCTGAATTGTAATGAAACCTTGTCCAATGATCATTGTTGTTCTTATTTTATGCTTTTCCTCTAAGTCATTCTCTTATAAAGACTTGCAAATTTTTTCAATATTTTCCACTTAAATTTTCCAGATATATCACATGAAACTGTGTTTCATGGAAACAAACTTTCCAAATAATACTTCACTAATTCTTCTTCTTGAGCTAACATTCTTATATGACATGAAGTGGAAAGATTATATTGAATCTATTGCTAGGCTTGCTGCTAAGAAAGTTGGTACACTATGTCATGCTAGACAATTTTTCTCTCCAGAATTTATCTAATATATTTATAAATCTGTGATTCGTCCATGCTTTAAATATTGCTGCCACATATGGTCCAGTGCTTTTGCTGTATATTTAGAGATTCTTGATAAAATCCAAAGAAGAATCAACAATATTCTTGGTCCTGACCTAGCATTTCAGCTTCAGTCAACTTTCCCACCATCATAATGTAGCTTCTCTGTGACTTTTCTATTTGTCTTTTTACTTTCATGGTAATTGTTTTGATGAACTTTCCACTATGGTCCCTAAACTTTAGGAATTTAAGCACAGTACTAGATTGGTGGCAGGGTCTCATAAATTCACAGTTCAATTGGTTAGATGTAACTATAAGTTCTGTGCTAACATGTTTCTTTTCTTGCACTTATCACTTGTAGAATTCTTTCAGCTCCATGCTTTCCAGTCAACTTTGATCTTCAAAAATTTAAATACAATGTCAATTGTTATCTACTGTCTTCTTGATTACTCTTCCTTAATAATGTTTCTCTTTTTTCTTATTCTTTCACACTCAGTGTCTTAGTGGTTTACTGCATTGCATGGGGTGAAATGATTAAAAACAAAGAAAGAAAGAAAAATAACCAATCTTTTTCACTCAATATTTTCAGCTAAATGAAACAAAAAAGAATTACATCATTGCTTGGGAATCATTGTTTCAGTCTCCAAAATTATATTTGTCTGAAGAATAGAACATTATTTTTTTTATTTATTTGGTTGAGTTAGATCAGGCATTCATGAGTCTATCATACCAACCATCACAGTTCTGCATCAAGGTTGGAAGGTCATTAGGAAAGTATTATGTGCCATAACATTGGGCAACCAACTCGTCTTACTCCATGCCTAGGTGTCCAGAACACCTCATACTCATGAGTTCTTGTTTTGCTTGCCAGCAGTGTCCTGCAAAGTGCGTTCTGCATTTGTGTAAGATTGTAGAAATATCAAGGATGGGTCAATAGAGCTGTGATTTAGTTGGATGTTGTCTCCACAAGATGGTTAAGTATAGCTCCCAGCATCCGAGTGTACGTTCCACCAAATTTAGACTCTAGGGTTTTAGTTAATGTCCAGGCAGTGTGGCACCATACATTAACAATTCCTCTCCAGTGGCACAAAAGAATCTCTGCTGGAGATTGTCTGGTAGATCAGATTTCTAGATTACATCCATTTGATTCAAGGTGGCCCATGGTTTAGCTATGCGAATTTTCACCTCCTTTTCAGTAGAATTTATCTCATTTCCTAATTATGTAAAATATTTGACAAATTTTATTGATTCACCTGAGACAGTTTGCTGGTTGATGCCTATGAATTCATTTTTAGAGACATTGACAACATCATTGGCAGCATTTTGTAGAACTATGATATCAGTAATGATGTCTGCAGTGATAGCTAGGTCATATGCATAGTCAATATGTCATTTTTTTTTGCATGATATCAACTTGGTGATAAGGTAAAACCTAGATGATGATGTTTGTTGATGGAAGTTCTCAATATGTAGTCAAGGGTGATAACAAAGAGAAAAGGTACAGGGTGTCACACTGGAGTGCTCCTGCCTTGATGTCAAAGAAGTTAGTGTCTCCATGTGGAGATCTAACCAAAGATTTGGTATTTTTGTATAGCATCATTATGGCTGTTACTCTGGGAAGATGTCTTCTCTATTTTTCCCCTAGGTACATGATCAGAGGCTTTAGAGAAATCTACATAAGGTAAAGTGGTCTATAGATTCTTTGCCTTGATGATCTCAATAATCCACCAAACAGGATTTGTCCAACAGTTGATCTATTTTTTTTCAAAAGCCATTTTGAATTTTTGGGAACATTTTTTTCTACTTCCAGCTGTATTCTGTTGAGAAGCATTGAGTTGTAAATTTTTTCTGCAATGGCGGTGAGTGTGATTCCTCTATAGTTTTTTAAATGAAGTATATAGTCTTCAGTCCATCTTTTTAAGATTTCTTCATTATATGTGGCATTACAGAGTTGGAGTAGAATATCCAGCCTTCTGGAGGAATGTTATTAAGTCCTGATGCTTTCTTATTTTTAGTGTTTTTTAAAACCATTTCAAATTCTGCATCTGTAAAGTTTTCAGGCTTAATGTGAAGAGGATGTTCAATGATTTCCTCAACCTTAGTATCTAAAATGTCAGGTACATTTCCCAAGAGATTTTTAAAGGGATCTTGCCATTTATCCAGTCTCTCAACCTAGCTATTGACCTTTACCTTGGATTTATTTGTTGATTTTCTGCCACTGATCTCATTGACAGTTTTCCAAGCAAGAGCAGAAAGTTTGTTGATAGCAGCATAGCTGAAGAGTCAAATTCTTTCTTGGGTGTATTCAACTTGTTGATCTTCATAAAACTTCTTGAGTTGAGTTTGCACTTCATTGAAGTCTTGGATAGATTTAAGGGATGGATTTGAATTTCTTATGGTGGCTTTTTCTTTCACATTAGCCCTTTGTAAGTCAATGCTATTTGATTCCCAAGGAATGTGTTGCTGATGTTTAGGTTTTAAGGGCATGACATCTGCTGCAGCCTTTTCATGAGGAGTAACAAATTATTGTAGGTTGTATTAGATGGTTCTTCAGCATCTGCTTGTAGTACTTCAATCTTATTCCTGACAGCAATGGTGTACTGGTCTTTGAGATGAATGTTTATTGTTAGAGGAGATCAGTCATACGGTGGGAAGGCAAACTGCTTTTTCTTATTGGCTCTAAGGCTAAGTTGGATGGTGGAAAAGACAGTCCAATGGTCTGGAGATACTTCTTCAAATAGGGTGAAAGCTTGGCAATTCATTACACTGTTCTTCCACTTCTTGTTTATCTGGATGTGATCCAATTGGTGGTTCTTTTGAAATTTGGTGGTTAAGAATGCAAGATTATTTTTTTGTATAAAATCTTCAAGGAAGATCCTATTTCTGTTAGAGGTCACATGATATGCAAATTTGTGTACATCACTGACACCAACCAGAGCATTCATATCCCAACCAATAATCAGGAAGTTATGCTTTGGTACTAATCTGATAAAAGAAACAAGGCATTGATAGAAATGTCTCACCTTTTCTTTGTTGGTGAATAGCAAATGATGGTTGTTTCCATTGAAGCTAGTTATGATGAATTCGGGTTCAATTTCTTCAATGTTCATGAGCACTTTATGGGCTAGTGGACTGAGTAGCATGCCAGTACCATCAATGGTAGTACCTGTGGAATTTTTTCAAGCTGAGGCTATGGAATTTTATGTTATAATTTTTTTCTCATGTTGTCTTGATAGTATGTCCAAATAATATACCTAAACTTCTATTATCCATTAAAATTTATAATTTCATCACATTTTGCTTGTTTGTGTTGTTTTGATAACAAATAGAAAATACTTACAATAAGTGTGACAGCATGTAAATTTAACATGAGTAGATTATTAACATCATAACTTATAAAGTCAATAACCAACTAAAAGTAAGATGGTATTTATAATAAAACTGATACATTCATTATAACTTCACTGTTGTACATGTAAGAGTGCAAGTTGATGAATCTGGATATGAGATGAAAGGACTTTTTGGTTGGATAAGTTATGTGTGAGGGAAGAAGGCAGACAGGTTGATAACTGATGATTTGGAATCCTATTTTGATTTTGTCTTTTTTTTTAATCTTTGGCAAGGATACCCCCAAACCAGCAAAATCTAATTGATCAAAAAATTATTTCTTTTTGTGCAAAAAAATATGAAACTGGCCAGAGTGGAACTGTTTAACTCTACCAGGATATTTTAAAGAAAGTTTTAAATAGTAAAGAATTCCACCATAACCTTATTAACCAAATTAATAAGTTAAAAGTTAGCCTCAAAATAAATTTATAAAAAATAATGAGTATTATATAAAAAAAGCAGCTAACAGAAACCATTGTAATGAGGGATTATTTTTCATATCTTCATTTTTTACTTGCATTTTCACACAAAACTTTATAACTTCTTACAATTTGCCCTTTTATTTTTATTTTTCTATTTACATTTGGTTATTTTTTTAAATTATATAAATATTATTATACAGAAGGGCAATGTTTCAAGAATTCACATTTCATAAGCACATTTCCTATAACATTGATATTTATATTTCTTTATTACTTGTTCAAAATGTTATTGAAAAACATTAATGAAAAAATAATTAATAAGTTGTAGAGATGAAAAGTAGAAAGTTGGGAAAAATAACTCACATCAGAAGCCAAAAGTGATTCTTTTATCAAATTCAGGTTTTTATCTCTCTTATTTCTCTCCTCACCAATAGCTTGTTTAATCTTTATGCGCCTCTTCACATGGAGAAATACTTTCACCAAGATTACACCACCAATCAGCAAATAGATTCCTGACTTTGGATAATTCCAAAGTAAAGTCACAAACTCTTGCCAAGACAATTCCATTTATTTTTAATCCCTGGAAAATAAGATAATGGTAGTGAAATAATAACTTGTATATTTTATTTTGAATCCATTGTCAAAGAATAATTGATGGACATGAAACAGAAAATGCTTCCATAAGCTTAGGGTTACAACTTGAGAGCTCACATTTTCTTATCTCATGTAGATAAAATACAAATACATTTAGCATTCTGTGTTCTGGTTGGTAACAATAACACCAGTACCTTTTCTCTTGTGAGGACTGACGCAAGGAATCTATTTCAAATCCACAACTCACGACTTCCAACACTGCAATCTGCCATGTGAGACACTTTCTCCTCACTGTCTGTTAGCCTGTCTATTTATCTAGCTCAGAGCCCACACAACCTTTTGTACATCCAGGTGCCTGAATCAAACCACGTCCCACATCATGCTTAAACCATGTTTTCTGCGTTACGAAGGATGCAAGTCAGATCCAGGCAGGCAAGACACAATTAGGTTCTGAACCCATAAGTTATTATTCCTGCTACACTCACCCCAATCTCGTTATCATCACACAAACTGTAGGGTAGATGTGGCCTCTTGTTGTGAGCACTCCTCCAAAGGGGGACAGGCTCAGCCTCTTCTTCAGAAGAGCTCTCAGAAGGAGCATCTGCAGCATTTATCTCAGTAGTCAGGCTCTTAGGTTCACACTGGTGTGGTACAAAAATAAGTTTGCTCTCAGATGGCGCATCACTGTTGTCATTCACCAGCAGGGTTGCATCAAAGACAGGATGGTGAACATTTATACCGCACAGAGTTCCGCTAACCATGATGGAGTGTTGGCTGATAATACCAATGACACGTCCCTTCTTGTAATCTGGTGGTACACTGACTATTGGGGGGTTTCACCCAGACAGTATCTCCCACTTCATATGATGCACAAACTTATTGGTTGGATGGACATGCACAGTCAATCCCTTTTAGTTGAACTCAATACACATGAATCATATTAGCTGGTGCCAACTGGGATGTCTCATTGTCCCTTAGTGTGTCATTGTGCTAGTACACTGCCTCCATTATGGAACATCATTTCCTGGCCACTATTCATTTAACACCTGAGGGTACATAAGCACATTGGAAGTACATTCAAACACGCCATTCCTCAAGGAACCTCCTGAATTATTAAGTGCAAAATGCGGTGTCATTATCTGTCAGTAATTCTACCAGGGTCCTCATTCCCACAACACAGTTCTTAACCACACTCTCCGTATCCTACCACTGAAGGAATCACCAGATCAGTAATAGAATTGGGCCACAGTTGATGAGTGTCTGTCAAATAGTGTCTGCCGTCATAATGAATGATGTCCATCCCCAGTTGCTGTCATATATATTCCACCTGTAATCTTCCTGTCAGCCACTGCAAACAGGTGCAGGTCAATGGACTGACATTCTTTACATGTCTTGACTACCATTCTCATTTGTGCCTTTGTTATTTGAGGATCAACTTGTTTTGCAAAGTACCATGTCCTCATGACACCAGGATGCCCACTTTGCTGATGCACAAATTTAATCTGCTTGTACCCACACTCTTCCATGGATGCAACACAGGTGTTGTTACTTAGCCTGACCTCTCACTAAAGCAAGTCAAACTACCTGTGGTACTAGAGTCAACTGGTCAGTGAGGTTGCACTCTGATGCCATACTTGGCAACTAGCTTCTTGATGATTTCCAGTCTTCTTCTAATCAGTATCTCACTTGCGAACCTGGACCAAATCCTGGCCTTCCCTGTTAATGTGTCTGATATCCAATGGTACACTCATAGAGAGCCTGTCTGCAGATGCAGCCTCTTGGCCTTCAACTGAAGAACCAGGTTAACATGGTCCAGGTCTGGCAAGGTCTTGGCGTCCAGGTCTGCCAAGTTAATGTGTGCTGTGTTGTTCATGGGACTTAACCAATATGCATGCTCCAGTATAATTCTGTCCTCTTCTAGCAAGACGCTGATTGCTAAAGAGTTGGAGTTGATCCATATGTTGATTTTCTCCCCCCGTCTGCATACCAGTCTCCATGGGTAGGATTGTCCTGTCACATTCTCATCAGGGTCTCCTCTAAAATGCATATGTAAGGAGGGTATCAGTTGCTTCAACACATCCTTGGGTAAGCATGCTAGTGCTGCATTTTATAATACCTGTTGCCACATGCAGCCACCCACACACAGGTAGGTGGCGCATAAGCTTCTCACACAGGGAAAAAAAACAATGATGACATCAGGAATGTCTGAAATTGAAGTTCCCAATCTCCATAACAATCTGCTTTGCTTCTTCCGTACCTTCAGGCCCAGTACCCAGGCTCCACTCTTGATCTGTTCCAGGTCCTTGCAGACCAAGCCAAATTGGGTCAGCTTCACCTATACTCTCATCGACGATGTTAATGTAGATGTAACCTCAGTGTAAAAGTTTAAAAAGTAACCTCAGCATACCTAGATGACTAGGTACACTAAGGTTACTTTTTAAACTGCCTTTTCCTGAGACAGTATGGCGCTAATGACGATCTTCATTATTTGGGGTACCACATTGCCCGAAGCCCAGTCTGGTTAGGTAGTACCTTCTGCTATTGAACATCATGGTCTGGAATGGCCAGAGTGATTCACTGACCCTAATCTGCAGATAGGCTTTGCAAATATCTAGAAGGGACTCTGTTGACGCCATTCTTGCAACTTGCTGGCACACGTCTGCATCAGCTGTAAAAGTGTTGACAAGCTGGTTAAGCTCTCGGTAATCCAGCACTAGCTGTACCTTTTCCTTGTTCTGCTGGACCACAGGCATCAAAGGGATCAGGCCCTTAGAGGGACCTAGTTTGTGTTCTGGGTATGGAATCAACCAGCCATCTCTATCCAGGACGCAGGCCTGATGCAATCAGGCACACAATATTCCGCCATGTGTTTCTGGAGCTTTGGTGGTTCCTTGTCCTCCATCCACTTCCATGAGGCAATCCAAGCCTTCTGGTGTTAGTCAAATTTGACACTGAAGTCAGGCTGGTATATCTTCAGTGCTGCACACACAGAAGCTGCCTCCTGAAATCACAGCACTCCCATGTGCGTGATGTGGACACTGCCTTGATGGCATTGTACCCAAGCAGCAAATCAAAGTCCAGGAGCTTCAATAGAGATTCTGGCCTCTGTAGTGATCCCAGCCATCCCAATGCCACAACATACATGAGTCTCACCATTTATTGTGGTCACCAGGACTCTCTTTCTCCTCCAGGTGTTACACAATCTTTTGCTGACTATCATCTGGCAAGAACCCGAGTCAAGGAGTGCCGAACACAGCAATCCATTGACATATACATAACTCACGTTGGTCCTAGTAGTAGACTGTGACGACCAGCTCTTCCAAAACAGAGCTCTCCTTTATAATGGTTTGGGCGAGGTTCAACAACATCTATGCTTGAGTTTGCTCACAACTCAGTGGGTGCCCAGGCAGGAATGCATATGCTATCTTTCTCTCAGGCACTCCTCTAAACAATTGCACCAGCTTTTGTAATACTGCCATGTAAACAGCTACAGTAAACAATAACACCAGTACCTTCTCTCTCGTGAGGATTGACACAGGGAATCTATTTCAAATCTATTTCCAACACTGCAATATGCCATGCTAGGCACCTTCCCCTGTCTGTCTATTGGCCTATTAATCTAACTCAGAACCCACACAACCTTTTGTACATCCAGGCACCTGAATCAAACCACATGTCCCACATCCCACTTAAACCATGTTTTTTGCATTTCAAAGGATGTGAGTTTGATCCAAGCAGGCAAGACACAACTGGGTTCTCTTCCTCTGCTGAACTGGTAAATTATTATTCTCAGTACATATTCTCAAGCAGTTGTCCATTTTTAAGTATTGACTAGGCTAAATAGCTAACTAGGCATTTTAATATACTATAAACCAAAATACTCAGTTAATAATCAGTATTTTGGTGTTTGGGCATTTTGAAAGACTAATTATGGAAAGTTGATAACATTTCAGTGCCCGCTATCATATGAATAATATACATTTTTATTACATTTTCCTAAAAGTTAAAAATTTATGCTAATTTTGTATAAAATATAATTTAATGTTATAATATTTAGATAAATAGCTGTTATTAAACTTTTTAAAGTGATCTGCCACACAAGAGTATAACCATCACTGTATTTCTATTCCTCATGTGATGTAGTGAATAAATCACAATAACTGGTTGTCATTTTGATTCCATGACGAAAACAGCAAATGCAGAGAAATCAGATTTAAAAACTGGCATTTTAGGCATGAAAAAATTGTTACAATATTTGTTAATATAGTTGTTAGAGAAAACAAGGTTTTCAGTCAATGCATAACTTACTCGTCAGTGTGTTTGCCCATAGTAACACATTTTGTCCTAATCATTCTAACCTATTTGATGGTTTAGTTAGAAATCCCGGTTCGAAAGAAAAATCAGAAAAAAAGGGAAAATTGAATGTCTTTGGCTAGATGCGAAAGTTTCTCATCATTATTCTCATGATCTAGTTGGCCGAATCGTCTTGCTTGATAAATTGTCTGAACTTGGAATTGTTTTCGCCGTTTCTTTCTCCTGTTGTTTTTAATTTTATTGAAAGCATGTCTCCCAAGCCCACTATTTGGTGAGGGCGGTGGATTGGCCGTCGATTCCCCCCCCACCACCACCACCAGGTCGATGCTTGGACTTAAGGTAAGCCATACATTCACTTGTTATCATGAGGAAGAAAGCGGACTAACACTCACTGCCACGTATGTTGGGGCATTTATTATGACATAGCAATAAATCCGGATAACCTTATTTTCTTCAATTTCTTTTTAGAATAGACAATGGGACTTATACTAAGTTAAAACTTAATGTTGCGAAAGGGTAAAATCCAAGTGTCAGCCAGGACTCTTTGCAAATTACCTCCCCCTCTCATTGTTCCCTCTGTTTTTGTCGTTCTTGTATGTGTTATATGTAATAGGAGTAGGTAGGCTTTCCTACCGCCCGGTCAACACTCCTCCCCCTTCTCTTGGACATGAGTAGAAGCTTACGCCTTGTTTCTCATTTAGGAAGGGGTTCCCGGTCTCTCTCTCTCTCTCTGGCCTCTGTATTAGTGCAGCTCTGTTTCTCCCGTGATGTGTGCAGTCTGTGGCATCACCTCTTCATTCTGAGGGTACACGGTTGACAGTTCTCTGATTGCTGTTTCCAACTGGTAGTTAGGAGCCCTAACTTTTGCGTAGCATCTTGAGCGGCCGCTCTCATCAACAGTTGTATAATACCAGGTGCATGTCGCGCATGGAAAGGTGTCCCTGCAGTCACCTCCAGTGGGCAACCCTGAGGCTGCATGTTGTGCCAACTCCTCTCTGCCCACATCACAGTCGATAACTGTCTGCTTCTTTTACTTTGGGCCATCTCATCTTCCAACCAAAATTCCACATGACTTACAAAGACCGAAAAAGTAATCCTAAACTAGCCACTCAAAAATCACCTAAACCCCTCAACATTTCGTTCTCCAACATCCATGGCATTAGAACAAACTTCTCCAGTATGGAATCTTTGCTCACTGCAAACTGCCCGGATAAACTGGCACTCTGTGAGACCAACCTTGTCTTGTCTATCCCCTCTTCTGATCTCTCGATCCCAGGCTACCTTCCTCTCCTCAGAAAAGACTCTCTAACCCACATGCATGGCCTTGGTGTCTATGTCAAGTACCATCTGCCTCTGGCCAGAGAGTGGTCTCTCTTCTTCCTTTACTGCTCTCCATCCTCTCAAGACTGTGGGATACTTGATAGCATTTTTGACAGCATAGACAAAGCTCTCTCCCTTCACCCGTTTGGTCACATATTTGTGTTTGGCGACTTTAACGCCCATAATACCATGTGGCTTAAGAATGCTACTACTGACCACACAAGCATTCAAACGCTCAATTTTTCAGTCTCTCAATCCCTCACGCAGATAGTTAAATCCCCACTTGTTTTGCCTTCAACCAGGAAGGTAAAGCCTCTCTTCTCAATCTGTGTTTTACCTCCATCTCCGAGTCCTGTAGCGCCACGCAACTCTGCCCTCTTGGTAACTCTGATCATGCGGTAGTATCTGTTAACATCTCCTTCAAATCCACCCCCTGCAAAGAACCTCCTACCACTAGAACTTTGTTCTACTATCAACGAGCTGACTGGGACGCGTTCCGTGATTTACTCCACGATGTCGTCCAAGAATGTGCTTCTGAGGTCTCATCCTGGGTTAAAGCTGGAATCGACGCTTTGATCCCCTCAAGGAAATTTAGGGTCAAGTCACGCTCATCCCCCTGGTTCTCTGCTGCTTGCTCAGCCATCATCGCCCATAGGAACCACTTCTTTCACCTATTTCGTAGCGACATGGCTGACTGCAATAGACGTCTCTTTGCCTCCGCCTGTAACGAGTGTAAGCATGTCCTCAATGATGCTAAGTCACTATTTGCTGCTCGGATGAAGGAGCGTACTGCATCTCGCAAATTTGGCTCGAAAGATTATTGGCGTCTCTGCAAGAGCGTATTGAACAATTGCAAACCCTCTATACCTCCTTTGTTCAACCAGTTCGAAGTCCTGACCTCCTCTGCCGAAAAGGCTGAATGCTTTGCTCAGAAATTTTCATTCAACTCAATGCTCGACTCTTCCGGTGTACCCATACCCGACTTCCCTCTTAGAGCTGAGGCCCTATTGAGTGGGTTACACATAACCCCATCTTTGGTATTGGGCATTATCTCCAATTTAGACCCCAACAAGGCTAGTGGTGGAGATTCCATTGTCTTTAAGAAATGCATGCCTGAACTGGCACCTGCCCTCTCTAAACTATATAACTACTGCCTCAAGGAATCTTGTTTTCTGTAGAAAAATCACGTGGTAGAGATAAACACTCAGTTGTGGAGCAAGCTAAGTGAATAATAATCCAACCTTTAGAAAGAGAGCTATTTATGTTGCCATGGAGCATCTCATTGTGCTAAAGTGGGATAGTCCATTGCTTGGGCTGTGATTGGCTGCTGGTACCCAAGTGGAGGTATTTCTATATAAATACCAGCTTGATTCATCAGTTAGTTTGCAGGGTTTGTATTAAGTTACATATATACACCCAGAGGTTGCGTGTTTTAACTAGTGCTTCCGTGAAAGACAAGCTATTTGAAACAAACGGTCAGCTTTTCGTTTATTTTGTGTTGTAAAGTTTTTATTTTGCTTTGTAAAACGTTGAATTTTTTCGCTTTTTCCACCAGTTTTCTTTTGTGTACGTTTTGATTTGATTTGTTTTTGTTTGTTTTTTTTTCTTTGTGTTTTTTTTTTTACCCCGCTCCTGTTTTAGTTTTTTATTCTTTTTAATCTGTTGTTATTTTAAATTTATTTTTGAAGTTTGACTTTTATTTTGTTTGCAAAAATACCTTAAAAGATCTACGAACGTTTTTCCTTTTTGAGCAAATCTGGGGTCAGCAAAACCCCATGGCTCTAAAAACATAATATTGTCACCGTCTCAGGCGGTGCAAAACCCACCAACTGAAAATTTGCCACGGTGGAAAAAGCGTCACCGCGGCAAAAGCATCGGCCTGGATAGAAAACAGGCCGCAAAAAGAAGGATGCGACCTACTACAGCCTCTTAAAAGAAAAATCGACAAATACGTCAAGGGGACTGAGCTCTTAACCATCCCGGAGGCGTTAGAGGCGGTTAACTCAAGAATAGTTTCCCCGCTGACGTCCGGCGTGAAGAGTCGGAAATTGACTGGAGTCAGCCCTATCAAACGATGGAAGAGACACTTAAAAAGCTAAACATCGTTCCAAGGATCTTGGCGAGGAGGTCAAATGCCATGTGGGATATCCTCTTAGCCACAGAAGGAGAGGCAAAATTGGTTGCTAAAAGGCAGTACAATGGCGACCAATAACATCAGACTTCAGGCGGAATACATGGGTACCGACGTTTTAAAATCATTCAATGCATGAGGTGCCGTGGATATTTCAGCAGATATAGGCTGGGTCGTTCTTCACCCTTCATTCGGACCAGTCGAGGAGGTCTCCGTAGTTACATATCTCAAAGTCGGGAATTGCTACGGGCGACATGAATAGTTGCAAGTAACATTAAATAGGGCGTTCAGGGATGTACCCAATACCCGCTTCAATAGTCGGCAAAGACGGATGCTGGTGGTTATGGAGGAAGAAAGCCACACTGTTGGAACTGTGGGATTTGGGCATATGTCCAAAGACTTCCCAGGTAAAATTTCCTTGCGTCCTCCACCCGCCCAACAACAACTTGGGGGTGGAAACACAGCAACAACAAAAAAAAAAAAAAAATAGATGTCTCAACATACTCCATCCCTCTTTATACAGAGCCGTTAAGCTAACATACCCCATGGATGTCCCACGGAAATGCCCTGGATGGGCGGATGATGTCAGAAAATGGTGTAGGGAGCCTGGGGCATTCCGTCGGTATCCTGACTGATATTTTCCGCCCGTATGTGAATAGGTTAATTCTGTCTTTTATATTTTTACAGGGCCCTAGAAGATGGAAACCAAGATAGCTAAATTGAATGTGAGGGGCTTAAGGGATCGGGGTAAGGCTGCCCGCCTGCTCTGGGACCTTCTGTCCCTGGATGTGGATGTTGCCACTAGATCACTGTTTGCAGTGCCGATGTTTTATTTTTGTGCTGGAGGATGACTTTGTCGTCTATTCAGCATATGGGGACGTCGTTTGCCAGAGGAGTTTCTTTGCTTTGTCAGACGGACTCTTGATATATAAGGTGGACCTTGTGCATACCGATTCGGACAATTGTTGATCGTGGCCGATGTTGCCATGAAAAGTGGTTCGTTCGGTCGTTGTACGCTTATCGCCCAATGACCAGGAGGAACGGAACTCGTTTTTTGGCAGTTGGGGCCGACTGGTTGATTCAACGTACCATGTTTTAATGGGGACTGGAATACCATCCTGGACCCAAAGTTAACAGGGGGGCGGGGATTTCAGTCTGAGAAGTTCTCGATCATAGCCTGGTTGATCTGATCGGCGATTATGGTCCCGTCGATTGATGCCTAACGCGATCATCCACTGGGAAAATGTGGACGTGGGCTCTTTGTGGCCTTCTGACAAGGTGGTTATCTACCTTGACAGGATGTTACATTAGAAAAACCGACATAGATCTATTAGATTGCCCTTTTTCCACTGGGTGTTTAAACTACATTCGGACCAAAACCTTCGTTTGTGTCGGGTGGCGTTAGACCATAGGCCTAGAATGGCTGGTTACTGGATGTCCAATCTGTCTTTACTGGACAGGCAGGACTTCCGGGAGCAGCTAACTAGATTAGTGCAGCGGAACATTTATTAGGGGCGGTTATCGGGAATAGGTGGTGGGAAAACCTTAAAAAGTAGGATTAGGTCTTTCACCACTGATTTTTTAGAAGAAATGTTGATCTAGATAGAGCTGAAAAATGTGAAATGCACTTAAAGCTAGTTACACCCAGGCGGTTTACTGGGGGGATCCCTAGAGATAGCCTTGGCTAATACATAGCTGGATCGCTTAGAATAGCGTTAAAATAAATGGGCCAGGTAATTAGACATAAAACAATAGCAAGATGTCTTCGAAGCTGTGAACTTGGGCGCAGATCTGAGCGTTTAAGATATCCGTCAAAGGTTTAATGTTGCATTTGTGAAGTCAATATCCCCAGAGGGGCATATATATATATATACTGACGATATGTGCGATATATTTATATATATTTCGAGAACCAGTTTACCAAGGAGCCTGGTCTCCGTGAGGAGGAGTTTTAATTATTTGGCTGATTGTTTCCTTTTGATTTTGTCGACAGAAGCAGTAGCTGTTAGGGAGAGATCACGGAGGGAAAAGTCTTCCGGATTGAAGAAGGTCGGCAGAGGCAAGTCACCCGGTCTGGATGGTTTGCCCTATGAATTGTACCGGAGGCTGTCGAACATCTTTGTTCCGATTTTGGTGAAGAGTGTTCAACAACTGGTTTCAGTCGGGTCCATCCCAATCGGATCACCAAGGGTGGATCACTCTGTTGAAAAAAGAACAAAATTTGGTGGGGAAGCTTAGATGATTACAGGCCCATAACTCTGCTAAACAAAGAGTTAAAGATTTTGGCCAAGATCCTGCAGGAGCGTTTGCAGTCAGTTGCTGAGTCTGTTGGGACCTGAGCAGACTTGTTCTGTGAGGGGCAGACAATTCAGAGCAACCTGCATCTGATCCGCACGATCATAGAGGGTGTAAAAGACGACAATTAAGCCGCTGATCAATTTGGATCAGTCCAAGGCATTTGATAGGGTTGACCATCGCTACCTTGCTACTGTCCTGCAGGCCGCTGGATTCGAACCCAACTTCTGCCGCTGGATTAGCCTCCTGTATCGCTCCTCCAGTGCTGTGGTAACCTCTATAACGGAAGGTTGTCGGACGAGTTCGAAGTCCTGTCCTCCTCTCGACAAGGTCAGGGTTGTCCGCTTTCGCCTCTCCTTTATGCTTTGGCGTTTAAGCCTCTCCCATAACTGAAGGACAGACCTTAGAACCGGCCCTACGGGAATCGCCATCCCTGGAGGGTCTCGAGCCAGGGTTTCTGCGTAAAAAATGACGCATTATCTTTCGTGTCGTCCCAACAGCGACATTGAGGATGAGATACAGAATAAATTTTTGATCGGCAATAAAGAAGGTGACAGGGCCAAGATAAACCGCGACAATTATTATTGTTATTCTACATTTTCCTGACTGCTGGAAGTCCTCTTCGATTGTTCCTGTCTTCAAGAACTCTGGCGACCCCTCTGACCCTTCTAACTACCGTCCTATCAGTCTCCTACCCCTCTTCAGCAAAGTCTTTGAAGCCCTAATCAATACCGAAGTGGTTAACCACCTCACATCCCATGATCTGCTCTCAGACAAGCAATATGGCTTCTGCTTTGCCCGATCTACAGCTGATGTGCTTACGGCCATCACTAAAACTGTCTACCAAGCTCTTCAAAATAACTGGGAAGCTTGTGCCCTAGACATCTCCAAAGCGTTTGATAGGGTTTGGCATGCCGGCCTTCTTCGCAAGCTCCAGGGTTATGGCATTACGGGTCGATTGTTTCACCTAATACACTCATTCCTGTCAAACCGTGAATTGAAGGCCATTCTCAACGGATTCTCCTCCAGTTCCTATCCCACGAACGCAGGTGTTCCTCAAGGCTCCATCCTAGGCCCCACTCTATTCCTTATCTACATAAATGACCTTCCTGACGTCATAAATTCCCAAGTTGGCATCTACACGGATGACACAAAAATTTATTCCTGCCTCAAAAACAAATCTAGTGTCACTGACAAAACTAACCTGGCTGTGCACCTCGAAAAGAACCTCCAATCGGTTGTGAACTGGGGCAGGAATTGGCTGGTCAACTTTAATGCTTCAAAAACGAAATGCTCTCTATTAATCACCACAGATCCTTCCCTGCCCTCCATTAGAATGTCCGACGCTCAACTTCTCGAGAGCACCTCTCTGCGGCTACTTGGTCTCACGTTGACTGCTGACCTGAGATGGAACAAATACATTGAGTCAATTGCTTCGTCCACCTCAAGGAAAATTGGCTCCCTGTGCTGCGCCAGGAAATTTTTGATCCTCCAGATCTACAAATCAACAATTTGCCCTTGCATGGTGTATTGCTGCCATATATGGTCTGGAGCCCCTTCTGTTTGCCTTGGGGTTCTTGATAGGCTCCAGAGGCGGATCAATTAGAATAGGAAATTTTTAAGCATTTTCCATCTTCTTAATTCCTGTCCATTTATTGTTCTCTCTCCTTAATAGTGTTTTTTTCTCATATTCCCTCACACTCAGTAACCCTTCATCTTAGAGGCTTTATTGCCTTGCTTGGGTATGAAATGATTAAAGGAAAAATATACACCCTCAGCTACAAACTAAATAAAGCTTCCAATTTCACCCCTGCTACCAGGAGTGACAAATTCAGAATAGTAGCCACAGTAGTTGCTGATTAATTACTTAATGTTAGTCTTTCATATACTATCCAAGTGAACAGTTTCCTTGCCATGGATTTTGGCACCTGTCCCATACCCTTCACTAAGACTTTCCATCTGCATAATGCTAATAGAACAAATAAATAAGAATACTCAAATTCACCTTATATGGAAGACTGGGCTGAAAAGTTCTTGACTCGAGGGGGAGGAGACAAAAAAAAAACAAAAAAAACATTCTGACATTTAGTCAGATTCAAGAAAGTAGTTTGGGCTAAGAACTTTTTTTAGCTCCAATTGTATTTTCAATGTAACTTTCTATCTTCAGCTAGCAGGAATTTAATAGAAGTACTCTTATCTTATTGTCATTTTTTTGAGAGTGAGTATCAAATTTTCTTCATTACTAGTTTTTAAGTTCTTTTTAGATGAAAGATATAAAGAAATAGTAACTTTTGAGTACCTTCACTGTCAGTGGATTAAGGCATTGGTTAGTGAATTTGACAGCATAGTAATTGTAAGTTTATTCCCTGAGCTGAGTAGTATGGATATGCTCTGACTCCTCAATAGAAATAAGAGTAATGATAACTGAGCAATACTAAAAAAATAACCAACAATTAAACAAAGATATGCCTAAAAATGGATAGAACAATCTTGAATAAAGGGTTCAGTTCAAGATTCCTTGAAGGTTACCAGATTGACATACACCTGAAGAAGGCAGGGGAGCACAATAACCAAAACATTGTGATGATAATAGGTAACTCAAACTGCCCTAGTTTACAGTGGAAAGTCAAAATAGTGGAATGTCCTTCCATTTCAACTGCTGATATTTTGCTTATTTTTTTAAACTATTTTGATAAAATGAACAAAATTTAATCTTTTCTCTTTCTAGAGATATAATTCATTTTCATGTGTGATGATTAGTTTTTATTCCACCTCTTTTTAAATTATGTCACCATTTTAATAATGGTCAGCATTATTTTGCATTTTTGAAGTTGACAATTTAAAACTTGTACTTGGAGTTGTGTCTGCCTACATATATCAAATTAGTTCTATCTTAAAGAAAAAAGGATGTTCATCAATTTGGTGGTTTGAAGTTGTTTTTCACAAAAAATTCTAAGTTGAAATGAAATACCAGAGAAATTAAATTCTTAAAAGAAATGAAAATTACACCTGTTTCATCTTTAATAATCAGTTGATTTTCTCTTCACTAATACAACTCAAAGCACACATGAATCAGAAAAAGGACATACTGCATTCATTTTGTGTAAAACAGTTGGGTCCATGCATTAAAATTTGTATTACTGACCAAGTGAATGAACATTGCCAGTTGAACACCATTTTAAATCAAACTTTTTTCATCGAAGAATATTTTAAATCTTCCTTATATTTTCTTTAATGAAGCATTTTAAAACAGTATAAAGAAGGTACCTCCTTGAGATTGCTTAAAAAAAAAAAAAAGCACATAGCATGAATAAAAAGACCCTTAAACTTGATGAAAATAATTTTTTTATTGTCTAAATGTTTATTATTAAGAGGTAAGATCAAAGTAAGTTTTTTTAAACTTTTTTACATTTTTTAATCATTCGTAGCATGTTCAAAATTTTCATCAAATCTTTTTTTGAGTCAGCAAAATTGACAGAAAATCGATCATGTCAACCATTTTTTCCATTTTATAAACAAAATGAAATTCTCCGTTTAAAATTCTTTTAAAAATCAATTATAATTTTTTCAAAACTTATTTTAAGAAAATTAGAAATTATAAAGTTTATTTAAAATATTTTGAAACAAACATTACTTACTTTCTGCACCCAAAAAAATGTAGTTTAAAAATAAAACAAAGCAGGCTTTAACAATGGTGTCAATTGACAAGTGATGAATGATTTCATCATATATTGACAGCTTACGTGAGGGAAAGTTATTGTATAGAAGGAAAGAATTGACATAATTATTTAGTTTTAAGTGAACCAACTTATTTACCTCATTTTTTTCTTAAAGAAAACTTTCAGCGCTCTAATTTTTTGGGTTTTTTTGTACTTAGCTTTCACCTTTATATTTACAATGCTTTATGGAAAATATATTATAAAAAAACTTGAAATAAGAATTAAGTGTGATAAAATTTCATAAGGTATCTGATTAATGTAGGTAGCTTTCTTATGAAATTTTATCAGACATGTACTATAATTTTATGTACATTTATTACATTTTACTGTGTTATTTGTATTTCCATTCATTTTATTATTAATTTTGATATTTCATTTATGGAAAAATGTCATAACTGAGATAATATAAAAATAGGATCATATAAATTTTATAAGATGTTACTAATACTTGTTGGTACCCTACTCAGTTGAAATTGAAAAATCAAATTAACTTCTCCACACATGTTTTGCACAAACAATTCACAAAAATAAAGGCCATAACAGCAGGGAACAATACTTAACTCAAGTAACATGGTATTTTATTATATTCTTGCTGGTCTTCTGTACATTTGAATTACAGCTGTTTTATGGACACAAAAGCTATGTATAATTTTTTTTTTTTATATATAGTGGGGGTCTGCTGATTGTTATAAGCTATACAACTTATAATGCTGTAAAGATAGATCTACTTAATAACACCATTGAGTAAACTGTACACTGTTTTCACTAATTTTAGAATATTTAACAACTTTAATGTAAAAATAATAAAATAATTTAAAAAATAACAAATAATTGCTTAAATATTCATTTATCAAAAATGTTTTTCGTTTTCAGACAATATTATCCATATTAATAAAAACAAGTAAAAGCATTTGAAAATAATTATTATAATTCAGAGCTGATTTTCAGGTAGAGGGGGTCTGATTAAAAAAACAAAACAAAACATGATTTGCTTTCCCCAAAGCCTTGTGCTTTTAACTAATATAATGACTAAATTGTACAGTATTGAATTTCTAGAGTTTTCATAAAATTAGTTGGGAGGGGGGGGTAATAAGTATAAAAACATATATTTTTACCACGACTTTAAAAAAAGAAAACATATTTATAATAATTTCCATCATTTGTGAATGGTTTCTGAAAGTTTCATTAAAATCTGACAATTATTTTAATATTTGCAAGATTTTCCAAATCTCTCATACAAAAAAAATGCACTAAAATTTGCTGCTATTTCGTACTTCTGCTGACACAAAGAGAAACAAGTTTTTTGTTTTTTTAATCAAAAGTTAGAATGTTCTAAAAAGAAGGAAAAATTTTAAAAAATAATTAAAAAAAATATTGTGTTCTTTCCTCTTAATAATAACAAACATTTTGACAATAAAATTTTGTTTTCATCAAGTTTGGGGTCTTTTTCATCATGATGCTCGTTTTTAGCAATCTCATGGAGGTACCTCTCCATAGATTGGCTAAAAAATGAGTATACCAAGATGAAAAAATGTCCAAACCTTAATAAAAACAGATTTATTGTCGAACAAAATCTTTATTATTAGGAGGAAGGGTCAAATTATTAATTTATAGTTTTTAATCCTTTAGTATGTTTGAAATTTTGGTTAGATTTTTTTTTTCTTCTTCAGTGGAAATGGGTGTTAGATTATTAGTATGAGGAATTTTAGCATCTTTTTTTGTGGTGAAAAGCATATCGATTTGGAAATTTTTTCAAAAATGAAATAATTGTCAGATTTTAATAAAACTTTCAGGACTTATTCACAAATGAAATTATTTTAGAAAATCTTTATAAAGATTTTTTTTTTTTTTCTTACATGCAATATTTTAAAATTAAATATTTGTTTCAAATCAGATGAATTAGACTATGGAATATTAACTGATTTAAATCAGTTAATATTCCTCAAATAAAGTTTCAAAAGTATGTTTTATTTTTGAAAGATTTTTTTTAATAAAAAAAATTACATCATGACCTATGGCATGCCACTTATCAGCTATTTTTTAGCAATTTTCTAAAGAAAACTTCTTCCAGCCAATTTAAAATTAGTTTTCATATACAGAAAATGCAAAGTATTTTGCTTATTAAAAATATTAGAATTTATTAACTTGAAATTAAAACTAAAATAAAAGCTTCAAGAAAAACTTTTCATTTTAAAAATTCATTTTATTGCGTTTCTGTGGCGTCTACCTAATTAATTTTTCTTTTATTTTTGAAGATGCATAAAAACAACGACTAAAAGCAAAATTTATTTGAGCATGACAGTTTGGACAAAATACAATATAAGTACTTTAAAACTAAAAAAAAAAACTTATAATTTTACTTGCACTGATATTTGTCAAAAAATAAAATTGTTTAAAAAGGTATCTAGTTTTCCTTAGTTTTTTACTTTTAATGGTCATTCATTTCTTCTACAATTCATGGCTGGCAATATTTTTTTTAATTCTCAGGATTTGGGAATTACATTGAAAAATTATTTACATTTAAAAAAAATAAAAAAACTGGTTAAATTTTTAAAAAAAATTAAATTAAAAGTAAACAAGATAAGCTTAACTTTGGTGCTTGGGTCGATAAAAATTGAAATGTAAGTAATTGGTAGGTATCTTTGCTTCCTAGTCTTTTAACTTTTAAATTTCACTAAGACACAAGGAGTGTACTCGGGATGGAAGAGCCAGTATTACCGTTCACCGATATTTTTATCTTTTCAAGTCAAGGAAAACAAAGAATATATGAGCAGGTAGACCATAATGTACGATAAAACACCTTTTTTCTCAATCATAGTAACTAAAGAAAGACTTAATGTTGTCACAGAATTCTGATCTTTTTTTTCCGACTGAAAAATAAGTTACGGAATTCCGCTTTTGTTTAGTTTTTACTCTTTCAATAAGTCTCATTTTAAACAAGTGAATTCCTAAGAGGATGACATGGGTATAAATACCCAAGGGATATTGTTATAGTAGTAATTGTCCGTGGTGCACGCAGGCTGAAGTCCACAAAAAAAGGACATATTTTCACTGTAAATGACCGCCGATGTCAATGAAAAAGGTCTATGCTTCATTTCATACTGATGATATCTTTCTATTTAGGAAAACTACGAACAAATACCTCTCAACAGATGAAATGGATAAACAAAAAAAAATACATTTCAAGGAAAACATTTTCCAAACAGAAACAATATGGAGCAAACTCAAAGAAATGATAAAGGGGCAGATTGTCTTAGAGGAAAATTTCAAACTTAAGAGGAAACAGAATTACCGTATTCCTCTTTGACCAGCAGTCGCTAAAGATCATGTGGTAGCAGACTCGCAGAAATTACAACTAACAACGTGTTGTACGAGATGTCTATTTTCATTTTTTTATATTTTTACGGAACATTAAAAATTATTGTCATAATTTTAACCGTTACGACTATCATCTTACTACTGAGGGTTAATTTGCAGATTAGGACCTAATATTTACATGTAGCTGTAGCTGTAAATGTACATGCTTCACTCGAAAATCACTTGATAAATTTGATAAAATCTACCGTTTTGGAATTATCGACAGTAAAAGTTCGGATTCATTCGCGTTGCGGCAGCCATTACTACGTTGTTTGCATACATTTTCTGTGGAATATTCATTACGCACGCAATATAGTTCTCTTGCGCAGTAATTGCGATAAGTTGAGAAAATAAATCAGTATAAATAAAAGGGGGCCGTTAACTACGTTCTTCCGCGCTTAGCTTTCCGCAGCAAATGTATGCAAACAACGCCAGTAATGGCTGCTGCCAACGATGCGAATGAATTCGAACTGTCGATAACACCAAACGGTCAAATTTATCAAGTCATTTTCGAAAGAAGCATGTACATTTACAGTACACCTAAATGTAAATATTCGGGAAATTTTTAATGCAATCTGAGCGCAGGTCCTAATTTGCAAATTAAACCTACTAAAAGACTTAAAAAAGTACTAAGTTAACAACAAAAAGTAGGACGCAATTTCAGATTCGGCCTTTTTTGCTTCTACACCGGTTTCTCGGTATTTATCGTTGTTCCCTGCCTTCCATCCCGTTCGTTCGTTCTATCCCTAGTAAGCAACAGAACACATAGTGTTCAGCCTTCGTCATCTGCGGCACCACATTGCTACAAACAGAACTGGCTTCAAGGACAAAAAACTTTCCCTGCAGCATGCGAACCATGAGGCCTTCAACAAACTTGCACAACGGCTCTACCGCCCTGCACCGAAAGAAGGCGTGACCAATGGTCTCGACTTCCCCCGTACAGCGATTTAGATATTTCTCCAAGCCTACTGAACAAAGTCTCTTGCCGACCCAGAGGGCCCCACGAATCACCAGCCAGGTGAGTGATGACTCATCATTATTGAGACATTTCAACCCAGCCGCCCAAGGCCATATCGAGCGAGCCTCCTGCTTCGTAAGACCGAGCTCGCCAATCAGATCATCTTGAACGGCCCCACTAACTAACAGTCGATAAAATGACTTACGAGACAACGCCTGGGCGTTGGAGAGGCCATCCGACGCCCGTAACCGGAGTTTCAGAGCACGACGACATTCGCGGTAGAAGGAGCACTCGCCTCGGAGTATACGACCGGCCTCCTCCTCGCACGAGTGCACACTTCTCAGGGATGGGAAATGTTTACGGACGTCTTCTTTCCAGAAGGCGTCCACCTCATCCGATCCGCGACACATTCGGTCTAGAAAGGTAATGCGAAGCATATGTTGACGAATCCCAATGCTAGGCATACCCAGACCGCCCTCAGAGGGATGAAGGCAACAGATCCCGCGAGATACCCTAGGGGCCTTGTCTCTCCACAAGAAAGAGAACAAGGTCCGAACTAATAATATTAGTTTGGCATACGGGAGTGGAAGTACAGAGAGTCGGTACAGGAGAATCGGATAGATGTGTGAAACACATACTTCCGCCCTTCCCTTCAGGAAAAGTCTCCTCCGAGACCACAGATTAACCGCGATCTCGGCCTTCCCTTGTACCTCCGACCAATTCATTTCAACTGGAGATCAGGACCGAACCAGACGCCGAGTATCTTGATCGGCCCATCCGTCCAGAGGAAAGGTCCGGGAAGAGAAACTCCTTCCACGCACCCAACCGCAAGCCAACAGACTTATCGCGGTTGATCTTGGCCCCTGTCACCATCTCATAACCACTGATCTCTTTGCTGACTTCGTCAATCTCGGCTCTGCTCGACACAAGAACCGAAACGTCGTCACCATAGGCAGAATACCTGGCCGAGGTGGTAGCCCCAGGCAGGAAATTCCGCGCAGGACCGGATTCGCCTTTAACTTGCGAAGGAATGGTTCCAACGCAAGAACGTAAAGCAAAGGCGAAAGCGGACAACCTTGACGAATGGAGCGGGACAATACGAAAGGCTTCGATCTTACCCCATTCACTTCCACCAGCGCACCGGGGTCGCATACAAAAGTCGGATCCTGGGCGAAAGTCGGCTCCGAAACCGGCCGCCGAAAGGACAACCTCCAGAAAACGATGGTCAACCCTATCGAAGGCCTTGGACTGATCTAAATTGATCAGCGCGGCTTCACTGTCGACTTTTTCTAAGATCAAGCGTACCATATGAAGGTTATCCTGAATAGTCCTGCCCTTCACAGCACAAGTCTGTTCGGGGCCAATCAGACTAGACAGGACAAGCTGCAAACGGTTGGCTAAGAACTTCGTCAAAATCTTTAACTCAGTGTTTAACATGGTTAAAGGGCAAAATTCCTAACCCATCCCCACCGTTCTTGTCCTTACGCAGCAACAGTCACACCCTGGTGAAGCGTTGAGGTATAGAGACCCTGCTTCATCCAGTGGTTGAAAATCAGCTCCAGCAAAGGAACAAAAACGGGCGACTGCCTCAAGTAAACTTCGTAGGGAAGACCATCCAGTCCCGGAGATTTATCCAGGCCAACCTGCTTCAGCGCATCCCAGATTTCCGACTCTGTAATGGGACCCTCGCACCTAGCCGCTTCAGCTGCCTCGAGACAGGGAAAGTCGGCTAAATAGGCATCGAACTGAGCAGAGCTCAGACCGGGCTCCCTGGTGGAAAGATCCTGAAAGTAATCTCGAAAGGCCTCGCATATGCCCGCGTTTCTAGTCACGGTCCGCTTATCCGGCAATGTGACGCACGCTATGTGTCGCCGAGCCGCGTTCCGATTCTCCTCTGCACGCAGTTCAGCGGCCATATTCGTCGCCTCAGAAGACATTCTTTTTAACCTAGCCCTAACTGCCAGAGCTTGATCCTTCTTGATAAGCAAGGAGGACAACTCTGCTTTAGCTAAGGTTATTTCCCCGCTAACACGGGATTTCACTGCCCGATCAACTTTATTTTCTAAAGCCGTTTGCGCCGCTAATCTATCTAGATTGAGTCGACGACTAAAATCGGCAGCAAAGGATCAAATTTTAGATTTTAATTTATCACACCAGGCGTTTTCCACAACCGCCCCCGTCAATTCCCTTTTGTATCATTAGTAACAGCTGGTCCCGGAAACCCTGCTCACTAAATAGTGAACAGTTAAATTTCCAGTAGCCAGTCAATCTAACCTTAGGCTTATCTAAGTTTACACGGACCCGGACAAGCCTATGATCCGTATAAACTATGTAATGGAAACTTGGACACCCTAAGAGCCCTACATCGACTCTCCTTACTAGGACTCGGTCGAGGTAGCTCGCAAGCGTCCCAGGAGCCAAGCTGCCACTATTTGTCAAAGTCCATGCTACCTCCCGAGTGTGTTCATTTATTATCAAGATCAAACTCATCGATAAAGTCCCGAAATGGTTTCCCGTCCGGGTTGTTAGTACCTTGTTTTTGCCCTATACGATCTATATCGAGGTCAAGGACGGCATTCCAATCCCCCGCTAAAACTACCCGACGAGATGTCGTCAAGTACGGCTCGATCTGCCGAAACAAAGCAGGCCGCTCGGCATGGTTATTGGGCGCATAAACCCCAATGAGACGTAGAACCTTATCCTTTATGGTAACATCCAGCACGTAAAGCCTGCCAGCCGGATCCGCGAAGACAAGGGTACATGCAGCCTTCAAAGACCTGCTCACTAGCCAAGAGACACCCCTCGAACGACTATCAAAAGATGCTGAATAAAGGGCAAACCCCCTAGACAGTATGCCCTCACGGTCATGAGAAGAAAACCCCGTCTCTTTCACACAACATACATTCACCCCGAGGCGCTGAAGGTCACGAGAGAGCCTCGCCCTGCGAGACTCGGGCCTCAGGCCCCGGACATTTAAACTAGCTAACCAGAGAGCCATAGTGAAGACCGGTTAGGGTTGAAGTACTGGTTTGAACATGGACGGGGTAAGGATACCGACCGCCTCTCCCATAGACCCATGGCCCATCTCAGTCTGGATGGTACCGTCTTGGGAGATCCCGCCGATATCCCAGGGGAAGGTCAATTTAAGTGCTCTATATAGGGAGGGGTGAACTAAAACTGGGACCCTCCCTGCACAAAATTGATTCAAATTTTTTAAATACTCGTTCTGGGTGATTGCGATTGGCAACGACATTTTAACTGAACTGATGGCCTCCTGAGGCACCTCAATGTCTTGGTCCGCAAACTGCCGTATTGAGAGCAAATATTTAAGGTCTTTAATACGGTTTACATAATCCCTGGCTCTCTCGGCCTGGGCAGGGGAAATACGGCAAACATCTTCTGTGTTGTAAATAGGCTTCTGTGACTTCTTTTTTTTTCTTTTACCTCTTTTGATGGGCTTCTTTGACGTTTGGAAGCGGGAGGTGGCATATCCGCTTTTTTAACAGTGGAATGACTGGGAGTATGCAGAGGTGTGCTGGAGGGGTTATGTTTAACAGGGGAAGGGGTGGGTGTGTTGAGGGGTGTATAAAATGATCTATGCTTGTAAGGGCTGGGATCTCTACTGAGGGGAAGCGATTTGGAAGGAGTTATCTGGAGCGAAGGTCGTTTCTTAGGAGAGGGTATGGACCGGGTAGAGGACGTGGAAGGAGTTGGATTTTGGGATTAAGAACTGTGCTATCTAATTTTTTTTTAAGTTCCTTAATTTTTTCGGTTTTTTCGAAACCGGGGTCGTACTTTTTTTGCTTGTCTTTGAAAGATAGTTGAGACGCCGGGGTATCGCCCTTAATGTTGCCAGAGGAAGTGGGGCTGTTCGTGCCTTTCGTCCTTGGGACTTCAGGGGACTGAGGACCCGCTGTCTGGCGCTTCCCTCTGGCCTTACCAGCAACTAGCCATTCCCCCTCCCTCTTCTCCACTAGCAGTGGGCGAAGGCTCTTTGGAGAATGTGGTCTTTTGACCAACCGGAGGATTTTCCCTACCGGTCCCAGAAGCTGGCATGCCCATTACAGGCGAGGCGGTAGGTAGACTCGGTCAGAGAGGGATTCTGGTCAACGGAAGATTGAATTCCAGAGGCCTTCTTCTCTGGGAAGGAAGAGGAAAGGTGACCAGTCTTTCCACACTTCCAGCATACCGGTTTATGGCCGGTCACAATGACCGGCAATTTCAATTTCCCTACTACCAGACAGTTGGGGATGGAGAGGAAGGCTTTTTGATCTAAACGGATATCGAAACTCCACCCCCCCCCGCTCAGGCTATCGCAAGATGCGGCCAGTATTTCACCGAACTGTGACAGGAAGGCCGCGAGATGTTCCCCGAGATCCTTATATTGAAACATGGTACTTCTTCGGTCTCGGTACTCGGTCCGCAGGATCAGATCTTTGGTGATCAAGTCCTTGCTCGAAGCTGCCAAGCAATCTTCCGGCGTGGGTAACAATACGTCCCACATGAAAAAGCCAGCTCCTTTCACAACTCTGAGGGGCTTGAACCCCAAGGACTCCAGTGATTTTATCACTGTCTTTCGTCGAGCGACAAATTTTGCGCGTACGCTTGTCCACGACGAAAACTGACACTATTCGTGTTTCAATTTTTCTAAGTTCCTGGGCGTCTTCTAAGAGTCCACCTTCTACGACAAGGTGTGCGTAGCTCTTAGCTAGCTCCAAGAAATCCGCTACATTGATAATACAACTCGGGAGGGACTTCCAACAAGAGGGCAATTCCCCGGCCTCAGTCTTGTCTTGAGAGCCATTTTTGTCGATCTGGGTATTATGGCCATTATTGGCCTCCGTACTTTTTCCACTTTTCTCACTTTTCTTATCGACATTATTGGCCTCCATACCTGTGGTAAGTAAATTTTCATTTTTCCCAGCGATGTCATCCTCGCTAGGGGAACTTTGATCTAAGGCTGGGTATTCTTTTAGGTTGTCTTTATCCGGTGGGTTTTTCTTTGGGGGGTTGAATAAGTGTTTTCTTATAGACTTTCTGTAGTCTGATAAGTTTGTTTTTTTATAGCTAAAAAAGAAGGAGCTTTTTTTTTCTTCTTCCACTTTTTTTATATTAAAAGGGAAAGGGTGGGGAAGAATAAAATAAAAATAACACAAAAACACAAAGCTCACGCGAAAGCGAGACAACAAAATAAAAACACAGCAAGAAATAAAACTTACAATAAAAATTAGACAAAGATTAAAAAGTTCGCCTAACGGCGAAACAATAAATTAAAAAAAAAGAAAAAACTCCAAAAAAAAAGCTAGACAAAAAAGAAAAACAAAGAAAATACGAAAGTATCAAAACTAGGCAGAGCTAGTTACAATTTACAAAAATATGGACAAATAGACAGCAAATAAAGGTTAGAAAAATTAAATAGACAAATATACAATACAAAAAAGAAAAAGAAAAAACACGGAAAACTTAAAGGATATTAAAAAAGGAAAGAATAAAAGAATTATTAACGGTAAGTCAAAACAAAAACAAAATACAGACAGAGGTTACAAAAGAAAAGAAAACGGAGATATCAATAAAAGAGAAATTAGAGAAAATGAAAAAAAAAGGGAAATCTAGAATAAAAGGAATAAAAAAAATTTAAAGTAGATAAAAACTAAAGAAAAAAAATGAGGAGGGTAAAAAAGGAAAAGAAAGAATCAAAATCTTTTCAAAAAAGTCGTAAGAACACAAAAAGACTGTAATAAAAAACAAACTTAACAAAAATGACGTTCAATACACAAAGGTCAATATAATAAAAAACAGACGGGCGGCAAAACAGCAATCAGAAAAGGTCTAGGCAAGACAAGTAGCCAAAGCTAAAACTCCTTCTGAGACTGAAAACTGGCCTCCTTCTCATTCCAGCCCTTTACATAGAGCTTGGTAACTCACCTATGCAAAACACCAACAAGCCAGCTACCAATCACAGTTCCCGCGCCTGCCCACCTCCACTCGCTTTGGGGGTTTCAAGTTGACCGACCAACACAATAAAAATTCAATATGTACAAGTATAATGTCTCTTTTTCCTTCTTTTTTTCTTTTGAATATATAAAAATAGGGGAGTGGATGAACCCAGAAAACGAAACTAAAGTATAACAAAATGTTCAAACTGACAGATGTTAGTAGTGTAGCGACTGCTATTCTTTTCCACGCCCACATTTTATTCGTCTGCGATTGGCTAATTAATCAATACTGCCTTTATATAGGACAATTTATCCATCGCAGTCGTTGTTTTGAATTTTTCGGTTTTGAACTTGCTTACTTGTTTCGTTAGTACAAATTTAGCGATTGCTCAAATTTTAACCAATCGCATATTTTAGTGCAAAATCAACTTTTCCCGCGGTTTCGCTGGGAGCCTATGTGTAGCTTTAAAAGTGGCGACTTTTTCACAAACCGCCAGTAGAGTCCAGCAAATTTCGCCTATTAACACAAACCTATGACTTTACCCACAACATTTCAAACGCGCGCGCGCACACAAACACAGAATTTTGTAATACATATATACATATCTCTCTGTGACTCAGCCAAGTTCAATCAACCAGGATTCTGTTGATTTCTCTAACACAACACACTTTCTGATCAATTGTATTCTTGTTATCTATTCTAACAACAGACTTGTTCTAACATTAATTCCTGAACATTTCTCTCTCAAGAGAACTTTCTTACGAACAATCAATTACAAATCAAAATACGGTAAAAGGGAAGCAACTTCTTATCCCTTAATCTATACATTGAATACAAATTATTGTATATTTTACTCTTGTATGTTATTTCAATATATACTTGTTGATTCACATTTGAATCATTAATAACACAAATGATATATGCGCTAAAGAACACGCCATAACAAAAATAATAAGAGTGTCCGGTGTATTCTGGACAGAATCAAGTAGTACATTCACTAACGGAGAGGGAAGGATAAAAAAATAAATAAATGACGGTGTGGAAAAAACAAAAGCTGACTCATTTGAGATGAAAAAGGAAACAAAAAACAAACTGGGGAGATTGGGAATCTCAGCATGAACCATAAAAAAAGGGAAAGCCGGGAATAGGTTAGGAACAACATTTACTCATACACTAGGTAAACAGTGTCTAACTGTGACATAGAGAGAGAGAGAGAGAGAGAGAGAGAGAGACAACACCCCACCCCCACCCCGAGGTGGATTTAGTAATCAACAGTGCTAAAGAATTAAGATGAAGTTGCTAATTACTTGGGTAGAAGGGATTTCGGAGTAATCCCAGAAATAAGTTTTTTTTTTTCTTTTGTTTTTTTCTTTCTTAATAATTGTTTCTGAGGTTAGTTAATTACATGTAATAATTCCAAAGTGATTAAGAGACGGATTCGTTAAAGTAAAGTTTGTAATAAATGGCAAATTGGATTTTTGGGTGGTCTGAATAGCGGAATTCAACCAGACGGGATAAGTGGTTTTGGCAAAATTTAAGTATACGTTGTCTGCGGAAGATCCAGCAGGAGGTCCGAATCCGATTTTAGTACCTCTTGAAAACTGGTCGCCCGTGGAGATCCGGAGATTAGGCGGAAACACATGGTGGTCCAGGCGATTTGCATATTAAAATTCGGGGGCAGTGCCTAAAGATGGTTTAGCTCCGCCTCTCTCTATATAAGCTGCCCGCACGCTTGAGTTAGTCAGATGAGTTCGGAGTTCGGAGATCAGAACGCGGAAGAGGCGGCTCGTTGGAATTTGCTGGTCTGGTCTGTTGGTTGCCCTGTGTCAAGAAGACCGATCCGAGCCAAGAGATCGAAATAGAACCCGTACGAATCCAGATAACTTGGTCAACAAGGCTGCGAGAAGGCAGACTGCTATATCGTAGGGTGCAGACGAAGATCCAGGAATTACTTCCCTTAGATCAGCCGAAATTGTTTAGGCAGAAATTTTCCTACTCTCTCTCTCTCTGTGACTTTCCGACCCAAACGAGTGAATCTCGTTACGACATTTTGTACTCGTATAAATTCTTCGGTAGAGACATAAAAAACAGTGGCCTAAATAGAGCCCTTTGTACAGGAACAGGAGTTGCTGATTTTTTTTCTTTTTCATGTGTTTGCGGCTACGACAAGAAACTTTTGCTGCATGAATAGTGATTTCCTTTCAGCGAAATACCCAGCCATTTCCTCTCCTTCCCACCGGATCGTACTGGGGAGATCGATACACTGCTGTTCGGATCAAGAATTCACAACGTGACGAATAGTGGTGGTTCCTTCAGTTCACCGAAGGAAGATCGGGTGGATTTCTTTGTCGGCCAGAACCACTGTGGAGACAGGACAGAACTGCAACAGACAGGGTTATTACGTTAGAAACTTACTTAATCAGGAATGAAGAATAATCGGGACTCTCCCCGCACACATTTCACATTTTTTTCTCGGTTTCCGGAGACCCTAGGGCCTAATTGGACCACTTTTTATATTGAGGAAAGCATCCCTGGCCTCAACCAAGAAGTGGCCCCACACTTTCAACACCCTACCCCGTATTCCTGATTAGGGTAGTTACATCAGGTGCCTTGGGAAGTTTCTGGGATCCTCTGTCGACGGAGGTGCATTTAAATAAAAGCCATAGTAGAGTCTTCCTCTGTCACTTTCAAGGGCATTTCTGTCTACTTAGCAGATAGCCTGCCTCTTGGGGAAAGATTTCTTTTTCTTTGTGTGGGTTTTGTTTGAAAACTGGTGAAGGGACTGTTATGAGGAAGGGAGATGGCGAAATCTTTAGTAAAAGTAGCGGGGAGGCTGTTAGCCGTATCTGCGTCTGGATCTTCTTTCCTGCTTGGCGAGACGGGGACTGATTGGGACCTTTCTTTTTTACAGACTTTGTCCTCTTCATCCTCCTCGTCCCTCCTTCTTTTTAAAGAAGATCCAGGTCGGGGCATCACCTCTCCCTCCATTCCTATATCTAGTAGCTGGTGAAGCTGATCTTGTTTACATTATTGTTCTTCTTGATCTAGTTGTTGCTGTTGTTCTAGCTGTTGATGCTGTGTCTGTTGTTACTGCTGCGTCTTTTGTTGTTGTTGCTGTCACTGCTGTGAAGGCTTCAGGTAAAAATTCTGTCATCTTTTATGTCATGGAGTACGTCCTCCAGGATAGGCATGTTGTAGTGTTCTCGGATGAGAGCTTTATTGAGCTCATGGGGGTCCAGACATATTCTCACGGAACCATCTTTCTTTTTAGTTACGACCAGTTAATTAACCCATGGTGTAGGTTTGTCTCCGGGTTCAATTTGGTTAACCTCTTCAATTCTGCCTTTAATTAAGGTCAAACTGAAACAGCCACTTTTCTATTTGCCATCACAGCTGGGATGGCATCAGGCTTCAACTGCAATTATGCAACTCCAGGTAACTTGCCAAGTTTGTCACTAAACACATCTTTAAACTCTTATTCTACCATTATAGCCGCAGTGAAAATTCTCGTCTTTCATGGCAACAAGACCTATCTGCTCATATGCTCAATGACCCAGAAAGAACAGGAATTCCACTGAGTACTTTTTGTTGCTCTTTGAGTTTTTGATAACCTGTGCCTAGTGGTTTCACCAAGGACTTGTTCTACTCCTTGGTACGGCCCGATGTGCTTCTCATATCTTTCAGAGAGCATGTTAACAAATGCTCCATTGTCAATATAGAATACCACCTCTTGTTCTTTTTAGTAGCATCTTTATTGTTCTTTTTTGAAGAGACAACATTTATTCACTGTGCGTGTTCATTACTGTCTTCATCTGAGGTGGTGTCTAAGTAGTGTACATAGGGCCGTTGTGAATCTCTCTTGCCCCCCTTTCATTTTGCCTCATTGCTTTTTTTCTGGTGGTCTTCCATTCCATCTGCTCTGCAAATGTCTATTGTCCTCTGAAGATCAAGGCCTTGAATTTTCAGTAGGTCTTGTCTTGTGTCCTGGTCTCTTATTATGGAGTCTGAAGACTTGTTATAAAAATTGCACATTTTTGGCAGAACTTGCAAATTGTTGAAAAAATTGTCACCATCATCTAGTCTTCTTTGTCGGAACACAAAACGTTTGTAGTTTTCATTAGTAGTACCGATCATATATACCTCCAAAGCATCTATAATTTCTGCGACAGTTCTTTCAAATTCATTTGTTGTGAAATGCATACCTTGATATATGTCCATGACGTTGTCACCAAAGCAATTTTTAAACATAGCCGCTTGAATTTCCCTCCGCTTTTCACATAGTCCAGACAAGAAAGTATAATTCATCTATCATTTGTGAATTCCGCAACCAGGTGTTCAGGGGCTGTTATGTGTAAACCTCTAGTACCAGCTGATTCATTGCTATTTATGTGATATACATGCACTCATAGAGACATTGCCATTTCACAAGAAAAATTTTTCGATAATAATAGATGAAATACTTCTTTCTTTGGAGAAATAACATTCCCAGACATTAAAGGCAAGATCCAACAGTCAGCTTCTACCATGTTAAGTTACGCATGTGTCAAGAATGATAAGATGAAGACAAATTGTAATCCAACTGTGTAAGGCGCATGCTGGCCATTTGGACATAAAAACATGTCTGCGGAGGACAAGAGACCTTATATTTTGGCCGGATATGTCAGCTAAGTTGGATTACAATCTGTTTTCAGGTTATTATTTTTGACACATGCATAACTTAACAGAAAGCTTTGGCAGATTTACCAGAGTCATTATGACTCTGGTAAACCTGCCAAAAGCCTTCTCAATTTCAACTAAGTGTATCTTTTTTGAAAGAAAGTGTATTTTGAAATTTTTTTAAAGGAATTTCATTGCACCTTTTCAAGATTTTTGATCATTGAAAATTTTGTTGAATAATTTATATCTGTTCAATTTTTTTATTGTCATGCAAACAAATTTTTGTAAAAACTTATTTGTAAACCTTGTATTCTGTTATATTATTTTATGATAAATGTTTGTCTCTTTCAAATTTCACATTGGAATTTTGAGATTGTTTTGTTTTTTATGTACGTTATGCAGGATAAGAGAAGTGATGCTCTCTCTTCTTCACTCTCAGAAAAATCCTTTTATTTGATATAATACCACTTTCAATAGAAGAGAGGGCATGGAGTGTTCCAGGAATATTGGCTACAGCAAAAACTTATAAACAAATTCAGACTGCAAATCACCATTAGAAAAGGAAGTGCAAGATGACTATTCCAACTCTCCAGAAAGTCTTGTTCACCAGTTCCAATAAATGCATTTTTATTCATTTAAGTGTTTTTAGTTTGAAGATAAATGAGTTTAAGGCTTTCCAATAAGCATTTGTTCGAAGGATTAGATATGTGTATGCGAAAAGGTATCGTGGAAATGGATGTCGATACGCATATAAAAAGTAGTAGTAATTTATTCCGAAGAATAATACAACAGTCGAGAACGCAGTCTACTTGAATAAGTTAATCGTGAACTTCACCTCAGTTCTGTTCATCTTCCACTCTCGCAGTAAGAGAATGTGCTATTTATTTTTTTAGATCAGTCCATCTTGTGGGGATGGATTCCCCAGTATTCACGACATCACCCTTTTTTTTTAATTTACTACTTCCCCTGGAAGTCGTATTTTTGGTTTTATTTGTATAATCCCTGACAATTTCTTTTTTCGTTTACTCAGGCATCTCTAACTCAGGGCTAATTAAGGCATTGGTACCTCGAATAATTAAAAAATAACTTGTAGGGGGCCGTGGCTGTTATGTTGGTGATAGAAGTCAGACGTAGAAGAAACGCATGTAATGTTCAGATACTCCTGCTCGCCGGGCCCAACTACATAAAAAGGTTGGACTTTGATTAAGTCCAAAGAAGAAGGCAAAGAAAGCAAACAAAACACAAGACCGATAATATATGTATATACAAATATATATTAATAACAAGTTACAATACATGGAAAGAGTACAAAGGAAGTGTATGGGAATATTCTGTATGTGCGTGCGTGTGTGAATATTCTGTATGTGCGTGTGTGTGTATTGTGCTTAGCTGAAAGCCTGATGAAAAGGAGAGATTTACCTCAAGGTGTCGGCGCACAGGGCTGAAGGAAAAAGAGATAGAGGCGAAGGGTCAGCGGCTATTTATAGCCAGGGAAGAGAGACCCCTGGTGAAAGGGTTAATGAACTGAAGGAGGAGTTAACTCCGACAAACTGTAGCTGGACGTCGGAGTTACTAAATTGTAGATGTCGTGGAGATTTTTTATTTTATTTATTTATTTATTTTTGTAATAACAATCTTCATTTTACTGTATGACATACAAAACAATCAAGTGTGTGATTTTTATATAGTAAGAGTTGTAATTAATAGCAGGAGTTATTTACCTTTAACTGGAAATTCTTAAAGCCTTTTAAGAGAAAATATTTTGATCTGAACTCACAGAAAAGATTTCAGTTCATGAAATTAACTTCAGTCTTAATGAAAGAAATGTTCTTCGATAAAAAAAAAAACCAAAACTTTCCAGTCTATAACAGACTGGAAAGTTTGTATGAGAAGAGTTCAATGAAACTTGTTTAGTGAAAGGAAATTGTAGTCTTCACTTTTGAAGTAATATTTCTCGCTGGTGAAAAAGTGGTAAGAGTTGAAAACTTTACGCTAAATTCTTAACTGACATGGCCGCAACGCATACTGTTAACTTTCAAAGGGTCTCACTGGTAAGAGTCAAAGCTGTATTCTCTCGGACGGCATGAAAATCTCACTGTTGGAAGTTGAATAGGTTTCTGTTGCTTGTAGTTGAAGGAGTGAATGAGATGAGTTAAGAGATGTGCAATTTTCGTAAATGTGTGTGCGTGTATATGCATGTTTCATAGCGTTTGCCCTTAAGGGACAAACGTAATCTCTCTAACGCTACATCATGTGTATGAGAGAAGTCAAAAGAGGAGGAGTTGAAGATGTCACAGTATAATGCTGTATGTCACGTGATAGGCCCGAAACACAGACAGATTTTTGGCGGTAAATTAATTTTAACTATGCGGACGTAGTGGAAAACATATTGGCATCTGTGAACCACTTTTTTGACAGATTTTTTCGATCGCAGTACTGTTACCTAGGAATGTATTGGAATCTTTTCTAACCAATGGAATTAGATTGTTGCGGGATGTACACGGAGTGAAATATATCAGAAGGCAAAATTAAGTAAGATGAAGGTTATGCGTGCTTATAGCGTCCGTATCCCACAAAATATAGGTTATACAAACAATTTAAGAACAAATTGCATGGCAGTGTGTATACGTGTGTAATTTACAAGTAAGAATAAATGTTATCAAGTGTTGCTTGCCTTTGTCTGTGTCGGCTAAGTTGGGAAAATATACAATTACTTTTTAGTAGTGAAATTGTTTCACTTTCCAAGTCAACTGTAGATGTTGGTTAACACGCCGACAATGGTTGATGAATGTTTGTTGAGTTTGTTAAGATTTCAATGTGGTGTGTGAGTCAGTCAATTGTCACGCGTGGAGTTTCGTAGCATCTCGTTGGACTCCGGTGGCTGACTGTCTGAATTGAGTCAGCTGCGGTCAATTCATAGATTTTTTGTGTAGCGAAATCGGCTCAAAAGAGCTTGGCGGGAAATAGGATTCGTTTGGAATTTTGCTACACTTTAGTGATAATAATCACCAAAGTGTAGCAAAAAAAGATTGGATTTGCAAAAATGAGATGATGATTGGTTAAAGGCTTTTCAGAGAAGAATACATTTTTCTGAAGGGGGTTAAAGGCTAATGTGGAAGAATCCACAAGATCACAAATAAAATATTATTAAATTGAAGTAGAACACTAAATAACCTTCATCGACTCTTTCCTTCGGCTATTTATATCATCCAAGTACGTTTGTCGCGGCCGCCATTAGCCGCTCCTTAGAAAAACGACCGTGACCTTCACAACCTAACTCGGCCCTGTTTAGGGACTTCGCCTTCGTCAAGTGCTACACTTCGGCGCAATCTCGCCTACGTGGTTGATCCGCCCTGGAAGTCGTATCACTATTCTGACTCGGCCCTGTTTAGGGACTCGTCCTAACCGATCCAACGAATCTTCGTGCAACATCGATCAACCTGCTGTTGTTTCCGACAATTCTCCCATCCGGCAGTCGACCAGCTACCGCCGCCGACCAACTCTACATTCGTTTCGCCGATACAACCGAAATCAACTACCCCTGAAGAAAAAACTAGTCATACCGGACCCGACACCGATACAAACATATTTCTCCAGAGTACGCTCTTGTACATTTTGGATAAATAATATCGAGGTTTATTGTTTCTTAAACCTTTGCCTTTGTCCCCTCATTGTCTTAGCTGTTCACACCTTTTTTCATAAAGCTTGCGGGGGCGACATCCTTATCGGCCCCGCAACACGTTTTCCTTATCTGTTTGTGATGTCTCTTAGTTTTAACCATTTTTTCGGGTCTTTAATCACACATCAATCTCCCGATGCGTTTATCTATGACACCAGCATTCCAGAACTCTTTACCATTCCTATATTTTTTGAAAAAAAATCTTTTCTTCTCGTGTATAGGATTCTGTAATTGTGTTTTTCCTTTTTTTTTTTTTTTTCTTTTGGTAACTGCTTGTCGAATACTGATATTATTTTCCTCGTGATCATTTCCTTTTCTGTCGGTAATAACCCTGAATTTGTATTTGGGTTCGATGTCACCCGATATACTTTTAAGAATTGTAGTATCTCGTCAACGGATTTGTTTTCCGTCCGACTATTTCAATGCTTGCTTGTGGATATGTTCAATAAAAAAAAGAAGAAGAAGAAAAAAACAGCATAGCATGATGAAAAAAGGCCCCAAACTTAATAAAACAAAGTTTTATCGTGAAAAAGTTCATAAGAGGAAAGACCAAAGTATATTTAAATTATTTTTTTTAATTTTTTATTCCTTTCTAGCACGTTTGAAATTAATGTTGAAAATTTTTTTTTATTTTATGTGACTCGCCAAGTGCGGCATTCCCAGCACCCCACCCCATGACACATACGTTAGGCACAGACATCTCTGTCATCTTGATGCTTACGGCCCTCTTAAAAATAAAGGAAGATAGCTCGATCGCCTTCTTATGTTCCAAAAAGAGAGGGAGTACAGACAAACAGTAAAGGACAAGAAGTAAAACGTGCCCTTCATGGACAACCTCCTTCGACACCAAGTCCGTCTGTAGTCCATACCAATTTTTCTTCAGTTGCAGGACGTGTTCAAACCACACCCAGAGAATGCGCACCGTCCGTCCAACCAAAGGGCCCCGGAAGATCGACCCCCTTTAGGCACCTAACCGCAAGCCGGAAGACTTGCCTCAGTTAATCTTGGCCTCTGACCTGTTCGTCCCATTCCAGCCCCTTCAGCACCACCTCGATGTTGCTGGGGGGACGACACTAAAGCGGATATATCATCGTTGTACGCGGAAACCCTGGCTCGAGCCCTACCAGTGACAGCGATTCCGCGTAGGGACGGACTACACGCTCTGTGTCTCAGCCGGCGAAGGAGAGGCACCAATGCGTAAAGAAGGGGCGACAGTGGACAAACCTGTCGAACCGGCCGAGTCATCCCATTACAGCTTCCCATTCAGACAATGTAAAGACAGATCGTTTTAGGCCTACGACGAATTTGTGATCCGAGTAACCTAACCAGTGGGACGTGGAACAATCTAATCTACGTCGACCCTCCTGATTAACGACCAGATCAACCCCCTGCTCCGCGCAATTTGAAAGTCTTTCTTCTCCGACCGAGATTTATTTTGTAAAAATACAAAATTGTAGCACAAGGCCGAAAAGGGGGGGTAAAAGGCTGGTCTTCACTAACTATCTTATACCTAGTTAATTTGATTCACGACCCATTCAGACATTACAATTTACTCATTCACCATAAGAACTCGTCCGTCACCAATCAATCCTCCATGTACCATAATACCACATCCACTCTAGGGAGACCTACAAAACGCGCCCCATGTCATAGTAATTTTAATGATCCTAACACATATATACAAAATTCTAAGATGAAAAAAAAAATGAGAGGGGAGGGGAGATTTTGCGAGAAGTCACTAACTTATATGAAGAGAGCGTAACAACATCTGCTGGTCTCGCAAAATACTAATAATCTCGAAGAAAAATAAGCTGAGATTTGCTACGAAAAATGAAGGTGTAAAAATAGTTAGGAAATGTATTACGATTATGTTTGTAACAGAAAAGGAACTAAAAGTCATTAGATCAATTATAAAAGTAAATGAAAATAAATTGCATAGTTTGTAGTGGAACACGATGAAAAAGTCAAGGTTAAAGCGTCCTGTACATTGCAGTTTGGGAGCGGCCAACGGGGTTGCGACACCTGTATTAATTGATAGCGAATTTGATATTATTTTAAAAATTGATGAATTAGATTCAATTTAGAAAATTTAATCAGTTTGAACAAAAGCTTATACTTTTCTCTAAATAAACATGGCCAGGTCGATATCTTAGGATTAATAGGTGTCAACATATTTCAATCCATGCATTCTACTAAACGTGTTAAATCTATGAGGGGCTTAGCATGGGAATTACCGAATGGTATAGCATCATTTGCAGAGATTAATCATCAGATAAAACCAGTAAGTTTTAACAATTAGTCAAAAGAATTATACTATCGCAAAGGAGCTATCCAAATATCCTGAGCAAGAAGTAAATTTTGTATTAAATTCAAAAGACAGCTACCCTGATAACATACCTGATACTTTTGATATGTCTCTATTAGAAAGAAATTAAGAGCGTATGTTAGTGATTGACTCAGCTATTACAGAAATAGATATGTTCATATAGCAGAAAAAATTGAGGAATTCAAGGGATCTATTGAATTCAAAAACAATAAATATTATGTGGATCTGCCATGGTATGAGGGCAAAATTAATTCTGTTCCATCTAATTATAAAGTAGCCTTAGCTGTACTTCAAAGAACAATGCAATCTCTTGAATGTAAAAATCTGCATAAAGATTATAAAGTATTCTTTCAGCAAGAAAAAGAAGGCATTATAGAAAAATACGCATAACATCAAAAGAGTATTTGTAGTTTTAAAAGGTATTATTTTTTGGGTGTTTCTGGTGGTTTTGTTCAAACTCCAGATCCGTGTTGGATTCTTGTTGTTGGTGAAATAAAAGGTACAAAGGGAAGAAGGAGGCAGAAACACTGAAAATGGATTTAGGAACTTTATTACAGTAACAACGATCTATTGAAGGAAAATGCCTTCCCGAGCAAAAGACACGTGTTTACCTGTTGAAAATTCAGGGGAAAATACAATAACCACAAGTATGAAATATACGTTTGGATTCCACATAGACTTGTGTTCAAAATGGAGTCTCAAGTTATAACAAAAATTAGACCGGTTTTCAACTGTTCACTGAAAACGGAAGGCAAGTATATTATGTTAGGCGACATAAGGAAAGCCTTTCTAATGATTAAAATTAAAAGGGGGAAGATGAGAACAAATTCTATTTCTTCATAAAAAAATGGAGACAATCTGTTGCGTTTCAGATATAACACTTTGATTTTCGGGCTTACCACAAGCCCATTTATTCTTAACTACATTTTAAAATATTATTTAGAGCAGTACCAGCTTGATGAATGTACTGAAATGCTCAAAAATAATTTTGATGTAGATAATCTACAATAAAATAGCAATCGTCTTGATAAACTTACTGACTGGTATAAAAAGGCAGTTGATAGACTCAAGGAAGGCAATTTCAACCTATGCTCTTGCAACACTAATAGTAAGGAACTTAAATCTGTTGTGGTAAAGGAAAATACCATCTCTCAACATAAAGATTATGAAAAGATGTTTGGATATAACTATTGTCCTAACAATGATAGGATGACACTGACAAAGAACACAATAAACAGAAATGTGAGGACTAAGAGACAGATATTAGCCCAGTCAGCCAGAATTTTTAACCCATTGTCATTAAATGTACCTAATACTATAAGATTGAAGTGAATCCTAAGGAAACGTTGTCTTATAAAATCAAACTGGGATGAGGAAGTTCCCTAGCAAGTTCCCCTTAGCAGTCTACATTATTCGACATCACTTTCTTGCATGATGCATGCTTATGGCTTCGTCGTTTATGCAATGTAAAATGGGAATTCACACATACTGTTCGCCAAAGGAAAAGTGTCTCCATTCAAAACAAAATCCATTCCTACCATAGAATTATTGGCAGTATATACAGCCTTTACAGTATTGTCTAGAATTTTGAAATAATATTCAAATGTTATGATTGAAAATTTGTGCATTATGGTGGATGCACAGATTATACTATCATGGATACTTTGATACACCTAAAACCAAAATCCTGTTTGTCAGAAACTGACTTAAGAATATATATAAACCATGAAAGATCGAATTGATATGACATAAAAACACTCCAACGAGTGCTCAGGATCGCCTCGTCAGTGATATTATGACTTGGGGTCATGACAAGTTTCGGGTCTTCCAACATCATACTTGTTCACCCAAGAGACCCTACCGAAACAGTACTATTCCGGCAGGCGATCCTGAAGAAAGAAAAAAAAATACGCCAAGCACGCACCAAATGGACTCGTTAAATAAATGCCACTGCTGACCAATCGTTAATGACTTACGTCACTTCCTCCTCAGCCAAAGACGATACAAAAAAAGAAAAGACAGCATGATCGTCTTTTCTTTTCTTTGTTCCATCTTAGCTTGACCACGCGGACGATCCACATTCTCAACTAACAGTCTGACATAAAAGTTAAGTAATGACAAGAAAAGTTTCCTTTCATATGAAGTGTCAACTCAAAAAAAAAAAAAAATATCGAACATATTCGTTGGTTATAGGAATTATGATCAGAAACGTTTCTTACTTTCTTTTCCTACCACCGCCATTTCTTCTTTCTATTCTTTCTTTACTCCTAATTAGGTAATTAGCTAGTCTCTACCACGTAATTAGCAGCATGTAGGGAACACGATTGAAGAGTCAAGGTCGAAACGATCTGTCTTCTTCCGGTTTAGGGAGCGGCCAAAGGCGGCCGCGATAATGGCATCTATACACCCTTATCACCACAGAGTCCATAGATGGCAAGAACATCAACTCAGCAGATAAGTTTGGTTGCAATCAGAGCTGGCGCTAGTGTCATGCCCCTACTCACGAAATTTTGATACAGGCCCCTCTCTGCTACATGTCAATTTCAAAGTTTCCCAACCTGGGGCCTACAAATCCTCGAAGGAAAATGAGGTGGGGAGAACTTTTTAAATTATCAAAAATGAGTGAATTATCCAATTTAAATGAAAATTTCATTACATATTCATTAATTATTTGCTTTTGTAATGAATAGGTATTTTTTATTTTAAAAAATCTGAGAAAATGTTATTCTTTTTGTCATTACCACCGAAATTTTCATGACTAAATTTGACTCGAAAAAATGTTTAAATTGCAAATTTTGACATTAAAGATAAATTGCTGACGCATCTCCGCTGACAAAATGTTTTACAAAGATTTCAACACAACACAAATGGGATTGTCTTAAAAAATTGTTTTAAAAACAAAACAGTATTTCATTTTTCTTAAATTTTTCAGGAGTTGAAATCTTTATTTTTTAAGCGATCATTTTCTCAGTTTTATCTTTCTAGAAATATAAAAATTAGGGATTAGAAATTTTATTTAAATTACTAGCTATTGATTTCTGGTTAGTTACACTTACAGTATTAGTAAAAAGAAAAAAAATCCGAGATCCTTCTTGAATCTTCTTAGTGGATGATCTTCGAATAAAAAATGATTTTTCCGACCCTCTTCATTGATTTAAAAGAACTGTTCAGAAAGAAAATTACAATTTTAAAAAAATAAGCGCTACTGAAATTAGCACTTCTGTCCCCACTCCCCAGTAAGGCATGGGGCCCCCATGCGGTTGAGAGTGTGGGGTTCAGCGTACTCGGATTAAAGGAGAATTTAATACGAGATACCCTGCCCACAAAATACAACGCAAATTTCAAGAAGAAACAACACGATAAGGAACGTTTATAAAAAATAGAACATTGTATATTTATTATCTTGTGAATATAAGATTAATGTTTTAGTTCGTTTAAGCAAAAATGTGATTTTGATAAAAATGTCTGTGTTCGTTTTCTTTAGAGTAGCTGAATAATGTCTGTTTCTTTTGTTTTGTATAGTTGTAAAATGAAAAAGGGGCGAGCAATTTAAGTTAAAAAAAAGTGTGAATGTGGCATAAAGATGAAAGGAAAATGTACTTATGAATTGTTTTGAAGTCGGTTGTAAATTTGTTGTTCCTTCCTACTCCACTTTTCGGGTTGGGTCAGTGATGAAATTTACTGTCAATCTTCTGTGATCTTTTGCGCCCTTCTCTTACTGACTGACTGGCGATTGACTTGAAAACTCTGTATTTATTGTTGACTTTTTTTTCACACTGGCTCGTAATCTTTTTTTTGGTTTAGCAAATCGCCTCCTTTCATTGGTCCAAAAATTAATTTCACACCTTATTGTGAAATCTGTTTTTGGTCGTTTTGATCCGATTTTGCGGGTGTGCAAATCTACTTTGTGTTTTTTTAGTCATTTGTTGGAATATAGGATTTGTATCCTATAAGACTAAGAGGTTCAGGGTAGTAAGCACCGGCCCTGCCGATTATTATCGTTGATGATTGACAATATAACTTAGGTGGAAATAAAGTATAAAAAAAAAACGCTGCTGAAACTAGCCCTTTTGGCGCTCCAACCTCGTCGGGGGTTCCTACATAGTACACACCTTACCAACCATGCAGATAAACAATGTATTAGTTGATGACTGACACTGTAACGCCAGTTTAAAAATAATTTTAAAAATGGCAGATTGCCTAAAACAGTGCTGAAAAAATAGCAGAGGCCACAACGCAGACATCGTCAAGTTTGGAAGGACCCATTTGTAATGTTGATTTATATAATTTGTACACATCATAAGATGGCTGTGTTCTATTCTTTTATTACTACGTCACGTGGGAATCTTATATAGGGCCTACTCCAATTTCCCATACACCAGTTAATTGTCTTTGTCACTTGTATATACCTTTCTTGTTACATTATCATTTGTTTATACATATTTTGGTTCTTGTTGTTTATTTGTATTTTATCTTGGTAGACACGCATGCAATTTTTGTTGTGGGTATTCCAGCAGGAGACACGTTTTTATTTTTTCAACTCAAACACCCGACGTATTTAACGCCCGCAACAAAATCTAGTTTATTATTTTTAATATCTTCACCGTTTTATTAATCATTTAATTTTTATTTTTAAAATAAATTTTTTATTCTTCTCTCAAGAGAAAGAGCAATAAACAAATTTCGTTTATTGTATTTTTATCATTTTAAATTATTTTACACATTACTTTCTTATAAAAAATTTACTCAACTGTTTGCTTTTGCGCAGGTAATCAACTGTGTAAACGTATCTATTGTTTTTAACATATTTGAATAAAACAATTAAAACACAAATTTACCCTGGAGTTGTGTCGAATTTATAATTCCTGTGTTAGTGGTTGACTTACTTTCAACACATCCCATTTCGCATTTAACTTTTGATTAATAAAGGGAGATTACTCTCAGTGAAGTTGGTTTAACGCTTAAAGGTGAGTAGCACAAAAAACTAAAATTTTTAAGGTAAATCAAAAGTTCTCTTGGTTGGATGAATAACTAATCACAAAATAGTAGTAACTTCAAAAGCATCAATCATTTAATTAACAAATAATAAAGTCAACCTAAATGTACATGAAGTAAATTAAAAGGAGGACTAGCAAAAAAAAAAAAAAAAAAAATAACTGAATTTATCATCCTTGCATAGGTCACCTTTTAAGTTCTCATAGCATGCGCGAGAAATATTTACACACAGAAAGTTAAAAAATATTCAAATAAGAGCCACATTTAAATTGTTGCTTTTTTTAAAACCAAATTTGTTTATTTTTAATATTTTTATAAGAATGAGTATATGTACGCGTGTAGAATCCACGTATGTAACAAACGTTTCTTAACAATTGTGTTTTTATTTTATTTTTAATTCAATGTTTTTTTTTTAACTAAAAAAAAACTCTTAGTTTAATATTTATTATTTATTCACTAGATATTTTTTTGGGAAAAAGATACATTTACCCTCAATAGTTCTATTTTTTTTTTTTTTAATTAATAGAACTTAATTTGGAATTTACAGTAACGTTGAACTATATTGTTTCCAGTTGCTTGTTGAGCATAATGAAAATTCTGTCTGTACTGTAGCCATAGGAGGTTAACGGTTAGAGTAAAAATATTTTATACAAAATAGCTTTTCCGTAGAAATCAAACGCTTTAGGGTACCCTTTCATTTTTAACACTTGACTTACAAGACACTTATTCTAAGTTCCATAGTATAGCATGAAATAACACTTCTTATGCTAAGGAATT
>CAHIKZ030003278.1:17500-113634 GCA_903632075.3 Acanthosepion pharaonis | reverse complement strand
ATATTTAATGATCTAAATAATGTTCGATATGTTATTGACACTTCTCAAAGTTATAGATAAATTAATTATGATTCATATATTTTTACTTGAACTGCTTTGCAAGCATATAATAATGAAAATAATAACAAATTTGAAGCTTATGTGACATAAAATGGCAAACTAGTCAAGTGTCCTTGTTTCTTTTCATATGCCAGAGAAATCAAGTTGAAAATCTATGCAACTTAACAAAAACAAAGTGAACTTAATTACTGCCCAAAATATAGGTTAATATCAGTAAGTGAAACTTGGATAGTTAATAGAAAATAATAGGAAAAAATACATGAAAATATTAAAAAAATTTAGCTCAACTGAGGTTCATACATAGTCGTGTGGGGATTTGGGCACTTCGACATGGTGTAATGGTTAGCAAGCTTGTCTTGAGAGATCATTTACAACTGAGTAGGGAGTTTGATCCTCACTGGGTGCCCCATACTTTCAGCCTTGTGCCACATCTAAACTCTGCTTAGGTAATCACCATATGGCACCATAACATGGTGTAATGGTTAGCAAGCTTGTCTCGCTAAATCAATTATGACTGAATAGTGAGTTCAATCCTCACTGGGTGCCCCATACATTCAGCCTTGTGCCACATCTAAGCTATTCTTAGAAAATCACCATGAGGTACCTTGACATAGGGCAATGGTTAACAAGCTTATCTTGCTAGATCAGTTACAATTGAGTAGTGAGTTCAATTCTCCCTAGGTGCCCCATACTTTTAACGTTAAAAATTATTGAGCACTTCAGCGTGGTATAACGGTTAGATCAATTATGACTGAGTAGTGGGTTTGATCCTAACTGGGTGCTTCATACTTTTGACCTTGTGCCATATATGCTTAGAAAATCACCATAGTCAGGTGGGGGTTTTGTATTTAATATTGTTTCAATATCCAATCAAGATTTTGGGAGCCCTAACCTAGAATGAGGAGCAGTTTGATTTTGTTTTTTTTTGTTTTTTTAACAAGAATCACTTTTACTGATGGCTATTGTTTAATATGCAATATTCAAAAATTCAGTGCAACTAAAACCTATATGTCTGCAGGTATAGATTCATTGCATTTTATGAATAAGATTTTTTTGCTGCCTAAAAAGATATTCAAATTTTTAATCACTTACCAATCACTTATAATAACTATAATCACTTATGTAATAACTTATAGATGTTTTTGTCTTTAATAAATAATGGACAATAGCTTAAGTAACAAGTCTTATTTGTTGACTTGAGTAGCAATAGAGAAAAAAGTTTCACTGAAAGTAACAGTGTAGAATGAGTAGCCATGGTCAAATGCAAAATAAGTAACAGAATTATCCAACAACCAGAATTGACAAAATTTGCAATCAGCAATAACAAGAAAAAGAAAAGGTCAAACATAATATAAGGCAAGCAAACAATATATTCAAGGCAAATTAACAGTAATAAGGCAAAGCAGCAGTAATATGACAACAAGTAACAACTAAGAATTGGAGTTGATACACAACAGCAACTTTGAACAAGTGAACTGATGTAATAGAATAACCTGTTACCCCCATGAGCAACTACACTATAGGTAGTAACTACTTATAAGTATCTGTAAGTCAATGCACTAGCTGGGATCTGTTGAGTATGACTCAGACTTATGCGAGAACTACCGACCTTCTAATAGTAGCACTCACTACTGGATTGACTTGCGATGACCTTGTGCATAACTGTTACCTTTACTCTTATTGTACTGGTTTTTACAATAAACATTTACTTACTTTATCCCACTTGTTTTTTAAGCATATATTCCTATTAGCACAGAATATAACATAAACATAGTATTCTGACTTCATAACAAGACAGATCGGGACTAAGTCAGATGAGACCAAGAACCATCCTATTTTATTGGCTTAAAAACCTCCCAGCATGTATTTGTGTGCCTTTCTGTCTTTAAAATGGGGAGAGGCAAGTGCTTTGCAATCACTGCCATGCAAATTGAAATCAGATTTTCTGGATATCAATCATTAAGGGACATTGTACTTATTCTGGTGCAGTGGTTAATGTCCTGTTTTTAATTATTTGCTGATAGTGTTTCTTACTAGGTATTCAATCAATATAACTTTGTCTCAGATTTGTTTCAACAGAATCAAGATAATAGTAACAAAGATTTATGATAAGGTGTTACTTGTAAAGTAATAGCTAAAGACATATATAGCACTCTTGTTTTTTCTTACAATAATGATGATTGTATGAGATGTGTAGTGGGATTGGCAAATAGGATTTTACCTATTTGCATATCTTGGTTATAGGATGAATAAAGTGTAGAGTAAAGAGTCAGATGGGAGCAAGTTGACTAGTGATCATGTGTTGTAAAACAACAGTATACAACAAGCTAAAGCCTATTTCATATTATTTAATCTCTGCAATATATCAGAATATTTGTGGAGCGAGTATGAAAACAAACACCAAAACAGTAAATCATCAAATGACAAAAAATTGTTTCTGAGTTGGAGGATCAGTGCATCTGTCTGGTTAATAAATTAATCCTTTGAAAATAAACATTTAACATTTTTTAACTAATGGGTCATGCTCCCACCAACAATAAAAAACGTTATTTGTGATCCCTTTGAAGAGTATTTAAGTAAAGTCTCTAGATGGACAAAACCAGTAAGAAGATAGAGAGTGCAACATATGACATCAGTTCACGCAGGCAGCATGGCTTAAAAAAGATTCCCTTACTCATTCTCCCATCTGCCTCATCAAGCTAACTGACACTTATACTTTCCTCCTCGCTTTCACCCTTGCTTCTTTTTTTTATACTTTCCTCCTCACTTTTACCATAGCCTCATTTTTTTTATAATTTCCTCCTCACTTTCACCCTTGCCAATTCTTTTATACTTTCCTCCTCACTTTTACCCTTGCCTCTTTTTTATACTTTCCTCCTCACTTTCACCCTTGCCCCTTTTTTTATAGTTTCCTCCTCACTTTCACCCTAGCCTCTTTTTTATACTTTCCTCTTCACTTTCACCCTAGCCTCTTTTTTATACTTTCCTCTTCACTTTCACCCTTGCCTCTTTTTTATACTTTCCTCCTCACTTTCACCCTTGCCTCTTTTTTTATACTTTCCTCCTCACTTTTACCCTTGCCTCTTTTTTATACTTTCCTCCTCACTTTCACCCTTGTCTCTTTTTTTATTCTTTCCTCCTCAGGTTTTAACCCCTTCCTGTTTTGTTATAATTTCCTCCTCCATAAAACCCCTTGCCTCTTTTTTTATAATTTCCTCCTCACTTTCATGGCTTGCCTCTTTTTGTATACTTTCCTCCTCACTTTTGAATGCCTCTTTTTTTATAAAATTTCACTTTCAAATTTGGCCTTTTTTTTTTATACTTTTCCTCCTCACTTTTCATTCTTGCCTTTTTTTGCTTTCCTCCTCACTTTTACCCTTGCCTCTTTTTTATACTTTCCTCCTCACTTTCACCCTTGCCTCTTTTTTATACTTTCCTCCTCACTTTCACCCTTGCCTCTTTTTTTATAATTTCCTCCTCACTTTCACCCTTGCCTCTTTTTTTATAATTTCTTCCTCACTTTCACTCTTGCCTCTTTTTTTATACTTTCCTCCTCACTTTCACCCTTGCCTCTTTTTTTATAATTTCTTCCACACTTTCACCCTTGCCTCTTTTTTTAATACTGACTCCTCACTTTTCCCCTTACCCTCTTTTTTATAATTTCTTTTCCTTTCACCCTTGCCTCTTTTTTTTATACTTTCCTCCTCACTTTCCCCTTGCCTCTTTTTTTAGAATTTCCTCTTCACTTTCACTCTTGCCTCTTTTTTATACTTTCCTCTTCACTTTCAATCTTGCCTCTTTTTTATACTTTCCTCATCTTTTTTACACTTGGCTCTTTTTTTTATAATTTCCTTCTCACTTTCACCCTTGCCTCTTTTTTATAATTTCCTCCTCACTTTCACCCTTTCTTTTTATTCTTTCCTCCTCCTTTCATTCTGCCTTTTTTTATACTTTCCTCCTCACTTTCACTCTTGCCTCTTTTTTTATACTTTCCTCCTCACTTTCACCCTTGCCTCTTTTTTTATAATTTCTTCCATTTTTCACCTTTTCCTCATTTTTTTATAATTTCTTCCTCACTTTCACCTTGCCTTTTTTTATAATTTCTTCCATTTTTTCCCAGGTTGCCTCTTTTTGGTACAAAAGAAGATTCATTTCAATGCTTCTTTCTTCTTTTTATAATTTCCTCCTCACTTTTGTGCCTTTCTTTTATAATTTCCTCCTCCTTTCACTCTTCCTTTTTTTATACTTTCCTCTTCACTTTCAATCTTGCCTCTTTTTTATAACTTTCCTTCATGTTTTTTTACAATTGGCTCTTTTTTTTAATTTCCTTCTCACTTTCACCCCTTGCCTCTTTTTTTCTAATTTCCTCCTCCACTTTCAAAAGCTTTGCCTCTTTTTTTTAATTTTTGTTCCTTTTCACCCTTGCCTCCTTTTTTATGATTAATGTTTTCAAAAATCCTCTTTTCTTTTTTATAATATCACTTTCACTTTTGCCTCTTTTTTTATAATTTCTTTTCACTTTCGAACTTGCCTCTTTTTATAATTTCTTCCTTTTTTCACCTTGCCTCTTTTTTTTAATTTCTTCCTCCTTTTAATTAAAGCTTTTTTAGTTCACCCTTGCCTCTTTTTTATAATTTCTTCCACACTTTCACCCTTGCCCTCTTTTTAATTGATGCATGGTTTTGTTTTTCCTTTTAGCAGCTTTTTTTTCAATTTCCTCCTCAAGGTCTACCCCTTGCCTCTTTTTTTTAATAATTTCTTTTCACTTTCAATCTTGCCTCTTTTTTTATGCTCCTCCTCACTTTCCCCACCTCTTTTTTGCCTTTTCCTCAAAGTCACCCCCATTCTCTTTTTTCATAATTTTCTTCCTCAATTTCACTCTTGCCTCTTTTTTTAAAATTCTTTTAATATGTTTCAGCAATCCTCTTTTCACCCTTACCTCTTTTTTATACTTGCCTCTTGAGTCATCTTTTTTTATCTTTCCTCACCTTTTTGAATTTCCTCTTTTTTTATAATTTCCTCCTCACTTTCACCCTTGCCTCTTTTTTATAATTTCCTCCTCACTTTCACCCTTGCCTCTTTTTTTATAATTTCCTCCTCACTTTCACCCTTGCCTCTTTTGTAATTTTCCTTCCCTTTTAATTATGTCTCAATTATACTTTTCCTCCTCCTTTCACCTTGGTCTTTTTTTACACGTATGCATGAAGAAATCACATTACTTTTCATTTTAAAAATAATTACAAACAAGAGGAACTTTAACACGAATAGACGCTGAAAAAATTTTAGTTTAAAAAACAAAAATAACAATATTTTATATCTAAAAACCTTTCACACCTTTTTTTTTTTTTATTGTGGATTGATTCAAATCTGCAATGTATATACAGATGCTTGATTTCAAAACTCTCTTCTGTCCTCTTGCTTTCCAGCAAAAATTTAAATGCAATGTCAATCATCTTCTGTCTTTTATTGTTTTTTCTCCTTAATAATAATGCTTTTCTTATTCTCATATTTTTCAGACTCAGTAACCCCTTGCATATTAGTGGTTTCATTGCCTTGCTTTGTGTGAAATGATTAACAAAACAAAACATAAAAATGATGTGTATGTACACTTTCCATACAATAATTCTTTTTAAAGATTTCTGCAAATAAGATATTCAGTGAACTAAGTTCTGGTATTAGTCACATTTATAGAAATCCCACTGAGTGACAAATTCACTACTCATGAAAACAGCTTTAAAATGAATTGTTATATTAAAGGTGCCTTCATACATCTATAATTCATTATATTTATACATTTTTACACAAGCATAGATATATGTAGATGCATTTACATAGATATGTTGATAAATTAATGTATACATATCTATATCTAGATATGGTGTATTCAAGTTGCAAGTATTCATTTAAACAAGTTTTGTTGAATAAAATAGACGAATTATGCTTATTATATTTTAAAATAGATTTTTCTAATTGATGGACTGATTTCCGTATATTAGAATTGAAAGCATGAGGGAACCGTCCACAGTTCATGTCAGTTTATTTCATATTTTATAGATAGATATTTAATATTTCTTTATTCATATGCCAGAGAAGAAGAAGAGGTATAAATCCTTGTTCAATTGCTATAACATTGCATTGAATTTTGTGGAAATAAATTGTGATAAGGATTCACAGCTTTTTAGCCCACCCGCTGCCAAACCAAGGTGAGGTAACATACACTAATTAGGAAATATTGTTTCTGTACACTTTCCATGACCTTTCTCTTGCTCTGTTAACACGACATTAGATCAACAGATAAAAATATGACTAAATAAATAAGATAAATCCAGGGGAATGTATAGGTATATATATTGAAAGATTGTTAATGATTCTTGAGAATAGATTTTTTTTTTTTTTGACTTAGAATAGTAGAGTTTACGACTTTAGTAATTGTAACTTACTAAATTCATTTTCAGTTTAGAGAAGAAATAAATTAAAAGTGCATTTATGATAAACACATGTCAAAATGGCAACCTACTGCAGGAAAAAAATCTGCCTCATCAGTCATGTATCAAAAGATACATGATCCCTAAACATGTATCATGCATGGCACATAATTGACTGAAAAAAATGTACATAATAATTTTTTTTTAAAGGCATTTAATATATAAATAAAAAAAAAAGTTCATGTATTTGCAATTAATTATTTTACTGCAAATAAGATTTTTAACCTAATCTTTACAATCAATAATGTAAACTTGCTTTTCATGCATTATTTGTAATAATATAATAAACATTTTTATGTCATTTTTGTTTGAAAAATCAAAAATGTTTTATATTAAAGTGATTTCATATTTTTGGTAAGATTTTGTGTCTGAAAAAAAATCTTCAATTAGTGTAAACAATGTCAATTGTTAGCCTTTCCATGCTTTCATTAGTCTTTCTTTTTGACTTTTTTTTACCGTATTTATTTTTTGATTTCCTTAAAAGGTAAATGACTTTCTTTTACCTTTCCAGCTATAGAATTAATTCATTTTTTTCATGATACAAATATTATATAATTTTTCTGTCATAATTTGTCCCCCCTCAAATTTTTCTTTTCCAAATGTCAAACATACTTCTCTTTTTAATTTGTCTCTTTTAAAAATTTACAACAAGAAAATTTTGTCTTTTCAAACCTAAAATCAAATATCTGTTTTGCCAGATTATAAGCAACAAAAAATCTTTGTTTGTTAAAGATTAATTAGCTTTGTAAAACATAAGCAAAACCTTTTAAATGCTTTTATTAAAAAAATGCATTATTTTGTTTCCTATTTTAGTTTGACAAAAATATAACAACATTGAAAAATGAATGTTTTACTTGCTTAAATAATTCAAGAAAAAAAAAATTGAAAAAATATATATATATATCAAAATAAGTCCATATTTAAATATTCATCTGTCATCTTTTAAAACAAAAACATAAATATTAAGGAAAAACTTAGTAATGCATTAACTTTCAATCAAACAGTATAACATGAACTAAACAAACCCCAAGAAATTTTATCCTCCTTTTAAGACTGTATTTTATTTTTTTTGAAACTTTGAAAAAAACTTGAAAAAAAGATGATTCAAAAATCCAACTCCTTATTCAGGGTTAATAAATTTTTTCTAAAATTAATTTCCAAAAATGAAAAATTACTTTAAAGAATTTATTTTCCATTGCCATATTTAAAGACCATTTCAAAATGAGATTGATTGACTAATAAAACATTAAACAAATATATATGAACAGATAAGTTCAAAAAATTAGGGAGTTTCCAAATGTATCATTTCAATATCATGAAAGAATGATTATTGTACAAATGAAAAACCATAACATTGTTTTCTTTATTATATTAATTGAATGAAAAATATTTGAATGTTTGATGAACATTTTTTTTTTCCCTAAAATTCAACTTTATTTTTATGAAAACCAGAAAGGTATGAATTTAATTTCAAAAAGAAATGGACAAAAAAATGTAAAAAAAAATAGACAAATGATGGTTGAATATTCATGAAAGACAAAAAAATATACCTTCAAAAAAAAATAAAAAAGAAGTTTATAGTATGCACATTTTATTCACTGTTATGCACATTTGAAAATTTAAATCTCCAATTAAAATAAGTTTAAAATCTTATGGAAAATATTTTTTTTAAATATTTTTTCATTGTGTTCAATCTTCTCAAATTCCCAGTTGACATCTATCCATTCTCAAAACAAATGGATAAGTTTTTAATTTATTTCCTTCTAAAAAAAAAAAAATTTTATTTGATCATAACAAGTTTATGAAATAATTTTTTTTTTTACAAACCTGAAACTTTTTCTAAATTTTCAGTCAACATCAAATATTTCCATTTTAAATTGCAAAATAACAGGAATTTTACAAATATTGAATGATTTGAAATTTCATTATTTTCTCCTTATAAATTTATTCAATATTATTTTGAATTATTTTTAATTTATAACCAAATGCAATCTCAAAAATTAAATTGTTTTTAAAAATTTTGAATATAAATAAAATAAAATGATTTTTAGAAATAATTTAATGTTTTTCTGTGAAAATTTTTTTTATATTCATGAAAATTCAATGAAACATTTTTTTTCTATAACAATAATATAAAATCAAACGGAAATTATTCTGCAATTTTTTTTTTACCTGTAAATTTTTTCAACAAAAAAGTTTACTAGTTTTTTTTATGACCTTTAAAATGAAAGGACTGTAATTTTTGGACCAATGAAGATATTTATTTACTACTCAAAGAAAATGCTTGGAAACGATGGAGAAAAAAATTTTTTTTAAAATAAAATAATAATCTAAAATGGAAGGAGAAATTTAAACTTTTTTTGGAAAAGTTTCAAGAAAAATGTTTTTTTTTAATCAATTTTAATATCAAACTTGAAATATATATTTATTAATATATAAAAAATATTTTTTTTTTATTTAATTTATCAAGGAAAAATATGTTTTTTATATTTTTTCTATAGTTTTTTTTACAATAAATATTAAAATGAATAGATAAAAAACCAATTTCATATTATATTGTAAGTTAAATAAAATTTTTTTTGATTTATTTTATGAATGTAAATTGGCTTTTTCATTTTATAAGTATATTCCTCTATTAAAATCTATTTTAAAAAAAACACCTGATTCCACAGATTTTGATAAATCCTTGAAAAAATAATGTTTATATATTTTTATATATCTTAAATCAAATATTTTTTTAAATATTAAAATGTTTTAAATTTTTTTTAAATTTAAAAAAAATCATTGCAATTCTTCAAAATATCATACCATTTTTTATTTTTAAATGTTTTTTTATTCCTTAAAATTAAATTTTCATTTTAAACTGTATTTTTCCTCTTTCATTTTTGTTTGATTCTGACAAATCAGTGGATTTCACTAATTTTTGAAAAATTTTTTTTTTAATTATATATATGGTATATTTTTTAATCAGACAAAAAGACATTTTAAAGAATATTTCTCCAATTTTTCATAATACATAAAAAAATAAATAATGATTTAATTCATTTTACTATTTACTTAAAAAAAAAAAATTAAAATTTACTGAAAAAAATTCATCAAAATAAATCATTTTAATTTTTTTAGTATATTTTCCAGATTCTTTTATAAAATTTTCATTTAAAAATTTTGTCTCAAATTTAATTTTCAATGAAATAAAAAAAAAGTAACATAAAGGATTATGAAAATTTTTTTAAAATGTCATTTTTTTTTGGTTTGTTTTTAGATAAATTTGAAATGTGATTTATAGTCAAAAATGTCAATTTTTATTTAAAATTAAAAAATATATTTTTGTTTTAGTGTTTTAGATGGTAATTTCAAAAAAAAAATTTTAAACATCCAAAGTAAGGTTTATTTTAAAATAAATTGAAAAACAGATTAAATTAATGATAAAACGTTTTTGATTTTTTTTTTCTGTTTATCAATTGGTTTTTTCATCATCATTAACATTCAAAAAAAAATTTATTTTCTCTGTCAAAATTTGCCATTATCAAGTTGGATTGAAGGATGCACACTTTACATTTTTTTCTTTAATTTGAACTTTTTCAAAGGCACATTGAAGAATGCTTTGCAATATTTTTCAATTTATTTTAATTTTTATTTTGGGACTTTTTTTGAAGATCACTAAAAATTCTCTGTTTTTGAATATTTAAAATTTTTTATAATTTTTAACATAGCTTTTAAAACAAAAAATTTTCAACTAAAAAAAAAAATTATTTATTGAGACAATTTAAATTTGAATTTTTGAATTTTTCTTTTTCTGGAAAATGGTTTTATGAATTTTGAAAAAATTTTAACTCCCTTTTCTATTTTCATATATACTTTTCATTAAAATTTTTGAAATTTTTTCACATGTAAATAACTCATGTTGGTAAAGGTAGAGATTTTTAAATTAATAAAATGGTAGTAATAAAAATTAGTTTATCATTTTCTTTATTTTTATTGTAAAATCAATAACTATTTTTGATTTTAAATTTTAAAGAATTTTTTTTTTGAACTAATATATTTTGATTATTTACTTTGATTTTGGTTTAAAAAACATTAATGCCAGCACATTAAAAGTCAAATCTTTTATTCAACTTTCAAATTATATGAAAAACCAAAAATGAACCAAAATTCTTGAACATTTATAAAAAAAATTTAAAAAATTTATAAATACCAAATTGAATTATGTAATATAATTATATTAAAAAGATTATCTGTATTTTTTAATGTAATGAAAAATTCTATCTGTTCCATTGAATCCACATAATTTCAAAATTATTTGATAAAGAAAAACTGAATTCAATTTTTTTAGAATTATGGTTTAATGAAATTTTGAATGAAATTGGAAATTGAAGAATGAAATTTTCATTCACCCTTTTTATGATATATTTTTTTTTTGCCAAAATATGAAAATTAAACAAAAATTTTGAAATTCAAATTTCCTGAAATTTAAATAAAATTAAATTTTAAACATTTTTTTTTCATTTTTTAATGTTTGATGGGCAATTTCCATTATTAAATATTAGGTATTTTTTTTAATTTGATATTTTATTTGTTTTGTAATAATTTTTTAAAATTCTGTCTAGATGATATTTCTTTTTATTTTCCTTTACTATTTTCTTGAATTTTTATTTTTTTGATCTCACATTAAAAAAAAATACTTCTGCTTTGTGTGAGTTTAATAAATTTTTTTAAAAAATTAGTTTTTCATTTTTCATTTCCCAACATTTAATTTAAAACAAACTAAGATGCAAGGCAATAAAGCCACTATGATGGATTAAAAAAAAAAGAGAATAAGAAGAAAAAACTATTAGAACAAAAAAACAAAATTAATTAAGACAGAAGATAACAATTGGCATTGCATTTAAATTTTTGAAGATCAAAGTTGACTGGGAAGCAAGAAGCCAGAAGAGAGTTCCACAAGTGAGAACGTGCAATAGAAGAAACTGTTAGCATAGAACTTATGGTTACATCTAGCCATTTCAACTGTAAAATGATGAGACCTTGCTGCCAATCTAGTACTGCACTTAAATTCATAAAGTCTAGGTACCATAGAGGAAAAAGTTCATCAGAACAATTACCATGAAAGTATTTATAGAAAAGGCACAGGGAAGCTACATTATGGTGGTGGGAAAGTGACTGAAGCTGAGATGCCAGGTCAGGACCAATAACATTGCAGATTCTTCTTTGGATTTTATCAAGAATCTCTAAATATATAGCAGGAGCACCAGACCAGATGTGGCAGCAATATTCAAAGCAAGGATGAATGGTAGACTTATAAATATATAAGATAGATTCTGGTGAGAAAAATTGTCTAGCATGACATAGTGAACCAACTTTCTTAGCTGCAGACTTAGCAATTGATTCAATATAATCTTTCCACTTCATGTCAGCTGAAAACATTAGTCCGAGAAGGTGCAATGAGTCACTCTCCTGGAGGTTAGCATCAGCCATGCGGATGGAAGTTAAATGGGTTCTCTCAGATGATTAAAAGAGAGTAGTTTCATTTTGGAGGTGTTAATATTAACAATTCATTCCTTGCCTCAGTTAATAGTAAATTGTATATCTTTTTTAGATCAGCTTTTAATTTATTGAACCACTCAGACTTACTATTAAGACAGGAGGAAATAGTTGCTTCATTAGCATAGATACCAAATTGAGAACTAATGACATCATTTTTATTTCTTGCTTTATGAAAATTAGGTCCAATGTAGGTTTTTTTTCCTCTAAGGAACACCTGTATTTATGCAAAACGATCTGGAAGAATGGCTTCAAAACAACTTTCATTTCATGATTTGATAAAAAAGACTGAATCAAATCAAAATTTCTAAAAATGCCAATATCTGTTTTTTTTTAAAGTTTCTAAAAAACTTTAACATCTTTTTTCAATATTTTCCAAGATTTTTAAGCTAATACCTCTAAGATCTATGATTTAACAATTGGATTTATTTTTGAAAAATTTAAAAAAATTAAAAAAAAAAAAAACAACATATAAAAATTTTTTTGGTTTTTTTTTGTTTTTGTTTTGTTGATTTTATTTGTCCATTTTAACAAAAAAAATTTTTAAGAAACATGTATAACACATTATTTTTTTTATGATTTTTCTATTATTAAAAAATATTATAACTATATTAAAAACACACATGTAAAATAAATGATGTTCTTTAATGTAAAATGAAATGATAATTTGTCATTTTCAAATTTTGAACTAAATTCATTTTTTAAACTACTAATGCTTTTTAGAAGAAGATGTCAATTCAATCAATATAAACCTACAAATTAAAATAGCCCATTCTAAAAAAATTTAAAACAAAAAAATTCAAAACTATTGAATTTACAAACAGTCAAAGAATTCTTTGCTTTGATAAAAATGTCTAAACAAATTTTAAAAAAAAGACAAACTCTGTTTTTTTTTTAATTATAAAAAATGTTGAAAGGAATCTTGGTATAATATCAATCTATAATCATAATCATATCAATAAATTTATGCATGACTAATAATCTATGGGGTAATTATTTTACATGTACTTGGCTGACCTCCTACTGAAGAAAAAATTTTTGTTTTTCTTTCTTTTAAATTGATCATCTCGTAAAAACAATAAAATTAAATAAAAATCCTTGGTATCAAACAGAGACTTCAAAATAGATCAAAATCAGTTTTAATATTATTTTTAATGCTGTAATTGCAATTAAAATTTCTAAATCAACAGAGAAAAATATCAAATTATAATTGTTTGGTTGAGGTTAAGAACTGTTCAGATTCAAGAACCTATGATACTCCAAATATGTAGGTTAAGTAGTTTTTGGTAAAATAATTGTTTTATCTTGATCTTTTCTTACAGTTTAAAAAAATCTAAACCTGGAAGCAAAAACGCAAAAGCTAGTATAGCTTGTTAAGTTGACAGTAATAAAGTAGTTGAATAGAAACACAGATGAAACTACTATGATAACTTTTGAGTTGTGTATGCATTTCTCTTTTTTGTAACTTTAACAATATATCGGTATGTGTGTCTGGATGGAAAAAATGTCTTTTGACTTTTTCATATTTTTTTGTTTTTGAAAAAGATTCATTGAAAAGAATGTTAATTAAATATTCTTCTTCCAAAACAATTCTGATTCTTTATTTCTAAAAGTTGTGAATCTAAACTCCTTAAATTTTTATAATGAATTCTTGAAACCATTCTCATGAAATTCAGTTTGAAGTTTTTTGATATATTTGCAAATTGCATTTCATTTTTTTTATGGATTTTCTATGAATTTATTTAAAAAGTTTATTAATTTTTTTAAAGATTGTGGTATATGTTTGTTTTTTTAAATGTGGATAATTAGCAAATAATTTTGCATTACACTTGATATTTTAGCAGGCAAGTTTAGGAAAAAGCCATGATTCTTATATATATATATATATATATATATATATATATATATATATGATTCTTTATATATATATTATATAAATTAGAATCAACCAAATTCATGAACAACTTTCTCAAAAGATATATTTTTTTCATATATAATTGTAGAATGGATAAATGAAACAACCAAATAAAAAGCATTAATATGTGCATACCCAAAAAGCAAATAAATAATCATTAAATTTACACATGAGGTGTAAAAAATCTTTGTTCAATGCTTTTTACAAAAAGATATGTATTATTTAGTACATATATACATAACTATGTTTTTTCACAAAACTAGTTTCTGTTGAAATTTAATGTTCCCAGTTTTGTCATTAAGCATGTGGTCAATAATATATATATATATAAATAAATATATATATATAAAACAAAATGTACAATTTGGTAGTAGTATAAAACTTAAATGTTCTAATGTAATAGTGTATAATATAATATATATATATATATATATATATATATATCTTTTCTTTAAAATGATGAATTTTTAATGATTCTTTTTAATAACTATTTTTTAATAATTTTTTTTGATATTTTATTAATAATTCAATTTCATTAATTTTATTAAGGTTTTTATGCAAATATTAAATGCTATCTACATTTGATAAAAATAAGTTGAGTTCAAGTTTTACATTTAAAGGTGAAGTAGTGATAAATATAAATTCTGCATTTGAACACAATGTCGTCAGAGAAGAAACTATAAGGATTTGGTTTCCAAACTTTTTGAACATCAAAAACCAAGGTAAGAAATCATAATTTAATGATCTTTATTTTTCTTCAATGTAATTCATGAATCATCCAAATTATTCAGACAACATATTTACTGTATCATTTAAAACATTTCAAATTACTTAGAAGTGATTAATGAGAAAATAACCCAATAAAGTAGTTCCATTTCAAGCAAATAAGTCACAAAACAACTGATTTGTAGAGGTGTGCATTAATTATCTACATTGAAAACAATTTGTTTTTGTATCACTTTTGGTGAAACTGAAAAAAAGATTTTGTATAATAACTGTAGAAGATATGCATCATGATTTTTAATGTGGATGAAAAGCTGGAATTGTGTAAAAAAAAAAGAAAAAAGATGTATGATTGTTTGGCAGAGGGATAGCACAATGTGTGAGCTGTGGAGTGGAAACATCAGAATCAAATGGGTATAGATGCTTAACTATTAAATAATGTAACAAACAAATGAAAATATGATACAAAAACCTGAATGTGTATTAGAAGAGCAAAGAATACCTTCCTGAGTCTTTAAGAGATAAAAGAATTATATTAGAAACAAACATAAGAGTACTCAACTGCTATGTAATGTCAATCCTCTTCTATGGCAGTGAATGCTGGGCAATGTCTTTACAGATAATAAGAGTCAAGGCATTAAAGATGTGGTTCTCAGAAGGATGCTAAATACCATGTATGGAACATGTGAGTAATGAGGAAATTCGAAAGAAAACAGGAGCAAAAAGCACACTATTGCTTAGGATCAAAAAGTGAGAGTTAACACAATGAGGAAGGAGGGCTTGAGGAATTTAACACTCACAGGGCATATTGAAAACAAGTGGAGCAGAGAGAAACAGTTAATAACTTACCTAATGAGTTTATGCAAATGGTAGTGCAGGGACTGGGGTAGGATGGCAAAGGGACAAACGTTGCTTAGAATTATAAAGAACAGGAATCTGTGGAGAACATTAACTATCTACATTCTGAAAGAACACTGCACATAAAAGAAGGCATAATTTGGTACAGAATAAATTCTTTAAAGAGATCATGGAATTAATGCAGATAGATATGTTGACCAACTTGAAATAGTATATTTAATACTCAAATAGCATCCAGCTTGGTGAATGGAATGTCATGTTTTATGTGATAACTTTTGCAAAAATGATATTGAATCATTTAATAGTAATCTTTCTTACACACTGCCTTTTCAGCTGACAACTCTCTGCCATAATTTTCCAAAACCTATCAATTTATTTCTTACAATCAAGAATTTCTCAAATCAGGATCAACTTGAAACCTCCAATGACTTTATTACTTCTTTAAATAATTATTTAAGTAGTGAGTTGTTAACTTGACAAGTTGGAATAAATAAATAGAGCTTGGCAATTTTGATTGGATAAATATTTTTTCAATAAATTATTTTTTTTCATATCTGTCTATATTTCTAAGATGAGGTCTTGTAACTATTTACATTGTTCAGACCATTATCCTCATCTTTATTGTCATATTTGCAACATTTTGGCTATTGTATGCTTCAGTTGATATATGTTGGAATTTTGAGGGGTAGATTGTTTTAGTTTCATGTGCCATGGCATTTCTGGATATCTCAGTTTCAGTAACTCAACTCTACAAAGTTTTGTTCACCTTTGCTGTGGCATGGTACTGAACTCATAACTTTTGGGGTCAAGTCACTGGATTACTTTGACCAATTCTTTTATCCACTGGGCCATGTATTCAGTGTATGAAGTTTTTGAACTTATAAATCAGTGGCCAAAATAAAGGGTTTGCATTGAAATTCCAGCATGTATCACCTGAAGAAGGCTGTGGAATGTACAACAGCTGAAACATTGTGAATATGACAATAAAAATGAAGACAATAGTCTGAATAATGTAATTAGTGTAAATAACTATTTTCAGTTTAAATAAATTGCCAATTTTTCATTGAACAATTGGATGAAATTATTTTAAAACTATAAAAATGTATGAAAATCAAGAACTGAAAATGGTTGCACACTTATCTGAATAAGACAACATTTTGTTCAAAAGCCAATCAAATGTTCCTTTACCAAAAAAAAAAAATATATATATATTTTTTTTTGTTGGCATTCTTTCACCAAACTCTGTCTGTACTCTATATTTATTCTGAAGATCAATGGGGTCATTTCTTTCATAGCAAAAATATTAAATTTTGTCAAAACTTCTTGGCAGAGTTTACCAACAGGATCCACCTGAGGTCTGCCTGGCCAGTATCCAGAGCAAGATGACCATAAAGATACAAAGCAGAATAAAATGACCTAGAAGGATCTAGTTGGTTGAGAGTAAACTTGACTATTGCCCAAATCAAACACAAGACTGGTTATTAATCCCTGGAGCAGTCACTGAAACTGTGCCTAGAAAGCAGGGCATTGAATAAATAAGTTGCCAGTTTTGTGAGGAAAAGACTTACAATGTTGATTATGATTTGTAGAAAGGAAATTCACTTCCTGGCCTTTGAGGCTTGCAAATCAAATATAGAAGTTTACTTATGCCTGTTTACCTAGCTGAAAATATTAATGTGATGAAATGTTACCAATTTGTAAAGTACCATCTGAAAATGTTTTTTGCCCTACAGCAGTCCATCAGTATTTAAAGACTAGCTTAGCATTTTTTTCTATTAAAAATATGTTTTTCTACTTGGTTTTAAATTTTGATCTGATAAATAGGTAATATAAGGATGATGGTTCAATTCCTAATGAAGTAATTGTTTGATCATTATACTTTTGTTATCAGAAAAGGAAAAATTAATTTTTTTAATGTGGCAGTTATTTCTAAATTAATTTGAATGTGTTCATGGAGAGAGAGACAATAAAATAGTACTATATATGTGCAAATTTTTTTGAAAACAACTGACAAGGTGTGGTGGTTGAGTTTTTTTTATATAATTTCTCATGTGTTTGTGTAATTTTTTATAATTGTGTGAATGTTTTCCAAGTGCTTTCAGCTATACTTTTAGCCATTATCAAAGATGAATTTTATTTTACTTTTAACTGAATATATGCATTGTTTTATGTAGGTATCTAGAGTTATAGGAATGTTTTATTTTCCAAGCATTGTCATCACATTGTGGCCATGTTCATAGTTGATATTAATGAGTATTAGCTTTTTCTTTTTTTTTATTAATAATGCTTCTATTATTTTTAGCCTTTTTTACATGTAGATGATGCTGTTTGTATTATCAATGAGTGTGTTACAGATAGAGTTTGGTAGGTCTCCATGTATATTTAAATGAGACCTAATTTAGCTATTTTCAGAGAGGTGTAATGTGAGTCATCTTGTTAAATATAATTTTTACAAATTTGGATTGGTCAGTTAAAAAACATGTAAATTTGTAAATAATATTGATTCTCTGTAATGTAGATCTTGCAGGTGAATTATTTTTGATGATGAGTTTAAAAGTTTTAAATTTTTTGTAATAAATAATTTAATTTTCTTGCTTTTGTTGACTGAAGTTGTGTATTTCTTTATGATGTTTCTAAATGAAGATTCATCTGGCTTATAGTTACTATGCATTTGATTTTTGAATGGAATTTTTGGTGAAATATTGTAAGAGCTTAGGGCACAAATTTACCTGGCTCTTACAATATGTCACCATTCCTGACAGAACTTCTATTATCCCAGTGTGGGATATCTACTAATAAAAGTAATGAAAAGAGAAAGAATCTAAATGAAATTGGCTAGATTAAAAAAAAAAAAAAAAATTCCCAGCATCCCTCATTCATGTGTATGTGTAGTCACACCAACATAACAAAGTTAGTCCTAAAGGAGGAAATGCATCACAAGAAAACTTTTTCCATTTTTCCATACATTTTTCCCAATATTGTTCTTGATTATATAAAAATATATATCATTATCTCATTCACACACACACACACACACATATATATATATATATATATGAATAAGATAGTAACCACATTTCAGTGCACAAGGTAATCTGTAATAAACCAAAAACAAAAATAATAGGATTTTCCCAACCATGTAACAACAAAAGGAGCTTATGCTGTAACCACATTAGACACACAAATTCATTCACTAGCACAGTCACTAAATCTATTTTCAAAATCTACCATGATTCTAACTGTAGAAGTCATAACATAATTTACCTCCTAGAATGCACATTATGCCAAAAACAATATGTAGGAAAATCTGAATGGCCCTTTCCACTACAGAATTAATAATTATCGCAATCGAATTAAGTCAGTTCCCCATGAAATATTATTACCTGTAGAACAACATTTTCACCTACAAAAACACGATTTTAAAACCCATGCCAAATTCACTATAACTAAGAAAATAGAAAAGTTCAGAACAGATAACATTAGAAAAATTTTAGAAGGATATGAAAATAAGTGGATTTGGTGCCTAAAAATGCTCCACCCAGTCGGGCTTAATCACAAATTCAATAACATAAATAGAATTAACATATAACCTCACAAATCAGGACCTACCCACATTTCTCACCCATACAAGACAGACATGCTTATGGAGGTGTTGAGGCCTCACACTTATACTCACACCCATACTAACACACTTACATACATCATACTCACTCACTCCCTAATGAGCCAAATAACACACACACTTAACGCAGACACATTCCCTTTCCAGGAACTTATAAAACTGTCAAAATGACTAAAAGAATTCAGAGCAGCATGAATCCATCCAGCTCTTATCTTCAATAACAACTTAAAAGAGACATTGGTCTGACCAAAATTCATGTTAAAAAAATAAAAAACAAATGAAAACTACAGATAAAGTCCATTTTCTTCATAAAGTCATTCATTTCTGCAGTTCACGGCTACTAACAAGCAGTAATTTTTTTCTCCTAATGATGGCCATGTTGGCTGAAACTAGTCAAGAAATCTAACTGAAATAATAAAAATGAAAGAATATCAATATACAAACCAGTGTATCTGAAGATTTTAATTTTTTAATATTTTTTATTGTTCAAAACACACGCACACACACACACACACATATATATATATATATATATGAGTAATTTTTACTTTGAATGATTATGAGATTGCAATCTTCAGATCTCTTAGATATTATATATCAACTTATTTTGCAAAAAAAAATGATCTTGCAAAATACAAACATTTTCTTATTCTACACACCATAAACTGTTTTTTTTTAAAAAATGATATAAAGAAATTAGGCATCTGTGTGCTTTTGTTGATCTTTTTATGTAATATAAAAATTACAGTTTCATAATTTATGGTCGACATCCTGCTCATTCATCACATTATCAGGCAAGTTTATCTATACCATTGTTGGTCAATGATTATTCAATTTTCTCTTTATGTAATCTGTGATACCACTGGGAGGATTTATTGAACAAAGGCTTAAAGACTTCCATCTCTGTTAATTCTTACGCTTAATTGCAAAGCAAATTATGATGGTAGAAGAAAAAATTGAAATTGGATATATTTTAGTGCTAAGCACATTTGAATTTGGATTACATTGGCAAAGTTTCAGCATTTCTCATAACTTCCCACCAACTTTATTACTATTCTATCATTAACCTGCTTCACTTTACATATTTTCTGTACTACCAAAATTTCTGGAAGTAAAGAAAGAAATATTTAAATTTTACAAGTTTTACCTAAAGTTTATTTTAGCAAGTTTGTATGCAGTGCATTAAAAATCAAAAAGAAAGGGATTATCAGTGGTCAGGAATTAATCTAAGTATTACTAGAATAGAGCTATTACAGATATAATACAAATTTATTGCAAATGATTTAGACTAGAAATACATAGAAAATCAGGGAAAAGTTGATTATCAGTGATCAGAAATCAATAGACATATTACTGATGAAATAGGGCCATAATATATATAAGTATTAATATGTAAACTGAATCATTCCTTCTTCATATTAATAAAAATGCCAAGCAAGCCTTTTAACTTATTTATCAAGATATACTGATCTTGGATTTTCAGTCTTTCTTATATATAGAATAAATAAAACTTACTAAAATGTCTTTCATTATTTTTAATGCAATAATTTTTTGTTCTGGTAACATAACTATAGTAAAGATAGTTAGAAGATTGATAATTTTGTGTATGTCTTTGTGCATGGAGAGAAGATAAGCTGCTGGAGTAATCAAGAAGAAAAAGAAAAAAACAGGATCTGTAAAAAAAATTGTTTTGCATTTCTAATCTTTTCTTCACAAGTCAAAAAAATCAATTTGTAATTTTTGTTTGTTTGTGCGAATGAGGATATAAAAATGAAAGATGGTCAGAAAAAGGCCTCCTATCAGAAGAGAAACAGATAAAATAATCATATTAAATAAAAATAAAAAATGATTAATTTTTTGCTCTTTATTAAGTATGGATTGTTTACTTGTATCCTAATATTTCAGTATCCATACATATTTATATGTCTATTTCCAAAACAACCAGTGCTTTTCTATTGAAAGAACAATTTGCCTTACACAAACTGATATTTAGTTTGTGTTTGAGGTTAAAGACAAACTAAATTTCAAATACTGTTTTTCTTACTGAATAATCAAGTGTTTCCTACTTCCTTTTCTGAACTTTCAGTATCATACTAGTCATACTTATATCCATACTAATTTGTATAATTATATACACTACAGTTCAAAAGTTTGAAGCCACCTCCAGAATTAGCATGGGATAAACTTGACAGAAGAAAGAAAAAAAAAAAAAAAAAAAATGAAAAGATCTCTTAGTCATTGAAAAAAAATGGAATCAATTATCAAACTTATATTTTGATAAACTTTTGCAATGAATGCCAAAAATTTGTGTTGCAGTAATCAATGCCAAAGGAGGATATTTTGACGAGAGCAAAATTTAATCAGAAAATATTTTTTCTTCTTTTTGTCATAATAAAATTTCTAATAAAAAAAAATCATGTCTCACTTTTTTTTAACCATTTATAATAATAATATTAAATAGTATTTAAAGTACAAATCAACTACTTTTTGGGTCAATTTAAAAAATTACTAAGGGTGGCATCAAACCTCTGAACTGTATTGTGTATGTGTGTGTGTGTGTGTGTATATATATATATATATATATATATATATATATATATATATATATATAATGTTATAAAATCACTTCTCTTATTTACATAAATTTTTTTCATATAAAAAAAAGGTTAAAGTTTTTTGTGTAGGCTTTCGCTTGCTGCATTAACTGTTGTCAAAATGTTTAGAAAATAGTTTAATCTCTTTGGATGATAGATTTAAAATATTACATATTTGTCTTGTATTTTTGGAATACATGTAGGATTGAAAGTTCTGTCATTTTTTTTTTTTAATCATTTCGCCCCAAGCAAGGCAGTAAAGCTGCCAAGACACAAGAGGTTACTTGAGTGTGAGAGAATATATATATAAAAAAATACACTATTAAGGAGTGAGAACAATAAAAAAAGAAAGACTTAAGAAGACAGAAGATAACGATTGACATTGCATTTAAATTTTTGAAGATCAAAATTGATTGGAAAGCAAGAAGTTGGAAAAGAATTCCATAAGTGAGAAGTATGAGAGAAGAAACTGTTAGCATAGAACTTATGATTACATCAAATGTAAAATGATGAGACTTTGCTGCCTATCTAGACCTATGCTTAAATTCATAGTCGAGGTACCAAAGAGGAAACTAATATTTATTTTGAGTTATACAAAAATGTGGCACAAGGCTAAAGGGGTTGATGGGGGAAGGCTGGTCTTCAATTTGTCTTATCTTAAACTTAGGTAGCCATGATTACTGACCCAAATATACTACCACAGTGTTTCTTACACCAAAACAACACATTCTTTCTTACCATTATTACAACAGCCACCATAATACCTCAAAATCTCTATGAAGTCCTAACTAGTTCCCATATGTACAATTTATCCATGGAGGGGGGTATAAAATAACAACATTAAAAAATGAAACATTAATGAATATTTACAATGATTACTAATTATATATAAGAAACTAAACAAAATAGTGTTAGTAATAACCCCACCCCCACCCAACAATCTTAGAGGAAAGTTATTCAGAACAATTACCATGAAAGTATTTATATAAAAGGCACAGGGAGCTACATTTTGGCAGTGGGAAAGTGACTGAAGCTGAGATGATAAGTCAAAACTGATAACATTACACGTGCTTTGTATTTTATTTGCATGCCAACACCAGGAGACACAAATAAAAGAAATTTGAATTGTGTAAAATTTTTGCTTTTAGATTTAATAAAATATAATAGAAACTTGCTGTTTACAAACACTATTTTATGTACAAATAAAAATGTAACATATTATTTAGATAAAGAATGACTCTAGCCTGATGATCCTTCAATTTTGAGGGTGAAACTTGAGTTGTCTTGTTTTTATTTTGTTACTTTTCATTTCTTACATTTTACAGGCTCTCCTTTGTATTGAGTACTTTTAATTGCCAGCTTTACCACAGCTGGAATTTTACTAACTATAATTGCATTTTGTTTATATATATATATATATATATATATATATATATATATATAACTATATTATTTTCATCTACTTGATTGTGAAGAGGTATTGGATCTTCTTCATATACCTGAAGCCAAAAATATATCTTATTGTGAAATAAACTGTGCATATGATTTTGTAGATCAACTCTGAAATGGTACATTGCTCTACTGTTCCAATTGGATTACTTATGTATGGCAAACATTCTGACTATTTTCTTTGGAAGAGTTTAATGTTTTTTGTAAATTTCATCTCTGTAGAAAATACATAATGCACAGTTGATTTCATATATTTCTTCATCTGTTTGTTTGTATGCATGTATGAGTGTGTATATATATATATATATATGTGTGTGTGTGTGTGTACCAGTAAATTTATTTGTCATTTCTTATAGAAAAAAATGATTGTTGAGAGAGAGGATGTGAGTGTACCATATTGGTTACTAGCAAACGGACTTCAAGATTTCCAACTTTGCCTGTTCACTGATGTCTTTGGTAACTTATACCGTGCTTCGTAGCACTTATAATATAAGTAATGCTTTGGCTAGTTGCCGTGACACCTGTATTACTTAGTCTGAAGACTGACTCCAAACAGCTTCTTCTTCTTACCTTTGACCTGGAGTTCTTTATTTATAGTTCTTCAGTATGCTTTCTTTTTCTGGAACTTGTCCTTGTAGGATCTTCAACAAAAATCACATAGCATTTTTATCAGTTCTTTCAATGTTTCAGGTCTTTCATCAATGAACTTTTTTTCAGCTGATTATGGTACCTTTTATGTTAAAATCTTTTCCCTTTTACCATGTAAATCAACTTCCCGATTCTTGCTGCTATTATGCAGTTTTCCCACATTTCTTTGCCATCCTTATATGCTCTAAAGAACACTTTATCATTGACCTTGAAACTTTTGGTGTTGTTTTTTTTATCCATTTGTGTTTTTTTACTTGGTAATGACTTGTTGAACACCAATGTTAATTAATTCCGCAGGCAATATGCCTGATGGTGTATTGGGGTAAGGTGTTTCACGGTAAACATTCAGAAAATTTTGAAGTGCTTCTTCATTTACTTTCTCAAGACTTGCTTCAATGCTCTTTTGAACATTTCCACAAACTATTCTACTTGCCCGTTCAACCTTGGGTGATATGGCAGTGTCATAATATGCTCAATGGCAAACATCTTACAAAAGTCTTCGGATTCTTTACCCATAAATTGCATTCCATTATCAGAGACTATGGCATCTGGTATGCCATATCTCACAAACAGTTCGCACAAGAACTGAAGATGTTGAATTTTTGTACTTATAATTTTCAGGCTATTTTGTAAAATTATCGACTACCACAAGATAATGTGATTCATTCATAAGACCTTCAAAAACTATATGCAGTCTTAATCATGGTGTGTGTCTTTGACCAAGGTTCTGTCTTTGCGATAGTTTTGCTGCCAGAGCACAACTTCTGCAAGCTTTCACTATTTTTTCAATATCTTGGTCCATTCATTCTTGAAATACCAGGATGACCACTGTGAAAATCCTTCAATATTTGCTTCTCTAACACACTACGTATTACAACCCTTTGCCCGAACATTACTAGACCATTGCATAGTGAGTAAACCTTTAAGTCTGGATTTTTTCCATTTCGCTCTTTAGTGCTGCAATGACTGTGTCCTCAAATAGTTTCATATTTTTAGGTATTAATCTTGATAATCCTTTCATTGTAAAATCATAGTTTAATAAGATGGTACCTCAGTGTTGTTGTCTATTAGCTGTATTTATAAGTATTCCTTTCTTTGAACCATATATTGTTTATAGAGGCCCTTTGGTTTGTTTCCATAGCAAATATAATTGCTAGAGCCTCTTTTGCTATCTGGCTGTAATTTTTCTCTGCTGGTAGAAGTGAGTGTGAAACATGAACAAAGGCTTTCATTTTACTGCCATCATATTTGTGTAAAATGACCACCCCAATACCATATTCACTAGCATCTGACAGCAATACAATTTTTTGAATTCTAATGTACTAAATCTGACATAAGTCCTTTTTTATTTCATCAAATGCATTTTGACAGTTACCATTTCAGTTCCACATTACTCCTTTTTTAAGTAGATCGTTCAGTGGATCTCTCAAATTATGCCTATTATGTACATATTTTTGATAGTAATTAGCCAGTCCTAGAAAAACTTGTAACATAGTCACATTTGTTGGTGGAGGCATATTTTTAACATTACTCTTAATGGATCTGGTTGATGTTATAATCTTCCTAAAACCAGATCTTCTGAGTCACTGGCTGGATATGAATGCTCCAAAACCCAAGACTGAACTAAAAATTCTGTCATCTGCACATTGGCTTTGCACATGGTTTCTGTTTTACTAACATGATTAAAGAAAAATACAATCCAGAATTTCCACCCAGTAGTACCCACTCCCACCTAAAGAAACAAAATAAAAATTGGAGCCGATCTGAGCTTAAGAAAAGGATATAAAAGCCCATCAAAGGGACATCTTCGGCAGTCAGTCAGCATAACAGCCAGGATTCACAGTGCTCGTCTGAACATGGCCTCCCACTTCCAAAGACAACTCGCCAAAGGCCATCACTGCAGTAAATCACAACTCACCCTCCCTCTCCTACCGTATGTCTCTGCAGATGACTACATATCTCTTTCTTTCAACGAGAGACATTTACACCAACTTACCATTTGTTGTATTTTTTTCATAATACAATTGTTTATTTCTTAAACCTCTGTCATTTCTTCTTTATTCTGCCACCATAGGATTAATATAACATTGACAACCATTTTTATCAATAATTTGATCAAGGTATATAATTTTCAGCACAATTTGCATTTTTCTCCACTTAGTTTGAATCTGTACTCTCTTAGTTTTTCCAAAATTGTTTTCACATGCCCAACTTGTTGTTCTTTAGATACACATTTGATTAAAATGTTGTCCAGATGCACCACTGCAAAATCACAATCTGCAAGCATGGTATCCATAGCTTGTTGAAAAATAGCTGGCATCGCCTTTATGCCAAAAGGAAGTTGGCTAAACTAATGTAATTCTCTGTGCATATTTTTTAGTCATTAATTCTGAGCATTTATTTTCAATCTGAATTTGTAAATACACTTCAGAGTGATCCAATCTTGAAAATATATGTTTCTAAACACTTGTTTAATCATGTTGAAAAATCAACACAAACACAAATTTTATTATTTTTTTCTTTACGTACGCTGTTGGCGCAGCCCATTTTCAATGGTTAATTTTTTCTATTACATCAGTTCTTTCAAGTCTATTCTTTGTTGTCTTGTTCCAATGTTGCAAATGGTTTGCTCCATTCTGGATTAAATACTGGCAGTGAACCTTTTTTTACTCGAAAATCTGCCTTGAATTTTAAACACTGACCCAATTCATTTGATAGAACATTTAGAAAAACATTTTTTTAATTCTTACTTTTTTTTTTGTGCTCTGACTTTTTAAATTGGTTGCTTGTCCACTTACATTTTTAGAATAAACATTTATCAGCAAATCCCAAAGTTCAAATAGTTCTATCCTGTCAGTATCAAATAAATTTGTAGTATATTTTAATACATAAGCTTTAGCTTTTTCATGCTTATTATGGAATGAAACATTACAAGTCATTTCTCAAAAAAAATAATTTTACACTGGAAACTGAAATTGTGATTGAGGAAGTCTTTTTTGATAAAGTCTTCCCAGTTTCCTTCCACGTGGATTCACTGATTATTGAAATATCACTACCAGTGTCCAGTAGCATTTTCACACCCACATTATTTATTTTCTCATTCACAAATTTCCTTTTGTTTTCTGTTAGCATTGTGACAGAAAAAATGGTATGTGCAAATTTCTTCCTGTGAGAATTTTTTCTTGGTTTGCTTTTGCAGTGTGACTTTATATGTCCTCTTTTACTACACCTGTAACATTCTGCCTTTTAAAATGGACAGTCATTTCCATGATGTAATTTATCACATGTGAAACAAAGATTTATTCTGCTTTTTGTACATTTTTCCTTTGCTTGTATCAATGCACATTCTTTTATCTGAATTTCTTCAGCATTATGTTTCAGATTTAGAATTGTCTAGCAATCGTCTACTATTGCTTGCAGTTTAATATTATTGTTTTGTTCAATTTTCATTAAAAGTTTTGCTCATATTTCAGCATCTATTTTAGCTGTTAAACCTTGAACAAAAATTAACCCTTTGAACATATCTGGAGTCATTTCCTTTAATCTAAACTTTTCACATTCTTTGTTGCTGATACCATCATACGTGACAAAATCTTTGTCCTCTTTTTTGGTTAGAGTCATGCACCTCCAACGAACATTAAACAGAGAGCTCTTGTCACTAAAGATTTTTGACAGAATGTGTAATGTGTCTTCAAACATAATTTCATCTGTTTTTTGCGTAATATGTATTTGCAGTATTTTTCATACTCTATTGGAGTTATTTTCCTCAACAACAATCTTGTTTTTCTCTCATCTTCCCAGCTGCTGCATTCCTGACTGAATATTTGTTCATATCTATGAAAATACACAGATAAAGCCAGTCCCTCATCAGGAATGTATACAAATTTTGATATGGTGTTTTGGACATAAGAGACGTTGAAGAATTTTTTGTTTTCTTCAGAATTATATCCAACAACTCCTGTTGCTGTTTTTGTAGTTCTAACAACTGTTGTTGTTGCTGCTGTTTCTGTTGTTGTTGAATCGAAGCCAAAATTTGCTCTAAATTCGCAATGTTTTTTCTCCTACACTCAAGAGAAAATTGCTTTTTTCTTCTACACAAGAAAAAAAATTATTCTTAAACCAACATGGTTAAAATTCTTGTTGTCACCCATCTCCTTGTCCCTGACACAACAAGTATATTTTTTTCCCGTACTTATTCACTCAGTATAAGTTTCCAAAATCCTCCAGTTACAACACACATGAATTCTTGCATCCTCATTACTATTATAAATTGTAAGAGTTCCAAATCCTCATCACAATGGTTATTAATTACCTGAGTTTCAAATCTCTTGTTGTCGCTGTTATAATACACTTTGTAGCACTTATATGTAATGCTTCAACAAATTGCCATGGTGCCTGTATTACTTAGTCTGAAGATTGATTTCAAATGACTTCTTTTTATCTCTGATGTGGAGCTATTTCTTTATAGTAATGGACTAGTTCTTATAGTCACTGGGGGTGTACTATTTACTCCACAACAATAACCAACATGAATCTCTTTCTTCTCCCTTTGGCTATGGGTTAAATAGGAAGGTACACTGGACTGTAGAGTTCTCAGCCTAACCAAAATGCCCTTTAAAAAATATTGATATTTGGTCATTTGTCCATATTGGGTAAGTGGATTGGGCCAAGAAGTTCTCAGCACCCCCATTATACATGTATCTTGATCACATATATGCACACACATATCTTAATGTATATCTTTGCACACACACACACACACACACACATTTTAAAGTAATGACTTATAGCAAATCTGTTGACAAATATCTTGTATAGAAATTGCTCAAAATGTAGTTTTGTTAGGTTCAGTTAGATATCATGGCAATTAACCTTCAAGAATAGAAATTCACTGGAGGCATTTGAATGTGAATGTGGATAAGGAACCAAGAAAATTGGCTGGGATAAGCGCTTCGTTATCTGATCTCCTGGGACTGAACAGGTGTACTTCAATTTAACACAATACTCACACTCCTTGCCTGTTCTCAATTTGAATTACTCAAAAATGTATTTTTTTATTTTTGGAAAAAATCTGATGAAAATGGTGATGCCCATCATTTATTTTAGATTTTACATTTTTATTTTATGAAAATGACAAAAGAGATTATCAGCAAAATGGTATAATCAGATTTTGGGTGTTGGTTCTTTATTTTGGTTCCAGAAGAATTACCTGGTTGAAAAATAAGTGAATGATAAGCTGTATCATTTAGGTAATAAATATTAAAAGAATAGTAATGACAGGAATTAAGTATGCTACTTGATTGGCAACTAGGTCTCACCATTTTAATGTTATAATAGCTAGAGATAACCATAAGTTCTATTCTAATAAATTTCTTTTCTTGTACTTGTGAAACTCCCTTCTGATCTCTTGCTTCCCTGTCAACTACAATGTTCAAAATATTAAATGCAACACCAATTGCCATCTTTTGTTTTCCTGAATCCTGTTCTTTTATTGTCCTTTTCTCTTCACTAAAGTCTTCTCATTCTCTTCCACACCCAGTAACCATTTGTGTCCTAGTAGCTTTATTGCCTTACTTGGAGGGAAATGATAAAAAATGGAATTTTTTTACTACTAATAATTGTTTTATTTTTATGCCAATTGATGATAAATGAGAAATTTACCCAATATGTTTTGATATAAAGTCTTAGTTTTTATTTTTTGAAAAGCATTTATTTGAAATTATCATTTCTTAAGAGTCTACATATTTGAAGAGAATAAAATTTGAAATATTTTTGAAATAATTTATGTTCTAGTTATTTTGAATTATTCTGTACTTAGTATCCTGAATTATCAAAAGAATAACAACAAAATATAAATGGAATTCTATGAGGCTTCATAGATAGAAAGTAATAAACTTCTCTTCTATGATAGAAGAAAACAATTAGCAATACACAGAAATATCAATGGAATAGAAATATTAAAATCTGAAATGGAATACACACTGGCCAATTTGAACAGAAACAAAGCAGCAGGGCCAAACAGAATTGTAACAGAGATACTGGAGGCCTTACACAATTTCGGCATTGACAAGATCACAGAAATTCTACATGAAATCTGCAACTGTGGTGATATACCAAAAAACTCAAGTAGACCTATTTGCATAGTGCTGCTTAAGAAGCCAGGTGCAAATGAATGTGAATTCCATTGGACAATCAACCCTAATAAGCCATATAACAAAATTTATCTGAATTCTGATGAATAGAGCATGCAGCAGACTGAGGGTGGAGATAGGACAAGAACAGTGGAGGTTTGTCAAAGACACTGGAACAAGGAACGTGATATTTATACTCAGAATATTATCAGAAAGAGCAATACAAATGCAGATGGATGTGCACCTGTGTTTTATAGATTATAAAAAGGTGTTTGATAAAGTACACCATAAAGATCTGTTGGAAATGTTCAGTAACCTAGACATATTTGGGAAGGATATTAGAATATTCAAAAACCTAAGCTCGCAGCAAACTGCCTGCATACAAATAGAAAATGAGTTCAGCACATATACAAAAATAGAAAGGGTTGTAAGACAAGGATGTGTCTTCTCACCAGACTTATTCAATGTATACAGTGGGGCGATTCTGAGAGAACTAGAAGTCCTACCAGGATTCATTATTGGTGGCTACAATATTAACAACATCAGATATGCAGATGATACACTGTTGATAACAAACACGGAAAGAAAACTACAAAAACTCCTACAGAAGGTAGTGAAAGAAAAGGAAAGTGAGAAGAAAGGATTAAATTGCAGGTATACAGAATGAATGGTTGTTAGCAAGAGGATGAGCCTAAAATCTGAATTGCAAATTGGAGATAACAAAATCAAACAAGTGCAGAAATTTAAATAACTGGGAAGTGTTTTAACCAAGTACAGAAAGTGTGACACTGAAATCTGAAGGCATATTGGAATAGCTAATGATGCATTCCAAAAGCTAAGCAGAGTACTAAGACATAGAAAATCTTCTTTAGAAACAAGGGAAAGACTACTAGACTGTTATGTCATACCTGGCCTCCTTTATGGTAGTGAGTGTCCTTAAAGACAAAGAGGAGACTTGAAGCAAAAGAAAGATGCTGAGGATATCATGGACTGAACATGTAATGACGAAGAACATAGCACATAGAACCAACTTTCCTTGTGTAGTAAAAGGATGAGCCTAAAGTATGAATTTCAAATCAGAGATGGCAAAATCAAACGTGCAGAAATTTAAATATCTGGGAAGTGTTTTAAGAGATGAAGGAAATTGTGACACTGAAATTGGAAGCCTTCCAAAAGCTAAACCGAGTATTAAGAAATAGAAAAACTTATTCAGAAACAGGGAAAAGTCTACTAGACAGTTACGCCATATCTGTCCTCCTGTATGGTAGTGAGTGTCTGCAAAGGCAAAGAGGAGATTTGAAGCAGCAGAAAGATGCTGAGGATATCATGGACTGAACATGTGAGTAACGATGAAGTTTTGAAGAAAATGGAAACAAAAAGGAAACATACTTAACATTAGGAAGAGAGAGTTGAGGATACTCACAGTTCAGACAGAGGCAAGAGGGACAGAGGAAAACGTAACATACTTAGTAAGCTTAAGTAAATGGATGGTGGAACAGGGCTTAGGAGAATTAACAGAATGACAAAATTTATTAAGAGCTACAAGAGAAGGAAGTTATAGAGAGCCATGATTGCCTACATCCTGAGGGGACATGGCACATAATGAATAAGGCTTCATATATAGAAAGTAATAAACTTCATATACCAGAACCAAGTATTTATGCAAATATTTTTTCAGTACTTGATTCCATGGCCGGACATTTGGCCAACAGACATTTGGCTGATGGACATTTCACCAAAAAAATACAAGTAAAAATAGTAACAAGTAATACTTTAAGTATTTTAATTAACAGTATTATAAGGTAGAATAGGACTAATAATTACCACTAAATTACTAAATCTAAATTTAAAGTTAAAAGTTTTCTTATTTCAATATTTGTTTATTGAAATTAGTATTTTTTAAAAATATTTGAGTGCATTTGGGTAAAAAGTAGCACCTAATTATTTAAATTCATATTTAACTGTAAGATAAAAGCTAGTTCATCCCTCTAAGATAATGATCATTGAAAGCGAAATTGAAAGATTTTTCATATCATAAAAGCTTAAGATTTTTGCTGTAGTAAAATGTGCTTTTTTTCAAAATACTTATCATCTTGCAGTAATATTTGAAGTAAAATATAATATATACAGAATAGATTTTAAAAAAAAGCCTGTAAAAAAACGAAAAATTATAAATTAATACAGTAAATATAAATATGTGTAGCACATTACGATAAAGAATGTGATATACATGTAAGTACTCTACTACATTTTCGGTTAAATGTCCGTTGGCCAAATGTCTGTTCAGCGAAATGTCCCTTTGATTCATTTTCTGGATTTGTCACAAGTAGAGTCATTTTCATCAATATCTGCATTGCTTATATCAATTGATAAGTCAAATGTAGACAAAAGATTTGTTGAATATCATCATATGACAGTTTTATCAATTGCAAAAGTATAAGCACAGTTTTTCCTGATCATTAGTATTACTTTTCTCTATTAAATCTGTGAATCTATATGAATTAATTTACATTATTTATACATAAATTATTGTCAACATTTTTGTTATTATCACAATGTTTTGCCATTGTGCCCTCTGCCATCATCAAGTGCATGTCAATCCAGGTAACTTTCAAGGAATTTTAAACTGAACCCTTTATTTAATCTGTGGGAGTTGATTGTTCATGTTTTACTGACAATTTCTAGAGAGATCATGTCTAGTTCTTATTTAGTTATTGCTTGCCCTGCATCTAAATGTGCACTACTTGGTACATTGATTGAGCTCACAGTTGCTATGTGACCAACTTCATAAATCAATGCTTTAATCCACTAGGTGGGACAATCCTGAGTGGATAACTTGGAGCATTAAAACTGAGACTGCTGCTGATTGTCATGTTTGACTGCATTCACCAATGCTTCTCTTTTCTTACTACTTTGGCTATTGAAGTCCTTCTGTCATTCTCTTCTTTTATTTATTAATGGCTCCCATATCGTATTTATTTCTATGCTAGGCCTACTAAGGAGGTTCTCATAGCATATGTGCTGATTCTTTCAGGCATCTTATTCTCCTGTGTTATTCTCTGTCTGGTATTTTTACTTCATTCTACAGATGTTGATGACTACCCTTTTCCCTCCACTCTGGATCAGCCAAGCCTGATTTCATTGTTGCACCCTTAATTATGTCTTTTTGGTGTTCCTCCAGTGTTACTTTTAAGAAGGAGCTGGTTTCACCTTTATATTCTTTGTCACAACTGCAAGGGATAGAATACACACAGTTCTTGGTCATGTTCTCTTTAAGTTTGACTTGGCAGATATTTCCCCCAGGGTCAAGTTGCTTGTGAATATGGTCCTGATTTATTAGGCACTGATCTTCTGAATTCTTTCCAATAAGCCCTTGACAGAGCATAGCAGTTTCCAGTCTTTCTCCTCCTTGACCATTCTCTTTTTGACTGCAGAAGATGTTGTTATTTTGTAGGGTACATTTGATGCTGATCACTTCCTGTTGGTATGTGTCTGGTTCACAACTGATGATTTTTATATGGTGTTGTAAGCATCAGATGATCCCTTTCTTCACATTGTATGGATGTGGGAATTGAAGTATTGTCCAATGAAGTTTGGCTTGTGAGATATCTTGAGCAGTCATTCCTTGTGGGAGTTATTAGTATATCCATGAAAGGTAAATGATTATTATTTTCTTCATCCATTGTGAACTGGATTAAAGTTCACAGAGTTCATATGGTCTAGTAGCTTCTGGTGAGGCCAGATTATGAAGGTGTCATCTAAGTATCTCAATCATACAGTTGGCTTCAGTGATGCTATTCCTAAAGTCATGTCTTGAAGTATCCCATGTACTCCATCCCTGATGAAAATGGTGGACCCATAGCTATGCTTTCCTCCTGTTGGTATATGTTAGACCCTAGTTAGAAGAATGTTGTCTGTATACAGAATATCAATATTTTCATAAGGTTATCTATTGGGATGCTCATACATTCTCCAAGAGAGGAGTTTGATTGCAATCAGTTTTGAACCACCAATACTGCTCCATCTGTAAAAACCCTGGTGCATAGGCTTCCCATCCAAAGTTACCATCCAATTGTTAGGGATGGGCTTCCCCTCAGATCAATACCACAAAGTGTTTTGAGTTCTTATGATGACTTCCATTTTAGTGTATTGACTATAACCACCAGAAATCTGCTCAACAGAGAAGGCCATTGCTGTAATGTTGAGTCAGCTGTCTATACTTATTTAGTGTGAAGTAGTCCTTATTCTTATTTAGGATCTGTGACAGCTTCTTTGTTTTTAGGGTCAGATCCTTTTTCACCTTGCCATAATTACAATCTGCAATTAGACTTACCAATTTCTGAGAGTATTCCAATTTGTCCACCACTATAGCATTTCCTTTGTTAGCTGGCATTATGATGATAGTAGTGTCAATATATATATATATATATATATATATATATATATATATATATATATATTACAATGAATCATTCATACAAAAAAATTCTCAAATTACCATATTAGTAAAAAATGCACTCTCTTAAATTTTCAAAAAAATTCAACCTTAGCGTTGCAACTGCACGCTCTAAAAGTTTTCATCCGTTAACAATAACACATTTCTAAAAAAAACATATTTCGATTCACATTTAATCCTTCATCTCCAATGCTACCTACATTTACTAAAAACAAAATAATTTCCATGCCGGAGGATGACTGTATGTACAGTTGAAATACTAACAGATTAAAAATGACCTTATACAGCTTGTAGTTATTAAAAACAAGGATCATAACATTCATCAAGTGGTTTGTAGGTTAATGCAACTTTAAAATTTTATTTGTGAAGAGTTTTCGCCATTTTATATCATTAACTTTACTGATCTACTTTTTACATGAATGATTTATTGTAATACAAATTGAACTGTACTACATATTTGATATATATATATATGATAAACTGGAAAATTTCTTGTGACACATTTCATCAATTAGGATTTTATTGGACTGGGTTTTTCTTAATGTTGCCATGTCTACACATGTGCATGAAACAAGAGATGCAGGTAGTTTCAAAATTTTTTGGAAAGAATATTTTTTGTTTAAATCTAGTCAAATTCATCTTTATGTATGGAGAGAAAAAGAAAAAGAATACAGATGAATTTGGCTAGATGGAAACAAAAAATAGTCTTTCAAAAAAATTTTGAAACTACCTGCATCTCTTGTTTCATGCACATGTGTAGACATGGCAACATTAACAAAACCCAGTTCAATAAAATCCTAATTGATGAAATGTGTCACAAGAAGTTTTCCAGTTTGTCATATTTTTCTAAATACTGTTTGCTGATATATAAAATTATACAAAATTATATATCGTTATATCATATATATGTGTGTGTGTGTCTGTGTGGTACAAAAGAAGAGAACAATCTTTTTTTCTGGATACTGTTTACATCTATTCATTTTTCTATCAGTTGATATTATTACCTTTTATTTATTTATCTGTTTATCTCAATAGCTGGAAGTATGCTTTTTTTTTTCTTTTCTTTTCTTTTTTTTTTTTTTTTTTTACTTATATCCCTTTTTTCTTGCTTTTTATATGATCCTGTCTTACATATTCCTATCTCAGGTTTATATTTCAAATATTTCTAAAAATTATAACCTACTTATTCTTATCAATCTGTTTGAATTCAGTTATTTTGCCCAATATATCACAAAGTAATTCAAGTGAAAATCTTATTTTCCTTTTATCCTGACTTGAATAATGTTATCTCATAATATATGTAACTCTGTGTGAATAATTTTTTTTTTCTTTATCTACTAATTTGCCTTGAGTACATATCTGTTCATGTGCATTCTCAGTGATCTATATGTTAAGCTTGTCTATGTCTTTGTTATTGTAGTATTACAAGAAGAATATGGCATATGTCGGGTAGGGTCATCATCTTTCAGTTGCGTCTCTGTCTTTGAGCAGAATACAGCTCAGTTGTGTCCCTATCTATGGACGGAGATGCAGTGGGGAAACAAAAATACTGACAGGTGCCTGGTCTCAGGGAACAGCTGCTTGTGGCTGTACCCACATCATTGCACTAGTCATTGCACAATTGTGGGGACTGGGCAATTTTTGGCCTTGGCCCAGGTGTACATGCTCAGGTTCTCCACATTAAACTTGACCTTGTGTCACATCATATCTCAGTGGGAAGACTGGTTAAATATCATATAAAAGAAGAGTTAATTTTTAGAAATTTCTCTTTATGTTAGGTGTTTAGGCTGTTTCCAGTTTTATCTAAACCTAATTCTCTCTGTTGTTGCACTTGAAAAAGTCCAGATTATAGCTCCATAAGTGTTGTAGTTAATTCTTCAATTAAACAACTACTAAAATGCTACCTTAAGAAAAGCTTTCGTTAGAGCTTTTTCTCATGTCAAATATTTTGTTACTTTGCCTAATTTGAGAATCGACTCATAACAATTTACGTTTTCTCTCTTTATCAATATATAGCTTTATATCTTTGCAGTATTCCAAATAAATTCTTAGTTTGCTTCTGCAAGCTACACATCTTTGAAGGTGTGCTGAAAAGTTTTCAGCCCACTCCCAGTTTCCAAAATCTGACCACATGAACAAAAACCACGGTTCGATTCTGACTACATTCTTAATCTGGCTTTGTAACCCTCCTTCATTATATTTAGTTCTTCATATAATTTCTTTGATTTCACTTTTGCATTTATTACATTTATGTTATAATCACAACCTAGTGTCTTGAAGAACATTTCATTGTTCTTGTAAAAGAAAAAAAATCTCAAATTCTTTATGAATGCTAATGTCTACTATAAGTGATCAGTTTGGTGTATATATTTTGAAATATCCTTCCCAGGAAAAACATATGTTTGTTAAATTAACACAGTTAAAATAATTTTTGTTATCAACAGTAGCACTGTTAGCTAATTATATTTTGCTTGATTCACATTTAAGATTTACATTTTCATTTTTAATTAATTGTTACGAAATTTAATAATGAACAAAAGAAAGGAAGTGTTGTTCTGTAATAAATGAATTGTAGTAACTATGAAGGAAAAAAACTTGTCCAATTCAAGATTTTATCATCACAAAGCAATGTAAAAATCTTTCTTTGTATGTGTTTCGATTATTTAAAATCAAGATATCATGTATTTGAATATCCAATAGAGAAGCAGGACATTCATTTGAATATCCTATTACTATTTTTGTTTATACAAATATAAATTTATCTTTTTTCAGATCCAAATTTAAATCTTTAAAATGTTTAAGTAAATTAGGTTATTACTAAGAAAATATTTTTACCACAAAAATGTTTATACTGTATATGCTATGATGGACCTTGTTTGACTTCTGTTTCTGGTTAGTAAAATATAACATATATACATCATAACAACAAAGTGAAACATTTATACATATATATATATAGGAGGATTTATTATAAGAAGGATTTGTTTGTACTAGTTCGGTGGTTATTAGCAAATGTTTCTGTTTTGTGTTTGTCATGGTGAATGAGTAAATTATTTGCAAGTGATAAGTCTATCATTAAAAGGTAATATTAAACATGAGAAAGTGATATTTGTGTAAAACTTACCTGTGGTCTTTATTCTTGGAGTAGCTCAAATCCACATGCTCTTTTTGTGAAAGGCCAATGAAAAAGAGAGAGTCTCTAAATTTCCCACCAGTAGGGAAGTTTCCTTTCTTCTATGGAATCAAATAGGTTATTTTATTTCTTGTGATTGCGAGATCACTACATATGCACACAGGCATTTCCAGTGGCGTAGCTGGGGAGGGTGCGGACAGCCCCGGGTGCCAGCACAGGAGGGGGTGACACAATGTCACTCCCAACAAAATTTTTCAACCGGGCTAAGGTGCCAAAAATAGTCTGAAAACAGTGGTGGAGACACAGGGTTTCGCAGACGGGCACATTACCCCCCAGAAATAATTTATGACTCCCCAGTTTTGTCCCCCCCGTCAGAAATTTTCTAATAAATTGTTGGGAAATTTGTGAGTAGGAAAAAAATAGCAATGTTTTCAGCTTTCATGTGTTTCAGTTGCTACAATCTTGGTTACTAACAAGAGACATTGTTGTAACATTTTATCGGATGATATGGTGTTTTAACTCTGCATCATTAATAACAACAAAGCGAAATATGAAGCCAAAAGTGCAACAATTTCAGTCTTGCCTGTGTATCAATTCGCTGAGATACAATTTTCCATTGAGTGAGCGATATACTTTTGAATATATCTACTAGTGTTGAAAATTACGAATCAAATCGATCGGAAAAATCGGAACTTTTGGCTGTGCTGTCCATTGAAAAAAATTGTGCCTATTTTCCGATTCCAAAACACAGAAATTTTAACGATGTCATTATTGACCAATTAAATATTTATTGTTTTTAAATTAAACAAAAAAAAATTCATTCTAACATCAAAATCGATGTCAATTTTTTTTACTTGTATAAAGTAAAACAAAAAATAAACAGTTGCATTTAAAAATCTTTTGATTTTAAAAGAATGATTATTTTACAATAGTGGAAAAATTAAATAGAACTTTTGTCAATAAATACTTTCAAACATCATTAAATTAAATGTACCCAGAAAATGATGCAAAGGAAAATTGACATGTATGAAAATTTAGCAACAGAAAACCATTCAACCATGAGCCAATCGAGACTGTTAGGATCTGGCTATTTGTCCATTGAAAACGAGCTTACAAGACAAACAGATTTTGACGATGTCATTGAACTCAATTTGATATAATAAAACAAATAAATTATTCATTATAACCATTTCAACCATTTTGTCATTCTTTTGTGTATATGTTTTTTTTAAAATTTGGAACATCAGAATTATTTATTGCATTTTAAAAAAAACATTTGAACAAGGAACTTTTGTGGTAATAAATTTTATTTGGAATATAAAAATTATTGATTGATTTTAGTTTTAGTTATTTCAGTTCTGATTTTTTTCTTAAAAAAATAATTCCAAATATGAAAGATTTCATAACCTGTTGATCTTTAATTAATGCATCATATATGAAGACAGAAAGCATTTTTTAATCATGAGGTTGATTTAAAAATTATTTTTTTATTTGTTCCATAAAAAATTAGTACTAAAGATATTTATTAGCTAAACTGTTATTTTTTTTTTTTTTTTGCTTCTACAAATTTATTCCAAGTTTGTTCAGGTGGCTGAAACTTTGCTTTGTTTTTTTGATGATCTATCTTGTAGCTTTCTTCACATGCATAATCCATAAGGTAAGAGAAATGTTGTAGTAAAATGTTAATGATAAAAAAGGTGCTTAAACAAAGCTAGGAATATTCATGGTACTTCTCAAAGTTATAGATAAAATAAAGGGTGTTCCAATAACTTGGACTGATTTTAAATGTAAATCTAGTGTCACTGACAAAACTAACCTGGCCGTGTGTCTCGAAAAGGACCTCCAATCGGTTGTGAACTGGGGCAGGAAGTGGCTGGTCAATTTTAACGCTTCAAAAACAAAACTGCTCTCTATTAATCACCACAGAGATCCTTCCTTGCCCTCCATTAGAATGTCTGACGCTCAACTTCTCGAGAGCAACTCTCTGCGGCTTTTCAAATATGTTGACTGCTGACCTGAGATGGAACAAATACATTGAAAATATTGCCCCGTCCAAAACCCACATTGATTTTTTTCCTTTTTCTTTCACATTTAACAACTTAAGTCTTTTTCATTTCTGTTTGAACATCCATTTCTGTAATAGGCTTCAATAACATTAACGTTGTTTGATTCTTAGTCTTTCCATAGTTGAAATTGCCAAAGACTTAATTTGTTAAATCTGAAAGAGAAAAAAAATCATTAGACACTTAAATTTAATTCACATTTAAAATTGGTCCAAGTTATTGGAACACCCTTTATAAATCTTACGTTTTTTGTTTGATTGAGATTATTTTGTAAATTCTTCAAATAATCTCTTATATCTGTCCAAATTCTAAAAGGGAACTCAACCTTTTCATATGTATCTTCAATAGGAAGCATCCAATTCTACAAAGGAGAATTTACAAGGATTTAATTTTTATTATACTGATATTTTTATTTTCATAGCTTGTTCATTTTTCCTTTTTTTTTAAAATTTAATTTAATTATATATTTAATTACAAATAGGATCCAAACTTTTTTGATAGAGCTTTTAAATATAACAGATATAATTTTTCAAAATATTTGGAATTTCTTTCTGTAAATTTAAAGAAATATATACAACAGTAAAGAAATATTCTTTTTGAATGTAAAGAAAACATAACTTAAAAAAAATGCACATTGAGGCCTTCTTTTATTCTTTCTTGAAAATTCCTTTAGATTAAAATATAGTGCACATTTCTAAGACTTGAAATTACCACCTGAAAATATAGTAAAAATAAATTTTTGAGTTTACCCTTACCAAGAGAAAAACTATTTTTAAATAGCTTCCTTATAGTAAAAATTAGCAATTTTTATGAGTTTTTCTTGATGTCCTCACTCATTATCTCCCCTTGTCTTCTAATTCATTTTCATTGTCTAGGGCTTATGCAAAATGTGAAATATTAAGACAATTTGTCAACTGCAAGTTGATTATGTTAAGAAATACATTGGCAAGTATTTTTGTTTTCTTTTTTTCTTTTCTTCATTTTTTTTTCTCATGAAATTATAACCTAAGTTCAACAAAATCAATAATAAATCTAAATGACTTGCAGTATTTTGCTAAAATAATTTTTATTGATGTTCCAAATGAATATTTGATATATTTGGGATTTTTTTGTATAATGTGACCGCACTAATCTTAATTTATTATTCCTGAGCTCATTACAATATGATGCATAATTCCATTGGATGGATTCTATTTTAGTCTAAAAAGCTATAATTTGATTTTGGAATTGGGTATTTTCTTTGAATGGGAATCAAGTTTTACTGAAGATATAAAACCACATATAAACTTTAAGTTCCATATCTGGTCTATAGCTCAGATGATGATACTAATCAGTTTTACTTGATCTAAACAGATGTCTGAATTATGGATTGAATAAGTAACTTGTATGAATGCAATAAAAGAATTAACTCTGATTTGGATAGGCATTGGTAAAAGGATAGATCAGCATCACTTGTTTTGATCTTATTTATTTATTATATTGTTTATTGAAATGGTTGGCAAAACAATGGCTAATTGCCACTTGATTCAAACTTTATAAAATGTTAAATAATAAGGACTTTATACCCTAAATGCAAGCCACCACTCTGCTACTGGGGGGGCATGCCACTTGAGTTTACCACTGGTGGCCTGCTATTGGACCGTCAATGTGTTCGTATCAGCAATATTACCACTGATGGACCCCTAGCCATCAGCGGTCTGCCAGTGGTAGTTGGTTCACATATTTTAATAATTTAGTAAATGTTTATAAATTTATGAATAGAAAATGTTCATATTTATTTCTTTATAAATTGGTAATTGATAAATGTTGCTTGGCCTTAGTTTTAATACAATTATATTAGTTTTTGGAATGTTGTAAATATAAAATTATTCTTGTAAAAAAACAAGCTAATAAGTAGTGTTTAGTATTTTTTGTAAATTCTCAAGAACAAAAAATATGTATAAATTCACTTTCATCATAAATTTAGGTTTTATTACAATTCTAATCATTACTTTTTAAAGCAATAAACATTGCCAAAGAGTGAAGGTAGTTCAAATAATAGCAGTGTTATGAGAAAATCCATGTTTTAATGCAATGTCTTATTGCAGGCATAAAGGTTAAAGATTGTTCACTTTTTTTTAATCATTTCATCAGCACAATAAAGGCCAATAGGATGCATGGGGGGGTATTGAGGGTGCACTGGTTAGTTTTGTTTTGGATTTAAAAAAATTAATATTCAAAACATCAGTCATTAATATCATCTGACTCACTCCTGTTTTTTAATTTACTTTGTTTATCTTTGGTAAAAAATGTTATGATATAATCATACATAATTTACACTGGTTTTCTGCATGTAAAGTAAAAGAAAACTGATTATATATGTAATCATCATGATCAACCTTGAATTGTATTATTTTCCAATTGAGGACAATCTTTTCCAACAATCAGTGTCCTAGTTTGTAATTCGTCATAGTTAATTTGGTTATTTTTAATAAACTTTGCAACAGGAAAGCAGAAATATTTTAACATGATATTGTTAAAATAACTGGAAGTTCTATTCTCTTAGCTTCTTGTGGAACTCTCTTCCTGCTTCTTGTTTCCTCATCACTTACAATCTTCAAAAATTTAAATGCAACATCAATTGCTATTTTCTGTCTTCTCATATCCTGTTCTTTTAGTGTCCTTTCTAATGTTTTCTTTCTCTCTCAGTAACCCCTACTGTTTTTGTTTTGGAGTAAATAAGACACCCCTAGTAACACAAAGGAAGTAGGCAAGATACCTTAAATAAAGAACTTAAAGTGAGTCAGGAGAAAGTAGGTAGATCCTCCTACCGCCCGGTCAACACTCCTCCCCCTTCTCCTGGACATGAGCAGAGGCTCACACCTTGTTTCTTGTCTAAGAAGGGGTTCCCGGTACTCTCTCTCTCTGGCCTCTGTACTAGTGCTGATGTGTTTCTCCCGTGATGTGTGCAGTCTGTGGCATTGCCTCTTCATTTTGAGGGTACACGGTTGACAGTTCACTGGTTGCTGTTTCCGACTGGTAGTTAGGATCCCTAACTCTTGCGTAGCGTCTTGAGCTGCCGCTCTGATCAACAGTTGTATAATACCGGGGTGTTTGTAGTGCCATAATGCGCATGGAAAGGTGTCCCTGCAGTCGCCTCTGGTGGGCAACCCTGAGGCCACATTATGATGCAGGCTGTGCCAACTCCTCTCTGCTCATGTCGTGGTCGAAAAACCATCTGCTTCTCTTACTTCAGGCCTTCTCATCTTCCAACAATTACTCTTACTGTTTCCCTGAGAGCTATAATCTCCAACTATTCAAATGTAATGTCAATCGACATCTCCAGTTACCTTGATCTATCCACTATCCTTCTCCTCATCCTTTCTTCTATCACTCCTATCTGCTCTTGCTCTAAATCTCCTGCAACCCCCTGCATCCTAGTGGCTTCATGCCTTGCTCGGGGCATAATGCTTAAAAGAAAAAAAGAAAAAAAAAAGAAGTCAATTGAGACATAATATTATAAGTGCTAGGAGTGAATTATAACAGTGGCAACAAGGGGAAAAGTACTTTTTACTTTGGTGCACATGATAACAGTGATGGCAAGAAATTAGTACCATGTTGGTTTAATTTTCTTTCTTTGGTGTATGTAAAAAAGAAAAAAAAGAGAGAAAGCAGGGAAAACCCAGATATTCTTTAATTATGAAATAATTATTAGCTCAAGTGGTAAAAATAAAAGAGCAGTTGTTGAAACTCCAGAAACAAAAACAAAATTTAATTGAAATAATGCAGAAGAAAATAGAAAATTCTTTCACACTCAACATGGTGGCAAAACCATAGCTGAATTCACATACAATTCAGATGATGGAATTTTCTTTTTCTGTTTATTTTAGATGATATGAGCAAATTTTCAGTATCTGGGAAATGAGAAAAAAAAAAAACAACTTTTGTTGAGAAAGTTAGCACTGGTAAACCATGAAAAATACTGTAATTTTTTACTACTGAAAAAAAAAGAAGAAATTTGCTTTGAAGAAACAGTAAATATTCTGACTAAAATTTTTATCGAGAAAAGTTTGTTATTCAATACTTGTTGGAAGTGTATGAATCTGATGAAAAAAAGAAGACAATGATTTTGTCACATCTGTTGGAATCATTAACAAAGTGAAATGAACTGACTCTGGATATGTTTAAAGGGTTAATTTTCATTCAAAGGTTAATGACAAAAAAAGACAGAAATGTGTGCTAGAATTCTAACGAAACTTGAACAGAATCAAAAACCAATGCTACAAGAAATACTGAACGCATGTCAGAGAATCCTAAATCTGAGACGCAATATGAAAGAAAATGAAGAAAATAATGTGCATACAAACAAGCTAAAAAAAAATATGGAAAAAGAAAAATTAATCCATGTTTTAGATGTGGAAGGTTACATCTCAGAGATGACTGTTCCTTTAAGAAGTGTTGAAAAGTAGGACATAAAAGTCACATTGTAAAGCTAAAGCAAGGAAAAGTTCTCACAGAAAAAATTTTGTACACAGCATTGCGACAAAAATAATTACAGAAAACCAAAGAAAATTTGTTTATGTGAAAATTAATAATGTGGATGTAAAAATGCAACTAGTGGTAATGATATCACAAAAATCAACAAAGTGACATGGAAAGCACACAGAAAATCCACATTCGAAAAAAAAACTTAAAAAATCGCATGTGGTGTGTCGGGTAAGTAATTATTTTTTATTGGAAAAATGATATATATGGTAAAAGGAAAAAAATGGAACACAAAAGGCATTGGAATCAGTTAAAGAAAAGGTTTACTGAAGAAAGGCCTGCAAAGACAGGAAGAACATATGAAAGTACTGTATGATATTTTTGATATACCAACACCTCAAAAATTCATTGAACATTACTAAAGAAAGAAAAAGGAAATGTATGGAAAAACTAGAGGTTGACCCCAAATGAAAGAAATACAGAGTTCAAACTCACCAGAAAGAGGAGGCGGGGTGAATACTAAGAAATAAAATAAAATATTTAATAGTGAAAAGAAAATCTCAAAAGTGGGGATGTTGTGGGGTAAATGAGACACCCCTTGGTAATACAAACAAACTAGGCAAGACACCCTAATTAAAGAACTCAAAGTGAATCAGAAGTCCATTGGAATCAGTCAAGACAATATAATAACTGCTAGGAGTGAGTTATAACAATTTTAGTATCACTATCGTATTGCTTAAAAAAAAAAAAATTCATAATGGTGATTCATTTATGTTCATGGAAAAAACCCAAATTGAAAGTCAAGTAATGAACATCATAAGCAGGAATAATACCAGAGGAAAACTTTAATTTAGTATGGCCAAGACTTGTATCATCTTAGCATATTATATAAAAACAGAGATGCCTGTAGGAAAAGTTGGTGTAAGCTAAGAGGGAATTATTACTATATAACTTTTTAGATTGAACAATCTATTTTAGGAATTTTGAAATTGTTCCAGGCTTACTTTGTTTTCACTATTTATACTATTTACATGCATTCTATTGTCCTCATCTTTGATGTCTTTATCACACTAGTACACATGTAAATTGTGTAAATAAGAACTCATCCCAGACATTCAGACAGAAATGACCTTGTTTTCTTTAATATAGGCTTTAATCAAACTTGTTATTTCATATATTTCTAATTCTATTTTTTCGAAACATTCAAGTATTGATTTTCAAAAGAATAATTTAAATTTGCACTTAGTAAATTTTTCAGTTTTAGACCATTTTCTTTGTTGATGTCCTAATGACATACCAACTGACAGGATCTTTTATCATCATTGTCATTTTTATACTTTTGGAGTAGAGTTCCAGCACTAGACAGATGAGTGGATGGAAGGATAAAAGCAAGATGAATGTCTGTGACATTTGCCTCTTGTAATACCCAGTGAATGCGTTAATAGGCAAGCATTGATCAAATATAGGCTGGTTGCATTCTTTTGTTCAAAAATATTTTTCCTATCTTTTTTTTTTTTATTTTTCTTTATTGATAAGCAGTATCATTGTTAGAATAACTTTGTTTCTTCCCTCCCTAAATTGAATTTTATTCATTCTATAATTGCAAAAAATGACTAAAACCCTCAAGAATGGTAACAAGAACAACAATAATCTGAATATTCTAAAGAGAAAGTCATCATTTCATTGCTCAACACTAAAAACAGAAAATTACTGAATAACAACAAAGTACAACTTTAATATCAGTCTACCCATTTACATCAAAGACTCTGTGAAAAGAAATAAAAAAAATCTCATTTTAGTAATAAGTATAATGTAAGGAAAACATTTTAAATTATATTATCTATAAAAAAAATTGCTAAATTGACCATAGATTCTTTTAAAATGTTTTTTTTTTATTAATAGTCAATAATTACAACAATGAATCTCATTTTTGCTTGTAAAAATTTGGATAACTCATTATTGTCTTATTGTTGAAAAGTTAAAAGAAAAAATTCAACATTTTTATAGAATAAGCATATTGACCATCCAGCAAAATGAAAGTGAAATGTTTTATTTGATTTAATTATTACAGTTAATGAAATGTTTTCTGTTTATAGCCAGATGAGGTCATGATAGAGATGTTCACATCCTTGCATGATTTCAGCATTGGTAACATGCCAGAGGACCTGAGCAGCTCCATTTTTGTAGCATTACCTAAGAAACCAGGTGCAAATGAATTCGAGCTCCATCAGACAATCAGCTTAATGAGCCATATAACCAAACTAATGATCCAATTTCTGATGAATAGTGTTTAAAGCAAAATAAAACTGGAAATAGGACAAGCAAAGCATGGCTTTGTCAAGGACACTGGAACAAGAAATGCTATATTGATGATTAGAATGATATTAGAGAGAGAGCAATACAAATGCTGAAGGATGTACACTAATGTTTTATAGATTATGCAAAAGAATTTGACAAGGATGCATTTGAACTGTTAAGAAAACTAAATCTACTTGGTAAGGATGTTAAAATAATCTAGAACTTTTACTGGGAGTAAACTGCCTGCATATGGCAAATTGAGCAGCTACACATAAATAGGAAGGGGAATAAGATAAGGATGTGTCTTCTCCTCAGATCTGTTCAACCTCCACAGTGAGGCTATCCTAAGGAAGCTGGTGACTCTACCATGACTTATTGTTAGGGGACAGAATCTTAATAATATAAGATACACAGACGACACTGTGTTGATGGCCAAAACTACAGGACTTCTTGGACAGAGTAGTAAAAGAAAGCAAGACAAAAGGATTAGCCAATAATTTTAAGAAGATAGAATATATGGTTGTCAGCAAGAGAAAAACCCAAGATGCAATCTATGAATTGGAGATGTCAACATCAAACAAGTACAGAAGTTTAAATATCTGTGAAGAGTTTTAATAAAGGAAGGAAAATATGACACTGAAGTTCAAATGTACATCAGATTAACAAAAATGCATTCCAAAAGCTAAATAAAGTATAAAGAAACAGGAAAATTTCATTAGAAACAAAGAAAAGAATGCTGAATTGCTATGTAATATCAATCCACTTGTATGGCAGTGAAGTCTGATGAAGAGGAAAATGGAAGCAACAGAAGGATACTGAGAATTCCATAGATGGAGCAAGTAAGCAACAAGGAAGTCTTAAAGAAAATGGCAACAAAATGGATACTTAGACTCAGAATCAGAAAGAGACAAATTTTTGGGGCATATAATGAGAAGTAGCACTGAAAAACTTAATCCTCACAGGGAATATTGAGGATGAGAGAGATAGAGGAAGGTAGTAAGCCACCTACCTGATGAGCTTGTATGTATAGATGGTGGGAGTTTTGGAAAAGTGAGAAAAGCTGCTAAGGGCTACAAAGGATAAGAGGTTGTGGAGAGCCATGATCACCTATGTCCTTAAGAGACACAACACATAGAAAGAAGAAGTACTTAACAAAAGTTCACTTAATGTTGTAATCTTTCAAATTTTATGAAACATTACTTCTAAGCAAAGCTGTATGAACATTTTTATCAGAGGACACATTTTTTCTTTAATAAGATTTGCAAATATTCAGGCTGGTAGATGAAAATAAATATGCTGTTTAATAAATAAATGGAGCATCTACTCAAATCTGGGTATTCACTAAAAATAACATTTAAAGTGATAAAAATCTGTTGGATTAATAAATAAAAAAAATTCATTACATTTTTAGAAATTGCTTTTATTTTAATGTGCATCAATGTAGATAAAATCTGTTTTTAATTCTTTTTTTTTTCAGAAAGTAGTTTGTGGAATTTTATTTGCTCCAGTAAAACCTCCACAGAGATATGTTAATTTCCTCTCTTGTAACTCAGATTTCGTAGAGTAAGCATCCATATACCTACTCTTAGATGCATTATAGAAGGCACGGGACATTTACTTTTTTGAGGAAATTTTCTTATATCTGTTATAGTGGAACACACCTATTCTATTGTTAATAGACTCTTCCACCTATAATAAGTAGGAGTAGTAGAAAGTCGCTCAGTGAGTTGTTCAGTCAGTCGATGCTGGACGACCGTTATTTGGATACTAAAGTATCAGCGACCACCACTAGATTTCTCTGCGTCATTACCTATTATATCAAGTTCCTAACATTTTGTACGTCGAACCTATTTTAGGACCGACTTAGTACAACTACAAGCCTCCACTGTGAAACTACTCCATAACAATATCTCATCTCTAAGCTTCTTAAGATTACGCTGTTTATTAATTTTGCACTTTTTGACCCTTTAAATAATTTCCTGGCCACTCTGTTATTAAGACCCTCACATGTTGATTTCATATTGATAAAAATTCTGATTTCTACCTGTTCATTATTAAGATCCTTTTCTGCAGAGTACCATGGAATGGTTCATGACATGAATATTTTTCTATAAATATGATTCAAAATACTTCTATTAGTTAAAATATATATCTTATGCCATTTATAATTGTGTAATTTTCAACTTCATATCAACATTTTCATTCTAACACATTTACATATATTCACTCTTCAAAAACTTCTATGATTTAATGTTATTAGATAAGCAAAAACTATCCTTGTAAAGTTGTTAATATCTTGCTATTATTGGTTTAAACAAAGGTATGTTGAGTTAATTCATCTATTGTTGTTAAAAACTCCAAATACTTACATACAAAAAATGTGTAACTTTTAAAAAATCAAATCTTGTGAAGTTTATTACATGCATCCCATGCAAGAGCTTTGCAAATGTTTTTTTGGGAATCTATTATGTGAGATCCAAGATATTTAAAGTCCTCAACTCTTTTGATGGATGTATATTTTGAGTGACTTCAACTTTAGGGGAGGTTGTGATATATTTAGTCTTAACACTTAACACAATTTACAAAGAAGTGAGATCAATCTCTCTTAAGCTCAAACAAAATCAATTACAGTTTGCTGGCCACTGTCATCGAGTGAACAGGGAAATCATCTCATCCTTACTCCTATGTCATCCTTCTGAAAATTAACTTTCCCAGACACCATAGCTTAGGACTCAGGGTTTGACATTGGGGATCTGGGAACAGCAATACAGGACTGAATAGTGTGGAAAGGGATTGTTAATGGAGTTCCGAGGTTGAAGGATGATGATGATTATAATATTTAAAAAAAAATAAGACACTTCTAAGTTTCAAATAAGGAATTAAATTTTCTTTTTCATAAGGATGATCCTGATGTTCAGGTTTACAGATATAAGTAACATATACGAGTTTAGATATATCCTATTTGATAACAAACAACTTTATAACTATATTAAAGTCACTAACAATGGGATTCAAATTTATTAATGGACAAACAGACAAAATGGATCTATGGAATTGTTTAAGTCATTGTGGTAATAAGCACATCCCATCTTCCCTCTCACTTGTAACCATCCACTAAAAATAAATGTTTTCAGCACTAATACTGGATTAGTCAAATAAAGCTTCATAAGCTTCTACTTAGAGTTGTTGCTATATTACAGTCATTATGAAAAGTACATATTATTATATGCTATCTTCATATTGCAAGCAATCATAGTATACTCTTATGAATTTAGTATGCAATATATTCAATCCAGTAGATATAACATGCAGCCACAATGTTGTGTTTAGGAGGCAATATATTCAATCTAGTTGATATGACATGCAGCCAGCAAGGTCAATGATTGATTGGTGTCCATTGGTTTGAACCATCCTGTAGATTTGTTTCATGAGTTTAACAGGTATTAAACTATCTATGATGAAAGCTAATATATTTTCTATCTGCCTATATCTCTGAGATGAGGTTTTTATGATTACTTACATTATTTACATTATTCAGACTGTTATCTTCATTGCCATATTCACAATGTTTCAACTGTTGTATGCTCTGGCCTTCTTAAAGTAATTGGAATTTTGAACTGAACCCTTTATTTCATCCACTGAGGTAGATTGTTCTAGTTCCATGTGCCATGTCTCTTCCATATGTCTCAGTTATTTCCCTTTAACTAAACTCTCCAAATTTTGATTCACCACTGCTGTAGCCTGATATTGAACTCACAAGTCTTTTGGTCTAGTCACTAGATCTAACCAATGCCTTTATCTATTCAATGCCAGCCTACAGCAGTTGTGAACCAAAACTTGGAGAGTTGAGTTAAAGGGAAATAACTGAGACATATGGAAGAGGCATGGCACATGGAACTAGAACAATTTACCTGGATGTAATAAAGAGCATGGCTTGAAGTTGCAATCACATGAACAAGGCTGGAGTGTACAATGGCTGAAACGTTGTGAATATGGCAATGAAGATGAGGATAATGATCTGAATAATGTAAATAATGTAAGTAATATATTTTCTATGTAAAACATTTGGAAATGTGATTCTTTTGATAAAAATTTACTCAATTTGGGTGTCATTACTGGAAATTTTGGTTTATTAAAATTCCACTATGAGTAACACTTACCTTGATTCAGAAATAGTTTTAATGTTACAATTTTTTTGTTTCAAGTTAGAGAAAGACTAAAATAATATATTAATGAATAATATTGGTAAAAAGTTATCTACATTTAACTATTTTATTTTTCTATATGTCCATATCTCTTCCCACTTTGCCTTAGTTTTTTCCTGAAGTTCTTTCAGAAATATATTAAGTGGAAGATGTTCTTTATAAAAAAAATTTGGCATTATTTAATAATGCTGTGTAAGCTAAAGTATGTTCTTAGAAACTGACTTGGTTTACACTCTTCAACTGAACAGTTCTTTCTTGTTCTCCAGTGCTTAATCCTCTGTCTCAACAATGTTGACAAAGCAACTTTAAGATATCAAAATGATGTACTTTTTAGTGCTTTTGTAAAAAGAAAAAAAAAACAAAACAGATGAATTTGTTAGAAGTCTATAATCTCAGAAAAAAAATGTTTGAAATGTTGGGTGTATTAGTTGAGATGGCCAGCTAGAAATACTTAGAAAAGTTATGTAACTTTTTATGTCTACAATATTTTCTAGTCAATATCACGTCTACAAGAAAGCAAAATTCTTGTAAAAAAATGAATGAATTCTCTTTAACTAATTTTGTGGTTGTTGATTTAAAGAACCCATAATAAGAATTTCCAGAATATCGTGTGTATTTGTAAATTTGAGAAATATTCATAATTTTATTTGTCTGTAAGTAGAGTAGTGATATAACTGATGACCTAAGTAGATCTAATTTTCATAGCACTGCCTAAAGAGCCAGGTGCAAGCAAATGGGAACTACATCAAACAATCAGCTTAATGAGCCATATAACAAAATTTATTATTATTTATTATCCAAATTCTAATGAATAGAGTGCGCAGAAGAATTAAACCAGAAACAGGCTGAGAACATTACTTAGGTTCATTAAAGACATTGGAATAAGGAATACAATATTTATGCACAGAATCATATCAGAAAGAGCAAAAACAAATGCATTTTCTTATACTTTATAAATTATGCAAAAGCTTTTGATAAAATGCATCACAAAGAACTGTTGGAAGTGTTAGGTAAAGTTGACGTATTTGGGAAGGATATTAGAATAATCCAGACTCTATACTGTCAACAAACTGCCTGCATATGGATAGAATATGAATTCAGTAAATATACAGAAACAGAAAGCGGTGTAAGACAATGATGTGTCTTCTTACCAGACTTATTAAATCTATACTGTGAGGTGATTCTGAGAGAATTATAAGTTCTACCAGAATTCATTATTGATGGCCACAATCTTAACAACATGAGATATGTATATGCTACAGTACTGATAGCAGACATAGAAAGGAAACTACAGGAACTCCTAGAGAATGTAGTGAAGATAAAAAGTAGTATCTTGATTATGCAAATTAGTTTCATTTAAATATTTTATTTGTCTTTCATAAAAATCTCTTTCTTCTTTGAGATCTTTAAAAAGCTAAAGATTGTGAAATTTTACAAGTTTTACAAAATCTTTTTGTTGGCTGAAAATACAAACAGTTGTAATTAACATACAAGTATGTAAAAATAAATAAATAACCAAGTTTGTTGACTAATGGGTGTCATACAGTCCCCTCTATAAGTATTGGAACGGCAAAACCAATTCCTTTGTTTTTGTTGTTCACTGAAGACATTTGGGTTAAAGATCAAAAGATGAATTTGAGACAAGAGTTTAGAATTTCAGCTTTTATTTTCTGGTATTTACATTTAAATGTGTGAAACAGCTTAGGACATTCCACCTTTTGTGTCAGATCACCTCATTTTTAGGTGAGCAAAAGTAAAAGAACAGATGGTCTTAAAGTAAATAACATTTAATGTTTGGTTGTATAACCCCTGCTAGCAATAATTTCATCAAGTCTGTGATCTGTAACAGTGTAGGTAATGTTGGGTGTTGATGTATTATTTTCCCCATTGTTATTATTTGTTGACTGTAATGACTGTTGACTTTATAACAATAGCAACAATAAAAACTTGAGACACGTGTTGACATAAATAGCAAGAATTTGTATTTTCTTTTTGTGATGTGAATTAAAGAATATTAGTATGGTGTGTGTAAAAATGTTCTCGGTGTCTCTTTTGTCTAAAAGTTAGTGCTTACTTGGTTTGGTTCTGAGAATTTCATTTGTGAGGATGGTGTTTGACATTGTCTATGCTCTGGAAAGATCAAAAACAAATATGTGTTTCTGTACTGCTACTTGTCTCTCATCTACTCTATTACTGACTACTGCTAAGGGTACCCTAGTCTATACTATTCTACTGATTCTATTGTGGTAGAAGGGTCATTTTATTAATGATGAGGCTAGGATGATGAAATATCCTTCTTTTCTATCATCACTGATGACAAGGTTATTCTTTAGAATGATGACATATCATCATCATTCTCGACCATAACAGACCCATTGACATAACCAAACTGTTGCATTCTTCATTTGTAATGCTTTTCCAGACTTTTAATTCAGCCTCTTTCAGTTCTTGTTTGTTTTGGTGGGGGTTTTCTTTCCCTAGTCTCCTCTTCAGGTGATGAAATGTATGCTTTATTGGGTTAAGGTCTGGTAATTGACTTAGCCAATCTAAAACTGTCCTCATTTTTCCAATGGGGAAAAATGAGGACAGTTTTATTGGCAGACAAAATGTTTCTGTAGACTTCTGAATCCATTTTGCTGCTAGCATCATGAGTTACATCATCAATAAATATGAATGAACCTGTTTCAGAAGCAGCCATTCAAACCCAAGCCAAGACACTTCCTCCACTGTGCTTCACAGATGAGCTTGTATGCTTCGGATCATAAGCAGACACTTTCTTTCTTTACACGTTGGCTTTTCCATTGCTTTAGTATAGATTGATCTTTGTCTTAACAGAACTTTTGTCACTCATTTCTGTACTTCCTTGCAAATTCAAATCTGGCCTTCCAATTCTTATTGCTTATAAGTGGTTTGCATCTTATGGTATGGCCACCATATTTTTTCTCTCAAAGTCTTCAAATGGTGGATTGTAAAACCATCATCTCTGCACTGTGGAGGTTGTTGGTGATGCCATTGATTGTTCTTTTGGAGTTTTTCTTCACAACTCAAACAATGTTTGTCATCAACTGCTGTTTTTTTTTCCCTTGGGCAACCTTTTCTGTTACTCAGTACACCAGTAGTTTATTTCTTTTTCAGGATATTCCAAATTGTTGTGTTGGCTATGTCCAATGTCTCTGATCAATTTTCCTTCTATTCTCATCTTCAATAATGGCTTGTTTTTCTCCCATAAACAGCTCTCTCATCTTCATATTGGTTTATCCTTTTTAACAAGAAACAAAGTCTTTGCAGGCTAAACCCAAGAGTCGTCATTCAGAGTTATTTAATGTTTAAACAATCAATCTAAAAGGCAACAGCTGGACAACAAGAAACACCTGTTAGTCACATGTTCCAATAGTTTTGCTCATTTGAAAACTAGGTGGGTTCAGACAAAAGGTAGTATGTCCTAACTTGTTTATCATACCTAAATGTAAATACCAGGAAATAAAAGCTGAAATTCTACACTCTTGTCTCATATTCATTTTTTGATCTTAAACTCAAATGCCTTCAGTGAAGAACAGAAACAAATTTCAATGCTTTTGGAGGGAACTGTATATTTTAATTTTTTCTTGGCATGTTTTGATACTGTTTTATTTAGTGATGTCATTTATAATCATTTTTTATAATCATTATTACAAATTGTTTAGTTAATTTAGTTACTGACAATTGAATAAAACTTTATTGTTAAAAGTACCTAAATGTTTACTTAGTAAGTCATCAAAAATGAATTTCATCAGATTTATAATAACTTCAAGACAGCTAGATATCCTGAGCTTGAACAATGAATTAATACAAACGACTAATCTAAGATTACTGTAATCTACTGCACTGAACATGTGAGCAGCAATGTAGGGAAAATGAAAATAAAAAGACACTTGTTAATAGAATCAGAAAGAGTTGAAATTTCTAGGGCACAAAATAAAGAAAGAAGGCTTTGAGAATTTGATACTCACAGGGCATATTTTAAGGCAAGCGGGATAGAGGAAAGTGGCAAATAACCTACCTAACAAGTTTGACAGAACAGGGATTAGGTAGCAAAAAGACAAACTTTACTAAGAGCTACAAAGTACAGGAAGTTGTGGAGAGCTATGTCCTGAAGAAGAAACCACCACACAGCTAGGAAAACATAAAAGGATCCTGATAAATAACCCAAAGGAAATATTGACATTCTGTGTATAAACAACATACTTCCAATTGGTTACTAACATATACTGGCAGGAAGAATGCTTCACCATTGGATTGCTATTATCCACAGTAATGGTAAATATATGCAGGAAATTCTTTCAGGGAATTGCTTTAGGAATGTTACCATTAAAACCAACCAGGTGGCTTAGATATGTAGATGACACCTTCATACTTTGGTCCATATGAACTCAATAAGCTTTTCAATTCAGTTTACAATGGAAAAAGAAATTTCTTGGATGTACTAATAACTCACACAGAGTATGGCTTCCAGATATTCAAATATTGTTTGCAAACTTTCACCAAACAATATCTGAACTTAAATACACACCATGCAACAGTGTCAAGAAAGGGATGATCTGCTGCCAAAATATCAGGTAAAACTTGTATGTAGTGACTCAAGCACATGCTACCAAGAGATGATCAGCATTAGAAAGAAAAATTCAGCGTAACAACTTCCTTGAAAGCATAACATCAACTTCCAGAAGAATGGATGAAAGAATCGAAGACAAGAATTAAAAATATGCTGTGGTCTGTCTACCATATATAAGAGGTATATTTGAAAAAAAAAGTCTAGGTACCATAGTGAAGAGATTGTCCAAATAATTACCATGAGAATATATATAGAAAAGGCACAGAGAAGTAAACTCATGATGGTGAGAAAGTGACTAAAGCTGAGAGTTTAATCATCATAGCTCGCAAAGATGTAATTATATTGCTTAAATATTAAAACTCAAAACTTTCTATGGAATCTTATTAGATTTAACAAGCTTCATTTCGTCACTCCTTGGATAGGTGTTATGCTGGATTGCAATGGAACTGCTGAATTTCTATGAAAATGCAACTTTTCTTACAAAATATATGAATATATGAGAAAAAGAAATAAATGGTTAAATGTTTGTCCTTAGTTACCTCTTCCAAATTGAGTTATTATGCAATAATAAAACTTGAGTAATCTGGCTTGAAATTTATTCATATCTTTGCTTTTGCCATTGGAAAATGGAACATTGAAAAATTTTGTTGTTTTTAAAAGATACTGAATGGAAAAACAAAAATAACATGCATTCTTTTTGTTACTCTTTTTTAACTTAAAAAAAATTGATCTTATTTTGTGTTCAATGCATTGTACTTAAAGTTAAAAATATTAGAAGATATTTAATTTCGGACAGTAGGGCATTATCCCAAACCAACTTTAATTCCTATTTTAGTCATTGACCCATTGTGTATAGTTCTTATTTTTTTTTATTGGCAGATACCTGCTTCATTAGAACATATCTAACAGTCTTGAATTAAAAGACAAAACATGGTTACACAATTCAATTTCCCTTTGTCATATTTCTTTTATTCTTTCCAAGTTTCTTTTATTTTATTGGCAATATTTCAATGCATTGTACTTTTATTTGTTATTTCTTTAAAAAGAAAAAAGGGAGAAAAAAAAATCAATTTTTCATAATTTTGTGTCCTCTGTGAATTTCCTCTTTTTTCTATTAATTACTACATTCAACTTTGTTGTCATCATTTTTTTTTGTAGTCTCTCATTTTTCTTTCTTTCTTCTTATTTATATTCTTTCCCATCCCCATTACCCCAGGCATGTCTTTTATCTCTCTCCAAATTCCACCCTTGTTTCATCTTTCTCATTTTCCACTCTGAGAATGTCTTCTGCTGTGGAGCATTCCATGTGAAATAACCAAACTCTTGGCAGCTGTTGGAGATTCCTTTATCCGAACTGCTTTTCATCCCCCCCTGTCCAAATAACATCAAAATTCAATCGTAATAAACCCTGCATTTACTCCATTGCTTTACACTTTGATCCGTTGTTTATGCCCTCAGCTACTTTCTGCTGCAATCTGTAAACTCAACATTTCTCAGGAACATCTTCATTCAAAACCGTCTCTCATTTCATTAGTGTTTCTTCTTTTTTCCCTTCTGACTGCATTTATTATTTATATCACTTTGTTGATACACATTTTATTAGTTTATGTTTAAAGTTTGGTGAGCATTTGGCCATTTTCTGGCACCCACTGTTTTTGTTCTACTTTTTAGTGAGTGGTATAAATTAATTTACACATGGAAAATGAAACCTCAGACATTTTTAGCTATCAATCAGTATTTACCTGATACACAGGTAAAATTTTATAATTTCTTTTCTAGATTAATTTCTAACACAAAGAAATTAATGATTATCATAAAACCTTTTGATTCACAAAGTATTGCTCTACCATAGATACCTATATGTAACTATTTAGTTTGTCATATGATTACAGTGTTATAGGTGTATTTATTAACCTTTACTTAGTCTAACACAAGGCCAAGGGGAGAAAATAATGAGAAGAAAAATTATATTACATGACTTTTCAAAGGAAAAATGGGTTGCCTGTCATGAAATCAGCAATGTTGGTTAGTTAGAAGCTAAGTGTATTGAATGTGTGATATGCTGTTAAACTTCATAATTACTTCAACTTGCTCTATACAAACAACGGAGACACAGAAATAGAGCTGTTCTTTGCTTGTTTGTTTGTTTAGTGGCATATCAGCTCCTTGCGGGTCATTTAATGCTGAAATTTAATTTTCTTGTGAGTATTAGTAATTTCTTTGATAAAAAATGTATTGCTACAATTTTTTTTTTCTTTTACAAAAAATGTATTGCTGTATTTTTTGTACTATGAAAATGTATTGCTGGTATTACCATAAAAATTTTTATACTTTCATGGTGTTATGACCCCAGTTTGGGGGTTAACTATTTGCCCATAAGTAGGAACCTAACAGGTGCTACCACTCCAAGCCTGGTCGGACCTGGAAACAACAGCAATTAAGATGTGGTTCCATGCTCCTCAAGACTTCCTAATCAGAGGTCATGCTGCTGGATGTAGTTTATCATCATACCCAGGACAATGTTCTTTGCTATGTTATTGATTCTCTTGTCTCTTGTTTTGCTTTCAGTTATCCACCATAATCTTATGTTGCATTTTTGTATATTTGTAAATTCCTATCCTAGCTTTGCATTTAAGAGATGCTACAATTGGGTGTTATTAAAGAAAAAAAGCTTCAATTGAGTCAGTTTTTGTATCCATGTATTTTTCTTCCTAATTATTAGAAGTAAAATAAATGTCAGTGTTGTGAGTTCAATTATGCAAGTAAAATGTTTGGCTCACTGTACTGCTCCAGTAAAGTACCTGACTCCCTCATGATATCCTCTACTTTAAGAGGGGGATCAGACCAAAAATGGAGTGCTGGCTGTTGACATATTTGGGCAGGAGCTGCCCAGTTCTCACTTTCCAGTCTTGTTAGAGTTAAAAAACATCACCGAGTCCTTCCACCCTTCAACTTTTATCTCACAGGTGGGATGTGGTTAGTCTCTCACTGCTACTACCATGGAAAGTGCTCAGATGAACTACATTTCTTACTTCTGCCAGGTCTAACCTTCACAGCTAGGCACCCACCATGCCACTTACATAGTAGTAAACCACCCACATTCCTTTAGTATTCCCCACTGGTGTGTGAAGTAAGTTTCATTCAAACAGCTTCTTCCCATGAACCACTGCCATGTGAAACAGATTCCCAAGAGAATATTTCCATGATCACTACAATCTTAACTTGCTCAAGTCAAGATTTAACTGTTATCTTCCCCTCCTATCCATATAAACTACCCCTTATTGTAACCCTCTACCTTGAGTGGCCCCATGACTTGTACAGGGTGAACCTTACTGTAAAAAAAAAACATTAAAAAAGTGTATACAAAAATCAATAAGTAGCTGATGTTTAAAAGCATGTGGCAAATTCTGCTGCTGCTTCTACTTGAGTCTATACTGTGTTCAAACTTCTTTTACCATCTATTTGGTAAACCAAGACAATCTTCTGCATACCATTAACTTTCATTCTATGCCAATAATGTCAGTGTCAAAGTCAAAGAAAGTTAGCAATCTCTACCATTGTCTTGAACAATTTAAGCAACCTTGTCTCTTTATCTGTTAATTGTTAACATGAAGATGTGCATGTGTGAAGAGATCCTTTTGGTCTAAGTTTTCTTCTGTATCTTCATTTAAACAAATAGATTAAAAGAGTAATTTGAACTGAAAAGGCTTTAATAACATTTGATTTTAATCAATTTTATGGAATACAGTTTGTTTTTACTTTTACTCTTCTAATCATTTGGTTTATATTTTATAAATTATGGTTTAACCATATTTTAAATCGAGGTAAGCAATAAGTTTTGCTATTTGCAAGATTAAATATGATTTGACTGTCAGATATTTTTTCAATCTTCTTCCAATGATATTTTTTTTTCACAGCATTCTTATCAAAGTATATTTTCAATGAATATTTAGGATTTTCATTTAAATTTTTAGATGTATTTCAGAATTTCAGAAACACTATTGGTAAATGAAAGTAAGATTTTCCTTTATATTTTACACATTTTGTTTAAAAAATTACAATACTACCATTTCTTGAAATAGTTTTAGAAATAGTTTAAAAAAAAAAAAGTTTTAGAAAATATACCTGAAACTATGTTAGTGAATTTTCTCAGTAAGAGCATGGATTGGCCAAACAACTCTTAGTTCATTTGAAAAGAGCTATCACTACATATGTGAGATTGACATATATATATATATATATATATATATATATATATATATATATATATATATTTTCATTTTTTTATGTTTATACATTCTTTTTATAGATACAAATATTTAAGTAAATGCTCTGTTTATAATAAACAATATTAAACAACATTTACCAGCCTGAATGTCCGAGAAATTTTCACAGAAAATATTCGTCCTCTGACAGTGAAAATTTCTTGAACATTCAGACCAGAAAATGTTGTTTAATACTGTTTATTATAAATGGAGCATTTACTTAAATGTTTATCTATAAAAAGAATGTATAAACATAAAAAAAAAATGTCTTAAAATGATTGTTGGACTTTGTCCATTTCATAATGTGTGACGTCATATATATATATATATATATATATATATATATACTCTATAGTGTAAGAAAAAAATATGCTGTGATAAAATTATAATTAACTAGCAGCATTACCTGATGTTGCCTGGGTTTATTAAAAAAAAACATCACAAAACTTATCCAATCTGTAAAGTTAAAATAAAGAAGATTTTTCTTTAGTGCCTCTTATCTATATGGCGAAAAATTATAATGACATGAAGTGTGAAAACATTTATAACAGGAGAAAGTTGTTTTTTACAGAAGCACAGAAGATACAAAAAAATTGTCAGCAAATGAAAAGTACATTAGTCGCAATTGATCTTTGAAAATTGTCGAGGAGAAATGCTTTGTTGACAGCTTTTGCTCAAACTACATCGAATGAACAACATGCATTGGAAGGAGAAGAAATTCAACAAAGACTTCTCTTAGCAGCCGTGCCAAGGCTGAAAACCAATGTTCAGACTGTATAGAATTGTTCTTTGCCCCTCAGTTTTGACAGCTCAAGTAGCAGAAGTTCTGGCAGTGTTCCTTCCTCATTCCTGTTGCTCATTAGTTTCTGCTGACCATGCATTAGCTGTACGAATAGCATTTTGTGTCAGTGTTATTTGAGTTTCTTGTTTCAAAGAATTTCTTCTTCATGCTTTCATGCATTTGGTTGTAGTAGTAGTACGCCCAAGTGAAGGATTTTGCTTTCTTGGTATTACTGTCAGGCTGTAGTTGGAGGGGTTTGGCTAAACTTTTTGAATAGCAATGAAGCAATCAATTAAAAAGCAAGAATATTATACACATTAATGGCAATATAGCCACAATAAATTAAATGCAAGTTTATAAGGGAGACTATGAGAATGTGGTAAATAATTATAAGCAAGCCCGTAAAGTTAGGATTTATCTAAAAATAGACTACTAAAAAAAATGTTCTAGTGATAAAAATAAAAATTAACGTGCAGCTAGAAACCTACTCACTATGAACGTTAAAATGTACACACTAAGTTTAGCATAATTATAAATGAATCGAAAGAGGGTCTTTACATTATTATAAGTGCATTTTTCAGAATAAAACTTTCAAAATTTTAGGGCTCAAGTTTCCAAATATATGAGTTAGTAAGCATTATTTAAACGCTGATTAGAAGATGATAAATACATAATTAAAAATTGACATTTACGCTTAAACTTTTTTAATAATGATTTTCACAAATTTAAATTTAAAGTATCAAAAATTCAAAATATACATGCATAAAGGCAGCCTACCTTTTTACTGGATGACAACTTTGATGCGAATGAGATTTTTTGCATTTATTTCATCACATAACACTAATGAACACTACACATGAAGCAAAATTGATAGTACACACTACATAACTCGATTGATCATTGCACGTGGAGCAAAATCAATTGTACACACTACACATCTTGATCGATCTTGCACACGCATCTTATACCTACGTGCACTTCTCTCATCGGTGCACACTTTCGTTTGCACTTATTTTTTTTTTTCTTAAGGAAGGATATAATTTTTGCCGTCAAGTCAAACTTATTTCAGTACCAAAACGGTAAATCCATGGGAAAAACTGATATTTTTCATAATGTATTTATGACACATCGGGTGTCAGTTTTGATTTTGAGTTGATTGATCTAAACACAAATTATGTACAAATTTTCATCAGAATGCTGCTAACCACCACAATTGAAAGACTCATGAGGCAGCAAGGTTTTCATGGATTATCTTGGGGGCCCCTTATGTAGTTTTCAAAATCTGATAATTGTTTTTGATTCATTTTAAGATTGTAACATACATGTGAATTTCCGTCAAAATCAAAACAATTTGAAAATTTGGGTGTCCCTTTGGTTAACCTCAGGGGTCCCAAATTTCAAGCCAAAGAACAGGTTTAAGACTAATATAAATTGAAATAATAAAGCACATCTTTTTTAAGTTTTCTATTTAATCAACTTTATGGCCAAGGCTGTAGACTTAATTGAAAATCTCGGGGTTCCCTGCTGGTCCCCTATCTTGTGGGGGTCCCAGTGTTGATTTTCAGTGAATTCCAAGTGACTACTTCAGTTACTCAATATAATCTCAATATGTACTGAAATTTTCATTGAAATTGGGGAATACTGCTACAAAATACACCTGAAAAACAATTGAGGCATCAAGGGGTTTATAGGGTCATCCTGGGGGACCCCTCATGCATTTTTAAAAATTTGACAACCGATTTCTATCTCATTGTAAAAGCATAACAAACATGTAAAATTTCATTAAAATCGAAGCAATTTGAATTTTTTGGGGGGTTCCAGTGTCGAGAGAAACGAAAATCAATAGAGTGTATAATAAGCATGAAAGTAAGTTGCATACACTTATCAAGTTTCATTAAAATTGGCCTTAGGGTCTGAAAGTTTAAAAGCAACCAAACTGATGAAAATTCACATTTAAACATTATATTTATCGATTATCAGTTATTGATTTTTGAAAAATGACTAATTTTTTTTGCCCAGTATCGAGTACAATCTATGTTCCAAATTTGGTGGAAATATGCCTTATGGTTCTTGAGTACACACACACATATACACACACATAGTCAGTTTTATATAGATAGAAGATATACTAATAAAAATAATATATATCAATGAAAATAAATTAATATAAAATAAAATAGAAACATTAAAAAATATGTAAATAAATAGAGCCAATAAATAAATAATTAAATAAAAATAATAAATGCCAAAAAAATAAATAAGTAAATAAACACATTACTAATAGCAAGACTAAAGGTTGGAGTAAAAGACAAAAAGATATATTCTATTATTATTAATATTAATAATATTAATTACTTTATTGATTTTCATGAAAAAATAGAGTTGCCCCCCTTGATTTCCAAACGTTTTTTTCTTAGTTATACCTTTTGATAACAAAAGTGTCTCTTCAAATTAGAATTTATAATTCTTATTTCCAACCTTATTTTCAATCTTAAATGCTAATCTGGGCCTAAATTCAAATCCAAAATTAAACTACAATTCATTTAAATATTTTAATAATAATAATAATAATAATCCACCCCTACAATAAAATATCTTGCAATAAGCAGAAATATTAAAGAAGCAGTTAATCCAAAAAATTGCACCCGACGAATGCAGAATATATGAAACTATGAGTTGTGCAATCAATGTAAGATATTATGTATATTTCTTAATATATATATATATATATATATATATATTTTTATAAATGTAAAAGACAATAGGAAAACTGTAATATTAGCTGACGTGTTTCGTCCAATGTGGACTTTTTCAAGGCAAATATGAAATGAATTGTCTTTTTCTACAGGTTAACTCTGAGAAATTTTTTATATATATGTATTATGTATTTGGGCAGCAATCCTTCTTTTATACAAGTTTCATTAAAAACAACTGACAAGGTACTGTGATTAAGCTTTCTATTAAATTTTTCTTGTGTTCATATAAATGTTTTCTTTTCTGGAAACAAAGTGTGTAAATATTTTCTAAATGTTTTGCATATTTGAATGCTTTTGGCTATTCTTTTAGACATTGTCAAGGATGATTTTAATTTTAATTTTTAACTGATGGTATGGATTTTTTATGTATGTATCTAAAGTTAGAAATTTTTTTTTTTTTCAAACACAGCACATTGTGGCCATATTCATAGTGTTGACTTTTTTCTTTTTTTATTATTAGTGCTTCCATTATTTTATTCTTTTGTACTATTATACTTATATTTTCTACAAGTATATTGCAGATGGAGTTTGTTAGATATCTGTGTGTATTTAAATGAATCATAATTAAGCTATGGTCAGAGAGATGTGACAAGAGTTTTCTTGGTATGCATATAGTGGTATATCCAATATAATTATTCATGGATTTGATTTGACCAGGAAAAAATTTCCTTAAGGGACGTGAATTTATAAATAATATTGGTTCTCTGTGACTTAGATCTTGCAGGTATGTTGTTATTGTTGATAATAAGGTTAGCTGTTTTACATTTTTTTAGAATTTCAGCTAATTTTTAAAGCTTAATTGCAGTAGCTTGTCAGCCATCTTTAATTAAACTTATATATATATATATATATATATATATATATATATATATATATATATATATATATATATATATATATATACTGTAATGCATGCTATGAAAGTTATTTTGTAATCCTTTTAAAATCTATTTTTATGTTGAAAATATTAAATTTAGCCGTATTAAATAGTGAAAAGACTGAATCCTGTCAGTAGTTTATAAAAAATACATTGTAATGAAACAAGGAATAATCCCATGTCTGTATTTATTTATGAATTTTCATCAGTTTTCATGTTTTTCTGACATTATTTTGTTTTTTTAAATCTTTTAATTAAAAAAAAAATAACCCTGAAAGCTGAATTTGTTTGTACCTGACAATCTTGTTTATCCTTTTTTATAGTTTTCATCATAATTATTTTCTTCCTTCTCTAATTAACTATTAGCAGCTAAAAGTCAAATTTCCTAATCTAATGTTCATATTACTCTTTCAATACTATTACACTTTTCTCTCAACAAGAAGAAAAATCTATGTCCATCTTTTGAACTTCATCTCCAGCCCACTGCCATTTTTAACTCTTCACAATTGCATGCTTTCGCTTGTATGATGTATTTCCTGAAAGTGCCATTGAAAGTGTTAATTTAGATTTTGCCATGCAAGTGATCAGTCCTTTAACTTTTTCCAATCACTCATTCTTTTACAAATTACCAAAGCCTCAGTGAAATACTTTGACATGAATTTTTTTTTAATTTTTTAGATAGCCTTTTTGTACTTTCTTCTCTTCTAAACATGCTTCATTTGCCTTCTTTAAGTTCTTTCTATTTTGAGCCTACCGTTAGACTTGCTAATTTTTCTTCTCCTTTTTGTCTCTGTGGCCTGTACCAATTTGGTCAATCACTGAACAAATTTATTTGATTTGACGTGAATTCAGACTTTTATTGCCTTGACTTTTTTATAATCTCATCTCAAAAAAGCTATTTTCACTGAAAGTATTTTTTTTCTTTCTTACAAAAACATTTTTTTCTAATTATTTTGTTGTCATTCTTCATTCCAACCTATTTTTGGTCTGGGTGAGTCTGTAATATCCATATTTGGCATTTGCCTTTACAGAATAGACACATAATTCGTATCTTCATTTTCAAAGTTTTTCACTCCTTGGTTGGGGGAACTTTGAGACAATATTGTATTTGAATTTTTACCTCTATAAAAGCATTTGTTTTTCAGTCAATGATAAGAATTACTATTTCGATGAAATTCTTACTTTTTTCTTTTATATATTTCATTGATTGACAAATTAGATATCAGTCTATAAAAATAGTCATGGCACACTTTTGTAATCTTTATTGATTCTTGGAATAAAAACATTATTTTAGCAATTCATCTATATGTGATATTTAATTTTTGGCTTAAAGTGAAATGATCTGTATTTGATTTGAATGGTGTAGTACAAACTTCTGTTTCTTAGTCTTCTAGCTTTGGTAAACAAATTGTAGTATTTGTAAATTTGTTTTAAAATGTAAGTCCTATAAAATATGCTAAGTGTTAGTAGATTAGTAATAATCAATAAAATAATGTAAAAAGTTGATTTATTTAGTAATACTTAAATATGTAAAAATATAATTGAGTATAGTTGAATGACTCATAACATTTATCCCCATTTTTGTTATTTTAACACTTGTTTAAAAAAGATAAAGACTGATAATAAAAACAATAACAGTATCTAGATGAAAATATATACTTTAAAAGATATATAACCTCACACACTCACAGATTTTTCATTAAATGTGTTAAGAGATTTTGCAATTATTGGGTGATAAATATTGATAGGTTTAATAAGTATAACAATTTATCAGTTAAAAAAAAGATTGTCACTGCAAAACCTCCCAGAATTTTCTTTTCTTGAAAAGAGTCATTTACTATCAGTATAGCAGAGATCAATAACCTTTCATCCATCTGTATGATAGAAACATTTTATTGAATGTCTGGTGGTGAAAAAGTGTTAGAGATGAAGATGTTGGTTGGATTAGAATCAATCAGTAAAATATTTGGTGGAGAGATGTTGTCAAAAATTCGCAATCTTTTAAAGAACAATTAATGTTATGCATAATTATCACACACTAAAGGGTAATTCTAATAGCTTTTTGTCATTTTTTTTCCTTTAGTATCTAAGTTTATTCCTTAATTTTCAAAACAATTGAATTGTGTAGTTATTAGGTTACCTTTCTCTGCTTGTTTGACTATATTCTATAGATGGCTTTTAAGTACCAATCTTAGATCAACTAGTTAAATTGTAGTGTGCCTTGATAAAAAATGTAGAATAAAATAAAACATGAAAATAAAATATATATATAAAAAAAAGGAATTAAAATAAAATAAGGCATTTGTTTTCCTTTAAAACCCATATCTCTTTCTCTCTAAACTTCTCTCTCAACTAATGAAAAAGCAACCCTGAAATAAAAAGAGGAAGAAGAAAAGAGTAAAACCCAGACAAAAAATTTTGGAAGTTTGTTGGATCAGAGTCTAACCATTTGTGACTAGAAATCTACCAAATTTAGACAGGTTTCACGCATAACTTCTGCTATATAAAAAAAATGAAAATAAACTAATTTTGGCCAGTCAAAAAAAATTAACACATTTGATATTAGCCAAAACCAAGCTTTGCACAAGTAGTTTGGGAGCCTTGTCAAAAAGGATATAAACAGGCAGTCAAGAGTCAGAAGACAAGGGACCACCAGAGAAATCAGCCATGTGTGTCATGTGAAGATGTTAAGCAGTCATCTGCTTAAGACATGTTTCCGCCTATGTTAGAGCCAAGAAAAGATTGACACTGCATCTATTTCTAAGATGACAACTACTAGCAAAGTGTGACTTCTAAACTACCAACTACTGAGCCAAAATAGTCTTTCGCCTGACTACTACCAAGATCTGACTTTCTCTACTCCATATTACAAAGGACTCACTTCAATTTAAATCAAATAAATAAATATAGATATTTTTTTTATACTCTTGATTCTACTTGTTTATTCCAAAGTTTATGGTAAATAATATGAAGAATATCTGGTACTCTATCCACAAAATCATACCTAGATCAGTTGATGGAGGGCATTTTAAGATTTACTGCCAAAATTATACATTTTATATTTAGGATTCTTTCTCTAAATATTTTCACTTATCATAATCATATTTTTTTTAATTGAGTTCACCCGAAGCAAGGCAGTAAAGCCACTAAGACACAAGGGGTTACTGGGTGTGGAGGAGTTAGAAACAGAAATATTGCTAAGGAGTGAGATCAAAAAAAGAGTATCAGGAGGACAGTAGATAGCAATTGGCATTGCATTAAAAGTTTTGAAGATTAAAGTTGGCTGGAAAGCATGGAGCTGGAAGGGAGTTCCACAAGTGAGATCATCTTAATGTTTTTTAATCTATCAATTAACATAATTGCATAAATAACATATTAATCTTGTTAATAAATGTGCTAGAATTTATTTTAATTATTTTAAAATCAATATATGCATGGAAATTAATAGATTTGCACTTTGGTTAAATATTAGCATTTGTGTAATGTGTTGGTAAAATAAGGAATTTTTGTTTTATCTCTTGAAATTGAAGCCATTCTGAATGCAAATGCACCTTCAATATCAATGAGAATTTTTTTATATCAAAATTATATTGCAAAGATTAAAATAGGAAAAATGATCCCTATTGATATTCATTTTCCTTTTAATTAGAAGAGTTGAAAGATTTTAAATTCTTCTTAATATATTTTCAACCATCTGATATTTTCAACACAGTTTAAATAGCTTCCACATCTTTGCAATGAAGCATTGAATTGCCTTTGTTAATAGTGAACAGATTTTTCAAAATTCCACCTCTAAAATGGATTTTTAGAATATGAAATCATTTGGAAAAAAAATTATTGCATTTCCCACATTACCTGTGTTTTTTCTGAAATTTCGTCACTTGATTAATATGGTTAATTACATCTTAATTAGAAGAATTTTCTGATTATTTGTTATTTAATGAAGAAATTACATAACAGAATGATTTGATTTCTCAATAATTAATAAGAACTATTCCCTCTAAAGTATAAAACATTTTAACAATTTATATTTTGTGGTGGTTTTCTAAGCAAATTTTGCTTCTTCCTCTTTATCACTTTGAAAAAATATCCTTTTTTTTCTTTTAAATTGGTATCACCCCATGCAAGCCACTAAGACACAAGGGGGTTACAGGGTGTGGAAGAATTAGGAACAAAAACATTAATAATGAGTGGTAATCAGGAGGACAGCAGATAGTGATTGACTTTGAATTTAAATTTTTGTACATTAAAGTAAGCTGGGAAGCATGGAGCCAGAAGGGAGTTCCACAAGCAAGAAGTGTGAGAAAATAAACTGTTATCATAGAACTTATGGCTACATCTAACCAGCTCAACTGTAAATTGATGAGATCTCAATGCCAGTCTAATATTGTTCTTAAATTAAAAAAGCCTACATGCCATAGTGAAGAGCTTATCCAAACAATTACCATGAAAGTAGTTATAGAAAAGACACAGATGGTGGTGGGAAAGGGACAGAAACTGAGATACCAGATAAGAACCAGTAATATTGTTGATTCTTCTTTGGATTTTATCAAGGAGCTCAATATAGATAGCAGGGATATCATAACATGTGACAGCAATATTCTAAGCATGGATGAATAGTAGACTTACAGATATGCAAGATAGATTCTGGATAGAAAAATTGTCTAGCACAACACAGTGAACCAACTTTCCTAGCAGCTGACCTGGCAATGGATTCATTATACTCTTTCCACTTCATGATTACACATTTTATTTGATTGCATTGGTAGAAATATTTATAAACATACACACACACATATACTACTGTATATACATGTATGTTTTACACACTAATGATATAATGTTACTTTATATTATTATATTTAGCAAAGAAATATTTTATATTTTGTATTGTATTCTTATTTAGTGAATGAAAAAGATTAAGATGTTGGCTTATGATTTGGTTTGGAATATTTTCTTGAAGAATAACTGTTTGCAAATCTTAAATATAATTGCACTTTTGATTCTTTAGAATATTTATTATAAATTTAAGCTTTATCATTTGCTTATAATATTACAACCTAACATTCCAGAAAATAACAATAACAATTGTATTTATATATGCTGACCAAATATTAAATAAATATTAAAAAAATGAAACTTTAGTAGATAATCCCAAGATTTGAAAATATTTACTTCTAGAAATTTACCAGTAATTAAAGAAAAAGTCTTACTGAGTAATTAAAATTTCAGCTTTATTAAAATGAAGCGGTCAGGGAATTTTCATGTTTCTTAAAAGAAAAGAGCATTTTTATCTTTTCTGGTTTTAATTAAACAAGTGAACAAGAAATGGCAATGTTTGCAAATTGCTACTTGGGTGCTTGATTTTATTTGAACTCCAGAGACTGATGGCAATTTTTCTAGGGATTCATCTTTAGGGATATTAACTGGATATTAACTGATAATAAAAAAAATCTTAATTACATCAGTGATTTTATTTTTATGCATGCTAGCATATCGAGGCAATAATTAAAAGTTTAATTAAATGCAAACTGAGTAATGAAACAAGAATTATTTCTTTACAAGGTTAGAAATTAGAATAAAAAAAGTGATAAAGAAAAACAGGATACATTAGGGAATCCACCAGTTTTCTCTCTTTTATAAAATGCACTGCTAATAAGAGAAACATTCTTTTTCAAATATTTCCTCAGACTTTTAAATAAAACTAAATTTGAGTACATACCACAGTCTAATAGTTAACAATTTCATCTCACTGGCAAATTCATTAGTGTAATACATTTAATTCTCATTGAGTGTTCTGTTATTTTGACCATGCGCCAGACCAAATTTAGGAAATCAACCAAAGAATCTATTGTTGCATGATAATTCCAGAAGATGGCTTTTTAAACATTGTAAAAATTAATTACCATAATTCCTCATGTATGCCTTTATCCATAATACGCACCCCTAAAATTGTGCTGAAAGTGTGGGGAAAATGCTTCTACTCATGCATAATATGCACCCCTTGTTTGGTAATCAAAGCCTATAAATTGTACCTCTCCAATTTCATTACGGCCAGCATTTCCTAGTCTTATTTAAAAAAAAATGGTTTTAAACATAGAATAATATTATTCTAATTTAGTTTTATGATAATTCTTATTTTATTTTATGGCAACTATTTAAAGATCTTTTGTAGCTGTGCATAATATGCACTCCTGATTTTGCATATTATTTTTTAGAAAAAAATGCATATTATACATGGGGAATTATGGCAGTATGGTATGTAGGTAGACAATTTTCTTCTGTTTCCTATGTCTCTTCATGATATGGGCAGTCATGGTTCTCCACAACTTCCTATACTTTGTAGGTTGTTTTCACCATCCATCCCAGTCCCTGTTCTGCCCTCCATTCACACAAGCTTGTTAGGTAGGTTACTCACTGTTTCACTCTGTTCCTCTAGATTTCAATATGTCCTTTGAGTGTCAAATTCTCCAAGCCTCCATTCTTCATTATGTGCCCCAGAAATTTCAATTATCTCTTTCTGATTCTAAGTATAAGCATCCATTTTGTTTATATTCTCCTTAAAACTTCAGTTCTCAGCAGCCTTTTGTAGAACAAAATTTTTCTCTTCTTTATCTGTGAGGAGATTGTCCAGTATTCACTGCAATATAGGGGATTGATATTACATAGCAGTTGTGAACTTTTTATTTTTGTTTCTAATGAACTTTTTGTATTTCTTAATACTTTGCTTAATTTTTGTAACATAACATTTGCTAATGCAGAATACCTACCAAAAAGAAAATCTTGAAAGAAAATTAAAAAACATATTTAAATGATTTTAAGGCAGTAAAACATGCTGAAAGCTATAACCTGTAAAATAATAAATAAAGCTTTTGTTTCTAGTGGATTGATCCTGTTTCAGCTATCTCATAAACTGAAGTATTTTGGTCTAAAAACTACATTTCTAATCAGTTAACTGATAACAGTTTTCAAGAACCAAGAATGAAATATGTAAATTATACTCTCAAATGCTAATGATGTATCAACAAGTATTCTGACCTCTATGTAATTTTGATGGTACATCCATTTTAAGCAGAAACAGATTTTGCCAAAAGAGAAGAATGAGACATTGTCTGTTGTCCTGTACCTGGCAGCAGCCAATATTTGACAAGCAAATAAAGATTTAAAGTGGAACTTTGTGCATTCAGAAACCTATCAGAATCTCTGGATTACATACACTTAATATTTTTTCATTTTTCTTGGTGTAGAATTATTCTAATAAAAATTTGAAATGTTTTTTTTTTTAGAAACAAAATTCCTTTGTACTGTGTGATCATTGCATTCATTTAGATTTCTGATTTTCAGATTGAGACAAATTCCTCTCAGTTTCACAATTTCAGCATTATTACTTCATACTTGATAGTTTTGTCAAGACATGATGACTTTTATCTTTATTGAATCTGACAAATTCTTGACACAGCTTTGCTTATGTGTTCTTTATAAGAAAAGAGCTTTATTCTTTTCTGGAGTTTTCCTTGACATTATTGATTTTTTTTTTCTCTTTGTTAGTTTATGGTTTATTTTTCATTATTATTTTTCATCATATTTAAATTCTGATAGCGAATAAGACCAAGTTGGTGATGACTTTATTTTGATGTACACTTTTGCTAGCCTGATTAATGTTATGACTGATTTGACTGCATTAAAATTTTTCACAGTAATCAGAAAAAAAAAAAAACAATTGTATGCCTGGGAAGCAGGTGCATTGATATATATAACTAATCATGTCTAGCAGCTATCATTTATGTTAAAGAAAATGATGACAACCAGTGCATGTGTATGAAGTTGTCAGTGTGTGTAGATAAGTTATTCTGTCCGAATTTTTAGGTAAAGGTGTATTTGTTCAAAGGCAAATCAAATACAAAAAAAATTCTTTCTTCTCCTTTAAAGAGAAATAATGAGAAAATGTATTTGTTTTTGTTATTTAGGCTTTTCAATTTTGTCACTGGACAACCTTATCAGAAAAGAGTTTTCCTCTTTTGGTACCTTGACTTTATGAATTTAAACACAGTACTTAGATTGGAAGCTAGGTCTCATCCTTTTACAGTTGAAGTTGCTTTCCAGTCAACTTTGATCTTCAAATATTTAAATGCAATGTCAGTCAGTATCTTATGTCTTCTTAATTCTTGTTCTTTTATTGTTTTCTCTCTTTAATAAGGTTTTTCTTTTTCTCATATTCTTTCACACTCAGTAACCCTTTGCATCCTAGTGGCTTTATTGCCTTGCTTGGGGTGAAATGATTTTAAAAAAATTGATGTGAGTTTTCTCCTCAACATAAAATGTTAGTTAATATTCATGCCATCTGAATGTTATGAATTTTTATTAGAAATAGCTCTTTCATTCAAAGATAAAAACATTTAAGAAGAAACAGAATTTATTTGAAATTATTTTTGTTTTATCTAATTGGAGTAACACCCCAAACAAATTCCTGTGAATTTGTCCATAAAACAATCCTTTAATCTTCAAAAGTACAAAATACTGCACTGAAAGTTTGCATGAACATTAAGAATATTATTTTTTTTTAAATATTCATTTTACTTTTTAAAATTCACTCAAAGCTTTTAAATTTTCCTCTTCAGTCATAACCATGACAAGAGACGTGACAATATCCCATAGTTAATAAGTTGCATTTTTTTTCTTTCTCATATTTCTTTTGACCTGTTGTCATCGGAAATTTTTAGAATTGATTGAATAATAAAGCAATGTTCCTGATTTGTTTCTCAGCTACAAAAACTTGGCAAATTTGTTTTCATTGTTAAAGAAAAAATAATGCAAACAATAATAACTATGAAGCAAATATAAAGCAACAATGATTTTAATGAGATAAAAAAGTAAACAACCTGTCTTTGTTGAAAATGAATTTGTCTCCCATTTGTGGCCTAATGTGCAAAAGTAATTAGAGGATTACTTTATACCAATTTGTTTTAACTTGTGTCACCATCTTGGTTGTTATATTCAGAATTTTGACTATTTTCTCCTTTAGACTTCTTCAGGTGTTTATTTACTTGATAACCTAAAAGGAATTTTCAATTTCTTTAGGAAATTGCGTCTCTCTCAATAAAAAAAAAAATCCACCTATGTCATATCATTACATTTTACTCGAGTAATGTGAGCCGTCATCTATCTGAACAAAGTATCTCTATACAAACATCTAACACAAAGCTTCTGTTAATTACCATCAGATTATGGTCAACAACAAAACTGTACTTTGCCAATCCAACTGCAAAAAAACTTTTAAAAAGTTTGGAGACACTTCACATCAATATATGACAAAAATAAAATTTGTTCCAATTGTGTTTGCACACGTTAAAATGCCTTTGGACTGTAATGTCATTTTTCTACATGGTACAAAAACCTATTTTACCATGATAACATGTGACCCTTCATTCATTTCAAACCCACTATTATTAACCACATAACGTTCATACTGGCTTTTTCTTGACTTTCCTTCCTTAAAAATAATGAATGATAGTGCTCAAAACATTACATATACTTTGGGCTTATTCCTTTACAAGTTTAACAAAACTTATTCAAAACCAGGAGAAGCTTACCAAATGTGTTTGTAGATGTTGGTTTTTATATTCAAAATGAATGGATACTGATCGAATGCTGTTTTAGAAGTTTTCTTTTCTTTCTTAAGAATTCAAATTGTATCCTTCTTGTGTGATAGAGTTTGTAGCTCATGGTACACTGGAATAGAGAGAAAGAGAGAGACTCTTCCTTCTTTGTTGTAGGCAGTCGTCTTGATTAGTTCTTTGAGGGTAAGAAGAGTAGACCAGTCTGTCCCACTTTCTGGAAAAACTATAGAGAGAACTGATTTGAAAACCTTTTCTTTGAATTATATTGAGGACAGTAAAGGTTGGTGAGTGTGGGTTGGATTGTCCTTCTCTTTGGTACAGGGTTGTTGATCTTTTGTTTTGCTTATCCAGGTATCTAGCTTTAGAAACAAAGTTAGGTGGTTGACTTGTCTTTAAGAATGCTGGTGTTAATGTTATGATAATTAGGTGAAACTTTTCAAGAATTCAAGAAATATTTTTATTTATTTATTAAGCTTTGCCTTCTACAGCTTAAGAAAAATATCATGGAGGAGTTACTGTCATTAACCACATAGTTTGTCTTTGTCAAACCAGGTATAGCTATTCTGAAATTTACAAAACCCTAAAGGTGGAGGAAATCTATTTATCTATTTATCACCTATTAATAAATCCTTTGAAACAACAGTTAATGTTATCCGAAAGAAAGGATTTGAAAGGTGTCAAACCTCATCATTCAGAAATGACCACTTGCTGAAATTTACACTTCTCAAGGACATGAATAAAACCTACAAAAGCTGCCAGCAAAATTCAAAATTCATGAAAACAGGATTCTCTCATGACGATCAATAACCACAATGTTATCTAATGTAGATTTTGTATCTAGAAGGGGTGTTAAAAATTCATTGCTCTCTCAGATAAGCATGAATGACAAAAGGAAGTTCTTGGCATAATATGGAAAATTTGATTCCTTATGTTTCCATAGAGTTGTATTAAGTGAGGAATCAAGATTTCAGAGACAGGTCTTCAAAGATCTGGTAATAGTGGATGCATCTTTACTCCAATACAGTGTAGAGAAAGGAGCAGGAACTAGTTAGTTGTTATCAATACTTTGGTATACATGTGAATATTGTAGAAAGGATTGCCTCTCATAATTGAAAAAATTGTTTTCTAAAGAGAATCAACCAGATATTGTTTTTCAACAAGACAATACTTCTACCCACACTGCAAAACTATCAAAATGTAGCTTGTGTCCAAATCCATCTGGCTTAGGTTTTGGTCTGGTCAGAGTATATATTCAAACTTTTAGTTTCACATTAAATACAAGTCAACCAATGGACGTTTTTCAGGTGCTCATTAAATGTTTGAAGTCATCAACATTGATGGTCCTTTCTCTAAAAAGCTGTCTGCAAGTTTACCCACAGGACTTACATCTTTACAGAAAAAAAAATATCATATTAAGTTATTGTATCTGTTTAATTCTTGATTGTTTTCTGACCAATGTTTGGGTATTAACACCAATAAAAGCTTGTCATTTTAAGCTTGATCCATTATTTTAGACATAAGTTCTACATTAATGCTTTCAAGAATTTATTGAGTTCTTTAATATGTGAGGAATTAGTTGAATGCTTTTTACTTAATAATGTAAATAATCATGTGGATTTTAATAACCATGGTCTTTATCGAGATGATGGACATAGTTGATAGAAGTAATCCCAGAAAATGTGATATAATCCGGAAAAACTGCACTCGCTCTTTAAAAAATCCGGATTTAATCTTGAAATAGAAACAAACCTTAAAGTTACTAATTACCTGGATATCACATTAGATTTACGAGATGGCACTGTTTCCACATATAAAAAGGATAACCAGAACCCACAATACATAAATATAAGATCTAACCACCTGGTGCATATCTTAAAACATATTTCTAAAGGCATTGGCCTTAGATTATCCACCAATTCATCGAATAAAAACATCTTTGATGCTAATAAATTAATTTACGAACAAGCTTTAGCTAAAAGTGGACACAAGAATAAATTGGAATACATTAACATAAAAGATGACTATGAAACTCAAAATAAACATAAGACTAGAAGTAGAAACATATTGTGGTTCAATCCCCCCCTGTTTAATTTATCAGTGAAAACTAAAATTGGTAAAATATTCTTTAATCTACTTGAACAAAATTTCCCAAAGACCAGTAAATTATACAAAATATTTAATAAAAACAGTGTCAAATTAAGCTATAGTTGTATCCCCAATGTAGCGAACTTAATTAACGAATATAACAAGAGGATAAACCATGCACTGCTGCTCCTAGATGTAATTGTAGAAATAGGAAAGCCTGTCCCCTCCAGGGAAAGTGCCAGCAAGGGTGTGGTATATCAAGTTAAAATATACAAGGATCTAATTAATAACAACATCAATGAAAATCCTAAAGTATACATAGGATCCACTCAAAATGTTTTTAAAAAACGATATTATAACCATATGAGTAGCTTCAATAATGAAAAATCCAAACATAGTACTACACTATCTAACTATATATGGAAAATTAGATGTGACAATAACAAAGACCCCGTTCTGAAATGGGAAATATTAAAAAGATGTTCCAAATATAGAGCAGGTAACAAAATTTGTCAACTATGTCTAGAAGAAAAATTAGCTATAGTTTTATACAAAGAACCTGACCATTTATTAAATTCTAAAACTGAAATCCTAAGTAAATGTAGACATAGAAAATGTAGGTTGTTGGACAAGGTCTCTTCCCTACATTTTTTTTTTTTTTTTGTTGTTTTACCTCAATTTGAATAAATGGTTAAACACCCCCTGTTGTCCGAGTTTCCTCCCCCCACTTTTTTTGTTTTGTTTTGTTGGTCACGTGGTTATGATTTTATGCTTATAGGCTATAAATATTACGTTCTTTTGTTACCTTTTTAGCCAGCCTTCCCTGACGATCTGCTTAGGTGAAAACTTGGTAGGTTTGTCTGGCTCTCTAGGTTTAACTAAGTCTGCTCTACTTATTGTATTGAGCACTTTATTTGGTTACTTTGCTTACTCGTATTGGGGTTTTTTCCTTTGGGCTTTGGACTTGCATGCTAGACGATTATTTTCAGCTAACGTACATGTTCTTGGTTCTTTCTTTTTTATACCTTTTTTTTTCCCTTTGGTATTGGTTTGATTATTTGCAAATCAAGACACCGAAGGTTTTCCGGATATATATATATATATGTATGCACAGTCACATATAAAAGCAGCATTTTATCTCAGTAAAAGTTTTATTTCAGATTTTGAGGCTTAATCTGTCCTGAAAGAAGTTTTGTGATCTACATCTCTGGTTGACCATTCGTGTGTTACTATAGATCAACCACAAGCACTTTAGTGTAAAAATTCTCTCATTTTTTTTTTTTTTTTAAGAATAGGTATTCATTATTGTTGTTTGCTATTGTCCATTAATATTATACCTTCTGCAACAAGCAATGACAATGCCAGGAAAATGTAAAAAGACAAAATATGTCTATAATGACATGAACAGCATTTGAATTATGAGCTAACATGGTCACTTCCGCTGATCAGATTACATTCTGATTCACACCTGTACCAATCAAATCAGAGATTTAAAAGCCTATTGTTTCACCTGCCATTCATCAGTGTCCATTCCCAGGTGATTGTTTTGAAAAAGTCTCATTGCTTCAAGAGAAACTGGGGTTGAGATTCTCACTTCATGCCTAAAATGATAAAAGAAAGAATAAGAAAACACTCTTGTCTGTCTGAGCAAACAAACCAATTCCAATCTGCTCTTCTACTCAAAGTGACACATATCAGGATTGATGTTCAGTGCATCTCTTTGATCCTCACAATCCTCAAATCCAAGAGGATTTTTTTTCTTTTCTATTCTCTTCTTTGTTCATTCACATCTTTACTCCTCCTCTGAAGCTTTATTCGGTGTAAATTTTATTTTGCATCTCAATCCTGTTTTTGCCTGGCAGATATATGTTGTTGTTGTTGTTGCATAATGCATAAATTTGTTTACCAGTTTTCTCATATAGCTAGCAAGATTTATTCTTATTTAAAGTAAACACAATCCATAAGTACATGGACTCTAATGAGATTACAGGATCTGAGAACTAAGGGACACTGCCTTCTCTCAATTACTCACAACCAAGCTCAGGTTGATTTCAGATATTCTAATACTTGAACAGAATACAGGTAAAGCCATGTGCTAAAAATATAAACTGCTTTAAATACTTCTGAGAGTTCTAAGAAAATAAAACACCTTAAACCATCTTTTGTTAATCTCCTATGCTGTCTTTAAAAACATATATATATTAAACAAATCTTTCCTGTAAGCATGAATAATAATGTAACTAGGTTTGTTGAAGGAAAGTACAGCTATATATGACATGTTGAAGAATAAAAGCATTTTCTTATTGACCACTGATCACTACCTATGCAAAGAGTATTTGAAAATGACCTTCATAGGAAATATTAAAATTATAACTGAAGATTTCACAGTGATAATTCAAAATCATTTTTAATATTGAAAATGGACATGTGATTGCCCACTGTAATGAGACTGACCACAATTTTAACATAAAAATGCTATTCTGATCAAAGGAGAAAACAATTCACTAAAATGAAAATGTCTAGAGAGTGCCTTGATTGCAAGGTCAGCTACAGTAAATTTGCACATGATCTCTTACAAAATTTCACCATTCCTGGCAGAACTTCTATTATCACAGTGTGGGATATCTACTAACAATAAATGGTGAAAAGGAAAACAAATCTAAATGAAGTTGATTAGATAACAAAAAAAATATGTAAAATTCCCAGCTTCCTTAACTTTTTCATATGTGTAGTCATACCAACATAACAAATTTAGTCTGATGAAGTCGTAAAGGATGAAATGAGAAAACTTTTTTCATTTTGTCATACATTTTTCCCAAATATCATTCCTGATATATAAAAATATATATTGTTATCTCTATATTAACTTAAACAACTTTCAGTTTTAATATTTTCAGGACTGCTGATAAATGTAATACAGAGATATAATCGATAAAACAAACTTTACTATGAAGTGGTATCCAAAAACTAACCAGAATTATAATATTTTTATAACATTGGAAAGAAGCAGTTGGTCCTTTCAAACTTGTTCACATAAGTTGTGGTACACATTTAAATGATTGCCTTTTGATCATTTTGGGAGCAAACAAAGTATGAATTTTTCAGGAACATGTTCCATTTTCAAATCTTCTATTCAATTCTTCTATTCCACTGGCATAAAATAAAAGATAAACAAATCAAAATATATCAGCAGTGATCTGATAGCAAATTTTATTAATTTTTTCTAATTAATTTTTTTCTCTTATACTTTACATTTATGAAACTTGCTTCTAGGTTTTGCCTTTCCTGTCAACTACAATCTTCAAAAATTTAAATGCAGTGTCAATCATCATTTTCTGTCTCCTTACATTCCTATTTTTGTCCTCCCCTTTTTTTTTTTTTACTCTCAGTAATCCCTTTATATATTAATGACTTTTATTGCCTTGAAATGGAATGATTAAAAAATAGGTGTTTATTCCCTACAAAATTTTCAACATTTCAGTTTGTTATAGATCAGTGTGATTACCATTGGTCCTCAGTTGAAACTGAAATAATACACTTGTGTTTTGCATAAAGTTTCTTCCTGAAAAGTTCTTAGATTTGTTGAGCCTTGGACAGATTACCACTGGTCTTTAGTTGAAACAAATATATATGTTGGAGTTAACTCCTACTTAATTTCCTAATTGTTCACTAGGGCATGCTCTCCCTACACTATAAATACTGGGAGATTCCTTGCCTTGTTCTCTTTTTACTTTGCATTTCAATGGACACATTTAGAAGATGTGATCTCTTGCAGAGATTTGAAACACACATACACGTACATACGAACATTCATCAAAATACGAACTCTTTACATTCACGCACAAGCACAAATGTTGATGTCTTTGTCCATTGTAAATTTTGTTGTTTAATACATATACTTGTTTGTATACATATATATTGGTCATGTTTGTTTCATTTACATCTTTGGTTGGACTCAACTTGAGTCCACCATGTTCTTGTAGTGGACTTTCTTCTATCAGGAGTTATACATGTGTTCCTAATTTAACAACATGTAAACCCATAGTCTGCTACATATATTTGAACATTTGGTTTTACCTAAATTTCCTCAAACCATTAAAAGTTTCATTAGCAACTTTTACCAGAAGGAAGCAAAACTTTACACACACACACTTTATTGTATTATTTAGATATTTATAAAAAATTTCAGATGAGCTTGGGAGAACAAAAAAAAAATGACCCCACAGAAAACAAATTCATAATTTCAAAACAAGACTATATGAATGACAGACTGGCTCAATATAGTCTTGACTCATGCCATCTACTGGTACAACATGCAACTATGTCTACATGTCTATCATTTCTATTTTTCATGGTTATCCCTGTGTAGATAGCAATATACAGTACAGGCTAAGCTTACATTTTATAGTTTATGAGGCATACTCACTAACCTCTATACTCTGGCATGTACTCTTGAGGAATTCAATTTTTGTACATTAAAACTTTGTGCTAAATTTTTAAATTGTATTTTAATTTTTTAATTTTTGAAAATAATACTTCATTAAATAATGTTTCAAAGTGATGCAATTATTTCACCTGAAAGAATATTTTTACAAACTCAAAATGTAGCTGTTTCCATTTTGAAGTGCAACAGAAAAAGAAATTGAATTGCAGAAGCAACTCAAAACATTTTCAAGGTTAAATAATTATTAAAACATGAATGTTTACTTGCATCTTGCAGACACAAGTCAAATATATTCATTGAAGAGATAGCTGATTGGAAATGTTTTCTTTCAATTTCATTTAATTTCAAACTGAGAGGTGTAAATATTCTCATACTTACAGGCTGTTATCAGAATTTAAGTCTGTTTTTAGTTTTTATTGTTGTTTTTAAAATATTTCTTTCTTATACTGCTATTTAAACAAAAATTGTCATGAGATATCATTTGTTTCTGTCCTTTCTTTTATTTCTTTTACTTCTAAAATTGAATTGTTCTTTCAAAACAAACCTTTACTCCACACCACACCATGCCACGAGTTCATTTGTTTCTCTGATTCTGATAGAATGAGAAATGTAATGCAGCTGACACTATTCTAGCCGTTCAACTCCACCAACAATTCCTGTCCTGGCTTTTCCCTCTCATCCCCACTGAACCATTTCTAGAGACCTGACATCATATTACACACATGTCACAGTCCATATTTTATGCATGTCTAGAGAAGTTGCTATTGCAATCAAAGATTGAACAAATTCTACTTTTCTGCCGTTTCACTTGGTTTATCATCAAGAACTCCTTCCAACCATGTTTCACTATTTTGCTTGAATCAAGAATCCAATTTACTTACTACCACTCTCTCTCCCCCCATGAAGATAATGGGTATCTGTATTAAAGTGAATGAGCATATCTATTTATGTACATATATATATAGAGACAAATATGTGCATAACTTTTGGCCATTTTGTGTGTATATCTTTGCTTACCAAGACATTGGATTCAGCACAACAATAATGTTAATATATTTGTGGTTCTATAAATACAAGTATATGTATGTTGATGTATGTGATATTCATGAGTGTATGCTGAATAAATCCTCCATAAATGTATACTGGAGTTGTGTGTGTGTTTGTTTGTCTTTGGGAGTATATGTGTATGTGAGTGGAGAGCTTATTATATATTCATCTAGGTAGGTATTCTCCTTCTATGTGCCATGCCTCCTCAAGATGTTGGCGATCATGGCTCTCTACAATTTTCTGTCCTTTGTAGCTTAGTAACTTTTGTCTTTTTGCTATCTCTTCTAATCCCTATTCTGCCAAGCTTGTTAGATAGGTTATGCACAGTTTTCCTCTGTCCCTCTTGCCTTCAATCTGTCTTGTGAGTGTCAAATTTCCAAGCACTCTTTCCTCATTATGCATCCTAGAAATTTCAACTCTTTCTGATGTTATTTCGGTATAAGTAGATGCAAATGGATGAACTATAAATAAACCAAATACAAAAATTTAACAATCTAAGAAGAGTTATAACTGATGATGGAAAATGTGATGAAAATCCAAAGATGCATTGGAATAGTGAATGAAACTTTCCAGAAACTAAGTAAAATATGAAGAAACAGGAAAATTTTGTTGAAAAAAAGTAAGAGTGCTCAATATTACTCCTCTTATATGACAATGAATGCTGGACAATTTCCTCACAGATGAAGATGAGTCTTGAGGCAGTGGAGATATGGTTATACAGAGAATGCCATGAACTGAATGTATAAGTAACAAAGAAGTTTTAAGGAAAATGTGAATAAAGAACACTTTTGCTTAAGATGAGTTGAAAATTGTGGTATGTAATGAGGAAAGAAAGCTTTGGAGAATCTGACTCACACAGGATATATTGAAGTCAAAAGGCTCAGAGGGAATCAACGAATAACAAAAGGGTCAGAGGGAATGAACTCATGTAAATGGATAGCAGAACATGAGCAAGGAGGAATAGTAAGGAGTGAAATATTGCTTAGTGTTACAATCGAATGGAATTCATGATTGCCTCCATGCTAAAGTGACATGCTATATAAAAGTAAAAACAGTATTTGTGATAAAAAGTGTTTCTGTAAATGTCTCTGTGCACATATGAGTGGCAACAATAAGAAAAAGGAATGGAGAGATAAAAATTGTAAAAAAAATTTGTAGCCTGCTTTATGGCTGAAAATTTTACTTATTTCATACCAATAACTTAGGTTGGTGTTTGAGACGAGGTTAAAGGTCACTTGGAAGTTTAGTGTAACACAATCTTTCTCTGTCCACTTGAGTTTGTGTTGCACTTTGTTAAGCATAATCTGAAGTATCTCCTGTCATTGCCAAACTTTACAACAAATACGTCACTGCTTCTGGCTTCCCATCTTGTTGGAAGTTCTCTTTTGTAGTTCTTATTTTTAAGAACTCTAAGGAACCCTCTGACACCTCAAATTATTGCCATATTAGTCTCTTACCTCTTTTTGGCAAAGACCTTCAGGTTCTAATCAACACCAAATTGGTTAACTATCTTACTTCGCATGGCCTCCTTTTGGACAAACAATATGACTTCTATTTCACCAGAAAGTTGGTTCACTGTATCATGCTGGAAAATGTTTCTCATCAGAGTCCATCTTGCATATTTATGAATCTACCATTTGTCTGTGCATTGAATACTGTTGCCATATCTGTTCTGGTGCTCCTGCTATTCATCTTGAAATTCTTGACACTATTCAATGCAATGAAGGTTCTGTAATGTGAGTGATCTTGACCTGATATCTCGACTTTTGTGATGTGACTTCACTGTGTCATTTCTACAAATATTTTCATGGAAACTGTTCTGATGAGCTTTTTTTCCCCTAGTGCCTTGACTATGTGAATTTCAGAGGAGACTTTAGTGAGAATAAAGTACAATAAAAGAACAGGATTCAAAAAGGCAGAAGATTCTGATTGATTTTGCATTTAATTTTTTGAAGATTGTAGGTGGCACAGAAGAAAGAAACTGGAAGAGAGTTCCACAAGTGAGAAGTGTGAGAAAAGAAATTATTAGAATAGAACTAGCTATTTCAACAGTAAAATAATGAGAACCTAGTTGCCAATCTAGTAGTACACTTAAATTCATGCAGTACAATGGTTATATTAGCTGTTTCCTTACAAGGAAACATTTATCATTCATTGACCAAACAGCATGATGTGACTTCCCTGTCTCTTTTTTACAAATATTTTCATGGAAACTCTTTCTGATGAGCTTTTTTCCTTAGTGCCTCAACTACATGAAATTAAGTGTGCTACTTGATAAGCAACAAGGTCTCACTGTTTTACTGTTGAACTAGCTAGATGCAACCATTGCTTCTATTCTATTATTTTTTTTTCTTGCACTTCCCGCCTGTGGAACTCCTTTCCAATTTCTTGCTTCCCTACCATGTAAAATCTTCAAAAATTTAAATGCAGCATCAATTTCCATCTTTATGTTTTCCTGAACTCTATTCCTTTATTGTCCTTTCCTCACATCTCTTCATTAAAATCTTATTTTATTCTCTTTCACTCTCTGTAACCTCACTGCATCATTATGACATTATCACCTTGCTTAGGGTGAAATCATTAAAATATATACCAAAACAGATAGCTACACACCCGCATTGGATTGGGAATTGGTCACTAAAATCAGTTCATGCCCAGGCAGGTGGGGGACAGGTGCAAATCTATATTTACACAAAAAATTATTCATCCTAAAAAATATTAATAACCCAAAACTACTAAATAAACAGAATGAACTTATATCTAGTTGTATACACAAGAAAATTGTTTCTCTGAAAATATTGTAATCCTGGATAATCCACTTTCCGGCTAAATTTAATTTCAAATTTTAATTTTCTGTCCACTTTTACTTTGGATCACACAACGATTATCTCCCTCTAACCAGTCAAACATATTTTACAATCAGTGTCTAAATTTAAAATTTTAAGCATACTTCAATTTCCCTTTTTTTTTTTCTCTTTTTTCCTATTATTGATACATACCTACACCTCACTTCCTGCACTTAAACCCTGGTATTGCTGTAGTACTATTTTTGTGCTATTTTAATTTTGAACTATATCAGCATTCATCCCATGAGTATCTGGATACTTTTTTTCAAAATAAACAATAAGCTATATCTTGTGCCTGATGACTTGGGTAACCAACAAAACTCGAGTTGCACATCAAATGTAGGTATATGTGTATTTATTTATATATATATATATATATAAAGAATATAAAGAAGCCTGGAATTAGAATAGTAACAGAAATTGTTATTTTTTTTTCAATTTTATTCAATGAAAAAGGTAAAAAAGGGGTAGATTATTAATCATTGATAATTTTAATATCAAATATCTTTTCTGTATTCATGTTTTTTATCTATTTGTATCTATGCAGATATGAAATTGTGTAGACATTTATTTAATATGAAAAACATGTGTATATATTTTTAATGCATATCTGTAATTTTTCTTAATCATTTCCCCGCAAGCAAGGTGATAATACCACTAAGATGCAAGGAGTTATTAGGAATGGAAGAGAATGAGAAAACTACAGTGAGGAGAAAGGACAATAATAGTACAGGGTTGAGGAAGACAGAAGATTGGGAATGATATTGCATTTAATTTTTTGAAGATTGTAGTTGGCAGGGAAGCAATAAATTGGAAGGGATTTTCACAGATGAAAAGTGCAAGAAAAGAAACTATTAGAATAAAATTCATGGTTAGATCTTAGCTAGTTCAACAGTAAAATGATGAGACCTAATAGCCAATCTAGTAATATGTTTAAATTTATGTGGTACAATTAGCTGTTGTCCTTTCAAGCGAACATTTATTATTTATTGACCAAACATCATTACTGTTGGTTGAAATCTATAAAATCTTTCTCTTAAAATATTTTTACCAGAATCTAAGGTTCTCAAGTTAACTGTTATCACATTTTCATAGAGGTTTCTTTTCTTTAAGGTAATGTGGGAAGTAAAAATTATTATTTTCCCTTGTAGTTACATGTGCTATCTCTTTTAATTGCTGCTGCTGCTGCTGCTGGATGCCTTCAAGTGATGTGTTTTTTTGTTATTTGATAATGTTCTTTATTTGTGATTCTATAGTAGCAGTCTATAAGATCTGATGAAGGATAGTCATCTTTTAGACTTAAAGGATTCATTTACTTGAAGCCATATTTAAGCATAGGTCTGAGAAAGTGGTTGTATATAGATCGTAGTTTAGACATTTCTAAATGAGATGAATGTCATGCATGACATGCCGATGGGAGTCTAGATCTGACAAGGATATTTAAGCACATGACTTGATTGCCTCTCTCTTACTTTACATATTAACAAAACGGAAAGCTGTTTCTGTTAAATCACTTCTGTTCACCTATTCATATTTTATACTTTGGAATATAACCAATCATATTAATATTGCCCCTTCTTCTTGTCTTCATATTTTATTTTTATAACATAAAAACTATTCTCATTATATCACTCATAATATTGTTCACTTGCTTACTTCTTAAGGTAATCAATAAAGGAATCATACAGTTAATACTTTTTGTTTTGATTTTTTTAGAGGCATCTTAAAGCATTTTATTATATTTCTAAGATGGAGGTGAAGTTTTTAACACTTGAGTTCTTTGAATTTTGAGATTTTACTTATTTATGATAATTTTCCTTGCTAATATGGTTAGGATGTTTTTATATAAAGAGCCATGCCCTTTTACCAAATTAAAATTGGTTTTACTTGTAAGTTAATTGCAAGATGAAAAGAAATATGCAGGTATTAGTTCAGTTTCTACTCATTTTTTTTCTCTAACCTTTTCAAATCTTTCTAATCTTCTTTTATCTATGCAATTTGCTGTGAAGAATTTGTAGTTCTTCACAGTCAGTATAAGATCTATATATAAAATTCTGTGATTTCTGTTAATCTGTCCATCACACCTCTAACATAGATTGAATCCAAATTTTGGGGAAAAGTGCAAACAAGTGGGTACAAACTACAGTTTGTGTTACGAGTGTACATAACTTAGTACAATAAATTTTCATTAATTTTTTTAAAGTTTTATTACTTAACATAGAAAATACTTCATTATTTTAAAAACAATTTAATGATTAAAATAGCAAATACTTATTTAATAAAAATGCAATATTTTTTTGCATATACTTTCTTGAAGTTTTTATATATACAAGAATCCAGTTTCCAGTCTGCATTTACAAGAACTATAAACAAATCGCAAGGCCAAATTTGGCTCCAGAAAGAAATATTTATGCATGGTCAGTTGTATGTTGCAAGCTCAAGAGTAAGAAGTTCTAAGAATTTATTCTTCACAGTTAAAAATGAAAAAAAGAAATTAAAAAAAATTGTTTACCATGAAGTTCTATAAAATTACATTAAAGAAATAATTAAACAATGAAGTAGGGTTTTTGTCAAAGTATTTTTCCAAACAAATCAGCTTATTCAAGTTTTACTGATTGGTTTGCAGAATTGAACAAAATGAAGAGTTTGTAAATCTCAACAAAAAATGTTAGTGATAACAATAATGAATAATGTGAGAATTTCAACACACATCAGCAGCTTGCAAAGAAATTCTAGTACTTAAAAATTTTCAATGTATCATAGTTGGCATATTATTTTGATAATCAACTCATAATCTAGAAACTTAGTTAATGGCAATACAATTTTACCTCCAGAGAAATACTTATGGGAAAAAATTAGAATTTTGAATGATGGATATTAAATGTAAAGCACGTATTTCAACTTTATTAATTCCTTTTTTTTAGACATGCATTCAGATAGGATCTTGTACATGTAAAATCTGTGACATATAGAAAATATTAAAAAATTAAATGTAAATTATATGAGGCATTTTCCAAGATAATTATTACTTTCTGCATGTAGACTGATATAGGTAATGATAGAGAATTTTTGAAACTTATATTACTTTGAGTTATATTTGCATTAAAAAAAGTACCTATGTGTGTATGTGAGAGGTGTTGAAAAGCTTTCAACCTGACCCACTTCCCAAAACCTGACGAAATATCAGATTTTCTTTATTGGTGGCAAGGGCATCTTGGTCAGATCAACAACTTTTCAATATACCTTCAAAATGGCTATACTTAATTTATGTTCAATTTTTCTCTCTGTATCATTTTTTAATGAAGCCAGTCAAAGAAATTTTGAATCCTCATCCATCTATCCTCTATTCATGCCTGAATCAGCTAATGTCCTATAGCTCAACTAAATATTTTCAATCTGTTTAAAAGATTAAAGAAATAAAAAAAAATGATCATATTCCATCAACTAATAATAAACTCCAGTAGCCATCATTTTCATCTATTTAGTGAGGACTGATGCTAGAAAAGCAATTCTTGGTTTATGTGATTATCTTTTACTAGAGCATCACAAGGCAAGTCTTGCAATGTCATTGGACAAATAAAACAACCCATGAAAGAAGCCAGAGAGGTTGGCCAGCATCCAGTGACAGTGACAAATAATGAGCAAGTGTTTGTTCAGTGACACACACAATACACAAAGGTGCCAGACTTTGGACAGTGCCAATGAAAAATGTGAAAAAGAAGAATAACAATAACAAACCACTGGTTCCAAATTTACTTCACTATTGTTGTGTGTATCTATCTCTGTTAACTTTTAATTTTCTTTCTTCCATTTCTTTCTCCTGTCTTTACAAAGTACCAATCAGATTTGCCAAATAAAGATACTCATATTAGATTTTATGATTTTGGCTTAGCTTGAAAAAACACAATAATTCATCAATACAAAATGGTTATTACAGATTTTACATATGCAAGGCTGATACTATGGAAATAGGACATCTTGATAATTATAATTTCCATTGTATACTATGAATAAAAGTTATATTTTGCAAAGGTGTAAATATCAAAAGAACAAGTAGTACTTTTTGTGCAGAATATTTTAAAATTTCCTTTTCTTAGATATTATTTTCTTTTTTCATTTTATTTTAGTGTTAAACTGTTTTATTTTGGTGTTAAACTTCAATTCCACAGAGCTGTTCTTAACATTTTTTATGTGGTGGGGCATGAAGCTATTGGGTTAATCCAAAATTTAATTATAATTTTATCCTTAAAGACCATTATAAATATTTAGTTTTAACTAACTCCAGTGAAAATAATCCCTTTTGATTGCATTGTGACAGCTGTCATATATTTGTGTATTGTTTTTTAAATTGTCAAAATTGATGGATTTTTGTTTATTGATTCTAACATTGAAGATAAATTAATAAAATTAGGGTCTGCTCTGTGGTGCTGGAACATTACTAGCTTTGTTTGAAGGTATTGAATGATACAAGCGAGTCTTTATCCCATTGAACTGTGATTGCTTGATCAGCTGAGAGATCAAATGCCAGGCACTAGTCATATAAATTTTTGTAGGTGCACCTATAAATTGTGATATCAGCTGCATACATATTTATTATGATCTAAGAATTAGAAATTTGCCATAGGACAATGCATGTTTTGTTTTTTCAATTATCAAAACTGGAATATTTTGTTTATTGATTCTAACAGATAAAAGAAAATGAGTTATATTTTCAGGACATTATACTTTGTTATTTTAAGCTAAGTAAAATACACTTCAAACTCAGAGATCTATGCCACTTCACTAGGAAAGATTCCTGAAGGTATCAGAATACATTTCAAGTGACAGAAACCAACTGGTGTCATGGTTTAGGCTGCTGTTGCTTCAGATGGTTTGATATCATCTTCAGTGTTCATTGAAGAAGGAGTGAAAGGGAATAGCAAAGTTTACCAGAGATGTGTTGCCCTGGTTGTCAGCCACATTTGGAAGTCACTATGTCTTTACTCAAGACAGTTCTTGCACACACAGTCAATTTGTCACAGAACTGTCACAAGAGACATTTCTGTGGATTTTTGACAAGTCAATTTGACCTCCATCAAGACCTGACATTAATCCTATGGACTTTGTGATATGGTTATTTTAGAGAGCAATGTATCACATAACTCGGACTCAAGTGTGTCAGACTTGAAAGAAATTATGATATTGTGGTAAAATCTAAGCAAAGAGATGGTAAAGAAGTCATTTACTTCAGTTGAGAAGAGAAAGAGATTAAGGGCTATGGTGAAAGCAAAGGCTGGTCATTTTGAATTGTGCATATATGAGAAATGTCATCAATATATATTACAACCAACCTGCAAACTTTCATTAACGAAAGCCTAACACTTTTTTTTATTTTATGATAAAATGAATGATGGGTAAATATATATGCCACAACTGGTACACTGAATCTATCAAATAGGCTCGGTGAAGATGATAGCAATTAAGACATTACTTGAAAAACTCAACACTGGGTGAAATATGAGGTAAGTCATTTGCACCAGTTTGGTCATATTGAGGAGTATGGAACCACCTCTTAATTACTATTGTTCCCAGGTCCACCCTGAACTGGGGTGGTAGAATCTGTTAGGGTCCTAGCCATGGGTAAATAGTTAACCCCCAAACTGGGGTGAAAACACTATGAGAGTGTAGAAATACATTTTTATAGTGAAGGTGCCAGCAATACATTTTCATAGTAAAAAAAATCCCAGGAAATACATTTTTGTAAGGAAAAAAGATAATACCAGCAATATACTTTTGTAAAGAAAAATAACCAGCAATACATTTTTTAAAAAGAAATTACTAATGCTCCCAAGAAAATTACATTTTGGCATTAAATGACCTATAGGGATGTTGTTGAACAAACAAAACAATGAATAAGATTTGTTCAAAAAATAGCTTCACTGAAAACGCTAAATCAAAACCTCTTTTTTATTGAATGGTTCATTTCACAAAAAAATCAAAACATGGAAAAATTAAAGGGAGATAACTTTTATATCTGAATGGTACTTTTCTTCAAAATTATACCCGTTAATTTGATTGTTGCTTATTTATGATAATTTTTGACAAGTCAGTTCGTTTAAGAGAATTATTTAATGTTGAACTCAGTTATGGTCAGCAAACTGATTCTCTTTTTTTGTCAGGCAATGTAAATAAAATATAGATAAAAAATGATTAAGATAGAAATATTAAAATAAATAAAAAGAGTAATATGACTTAATACAGATTTTTTTTTAAATATTTATTTTAATTTATGCATATATTTTGGATAGGACATGGGTTTGTTATTTGTCATTTTTTACTTGTTTTTAAATATTCCTGGAATAAAACCCAAATATTAAACAAAATTATTAAGTGAATGAAGATTCTGGTGATAAAATTAGGTAGAGATAGATAAATAAATAAACGTCTATCAAATTAATAGTTGTCATTTATCATAAATAAACGTCTATCAAATTAATAGTTGTCATTTTTAAATGATAATTTTAAAAAGTACTATAGTTATCTCCCTTTAATTTTCTAACTTTTGATTTTTCAGTAAATTTAAGCATTCAGTGAAATGAAAACTTGATTTAATACTGTCAGTCAAGACAATTTCCAGAAAATGACATTTCCCCAAGTACTTCAGTTTGTGTGTGTGGAGGGGGGGTTAATGGTGAGGATAGTCTGGTTGACCATTACTACTGAGTTCAAACCTCATATCATATATGGCAAAGATAATGTCCACCAATAATAAATACTGGTAGGTCTTCTAGTTCCCTTAAGATAATCTGTGTATAGGTGAGAAAATGCATTTTTGTTTTACTCTTCTTTCTATTTTTGCATATTCATTGAACTTATTCTCGGTTTGAATGTGGGATATTTGTTCTGAGTCAAGGTCATGGATTACTTTAATATTTTTCTCATAGAAATCAAGCTTTTCTAGTATATAAAGTAGCTCTACATGTCATACACTATTAAATGACTTTATGTACTCCATGAAACATAGATATAGGTCTATGTCCATTACTCACTCTAATAGTATTCTTATCATTAAAATAGCATTTCATGTTTCTGTTTCTTGAATACAGTTCTTGTCTTATATTCTGTTAAAGATAATTTTAATTATATAACTCATCAAGCTGATTGTTCAATGAAAGTTTGCATTCATCAGTACCTGACTTCTATGGCACTACTATGAAAATAGATCTACTGAGATCTAATATTTCACCACCGTTATATATTTCATTTGTCTTTTTGGCAACTCCATTGATCTGGGAATCATTTAAGGCTGACAGTTTCAATCCCATCTAGACCTGTTACCTTGTTTCTGCTCATCTTGGCCAATCTTGCCTAAGATTTTAATTCTATAAGTCCTTCCATGTTTCACTCTTTTGCTACCATGAAAGAACCCTATGTATTTATTCCATCTTTGTAGTATTTTTTTTTATTATGAGTGTTCCATGTTTAGGCTTTATGTATCCTGTTGAAGATCATGTTTTCTGTTTTGCTACTTCTCTTGTCATATCCTGTCAACACTCCACTTTTTTTTAAAAACAACTGGAAGAAAAAGCTTTACTGACAATTGTTGTAAAACTGATTCAGGATATAAAAAGGCCTCAAAGCATTGAAAAAAGAAAAGCATCTTTCTGTGGCCAAGATGACTAGGATCAAGATGTAGTAGCTATCAGTAGAAGGCCTCCAGCTCAAGTCATCAGCAGTGACTACAAAACTGTCCTTTTCATGACAACACTCTTCAGCAACTACAAAATTGTCATTTTCAGGACAACACTCTTCAGCAACCACAAACAACACTTTTCAATGACTACCAAAACTGTCCTTTTCAGGACAATGCTCTTTTCACCTTCTACTTGAATATGCAAAGATATTTTTTGCATAGTGCACTGTAACCTTATTTTTGTTGATGTATTTTCTTTAACAAAAACTTGGCAATATATTTTTACTTAAGTCTTTATTTTGCTTGTTGTTGTCTCCCGTCATTCAATATCTGTTTGTGGCCCAATATATCCCACCTGCAACACTTATTTTCATATGACTGGGAGATGATCATGCTGTCACAGTCTGCACTTGGATATATTTTAGAGGGTTGTACTGCATTTCTAAATCTTTTACTGCTTAGGTAGTCTATTTGATTCTTTATGTCTTGGATTGTCTCCAGACCAGGTCTTGGTTATTACTTGGTTGCTTACTGAGTATTTCATTGTCTCATTCTTTTTCTACTTTTGCATTTAGGTCCTTTAGTATGATAATAATAATATCCTGCAATTTGCACTGACTTTTGGTTACTGTATGTTTCTTTTACTACTACTTCTATTTCACTTTTCTCCAATTAATGGAAACTTTTTTCTTTTTAGTTTGTCTACAAAACCAGAATAGGTACAATTAATGAATTTAGTGAAATAAAGACATTTCATTAAAAATCATAGGATTTTTTTACCTTAAATTTAACATTATCACAATCAAAGGTTTCTCCTCTCATGAGATCAAAAAGGTATATTTCAAAGAAGTATATTTATGTAAAGCCAAACTCTAAGTGATGATTCTCAATGTCATAGATCTTTCTGATAGAACAAAATCATACAGTCATAACACAAAATTTACTTCCATCTAGGAATCAAACTAGCTATAAATTTAAAAAATTCAAATATAAAACCATTCTTTCTCCAATATGTGCATTAAAATCTCTGGCTGAAGAAGAGGCTTGAAAAATGTTAATATAGAAGAAAAAATAAAATTACTTGTTGCAGTGTCATCAATAAAAAGTTACTATTGATTTCCTGGCTATAGAAAGGATAATTATACATTTTGGTATTGGCGGAGTTGTTTTCCAAGTTGATATAAATATAATTGGTTTGAGGTTCTTCCAGAAACTGAGCATTTATACTTTTGAGGAAGCTTTTTACAATTCATGCCTATCATGTAATTGCATGATCTGTGCATTGTCTACTTTGGCTTGGGATTGCAATTTTCTGAGTTAGAGATGCAATTTGGCAAGAAGAGATAAGCAAAGGCCAAAGTCTGTGAGCATTAAACAGATTAATTGAATTGAGTCAAATTAATGTGTTGAGAGAGAAAGCAAGACAAAAGAGAGAGAATGAAAACAGCTAATATTGACTTTGAACCTCAGAAAGGCTAAGGGAACTTTATTGGTAACAAGTATAAAGATATATTCTAAATGATAGTATCTCTCTCTTATAAAGAGACATGCTTAAAAAAAAAAAAAACTAAATTAATCTCAAAATGTATAAAAGATGTATAAAAGTATGCTGTATCGAGAATTTCATCATTTCTATAGAAATTAAGTGAAACCTTTCTCCAAGTGAAGAGACATCTGATTGTTGCTGTTGAATTAATGTATATGTTCATGCAATATCTTTTTTTTTTTACTTTGATACAAACAAAATAAAATAAAAAAAATTAAATTATCCTATGCCTTTACATTCAAACTCCTGCACCTATCTTGGTTGTTATGCTTACAACATTTTGGCCATTGTACCTTCTGATTCTGTCTTCAGATATTTGTTATGCTGGGTAACCTTCTGAAAATTTTAAACTGAAACACTTTATTCAATCCACATAGATAATTTTTATTCTGCTTTCCATGCTCAGGAAATACGTTTTATCAGTTAATTCTCTCTTGTCTGTTCACTTTTGTACTGTTTGTCTGTTTCTTTTACTGAATCAGTGCATATGACATTTCTACACTATACAAACCAGGGATTGAACTCACAACTAGAATTTGCTAGCATTGTTGGTGTTGATAGCTACAACAAGGCATAAAATAATCCAACCCTGAAAACTGAGAGGAAGTTGTCTGAAGAAGTGCATAGATTAATTAATGGGAATGAATACAGACATCTGACACAGTATTACAATATAAAATTTACAAAGATGGCATTTCACTGAGGCCCATTGTCAGGATCAGTCTATCAGCTGTTGAGCAGATTCTTCATAGGTATACACAATCCAATGAAAGCTAAGTTGTCTCTGTCCTGTGGGAAGAACTCTACCCACTTTCTGGAGACCATCAGAGATACTTCCATTCTCAATAACCAGATGGTAAGCTTGGAAATGTTAAGCTTCTTTACCAAAGTCCCCACCAATGAAATTCTATAGGTGATTTGAAACAAATTAGAATTGGAGACCTCTCTAAGAGAGCATATAGAAGTTCCAATAGATGAACTGATGAAGATTTTAACATTCTCAGTGCAAACAGCATACTAATATATGTTGACAAGAAGAAAGCTATTAATTCCAGTAATGGCAAAACTACACATGGAATAATATTCTGTGGTAATTGCTATAGAAATGTCACCACTAAAGCCATCAGACCACATTTGCCTTCTTATATGTAATAATTCACACAGTTTAATTAATAGATTTAAGAAATCTTAAATAAATATTCACTGTACAATACTAGAACTTCAATTCTATATAGATACTGTGGGTATCCATAGCAACAGGACCTGATTAGCATTAAAAACATGAGCAGTGACAGAAGAGTTAAGGACAATAATAAAAATCTGTCATGGTCTATCTACCATACACAAGGAGTACATCTGGTAAAACTCAGAGGATCTGCAATTCCTACATCAGGATGGTATTCAAAAGCAGTCCAACCATTCAGTGATATAATCCCAAACCAAAGCCCTACCTCAGAAAAGAATATAACTAAGAATTGTGTGCATTCCATCTAATTGTAGCAGGGAATACAATGGAGAGATCAGATGCCCACTAAAAGTAAGGGTAGAGGAACTTTGAAAGTCTGTAGTCTGGGGAGAGACATTGAAACCATGTATGGCTGATTATGTAAGGAGTGAAAAGAGTGGACATCAATGCCTATTGAATGAAGGTGAGATAAAACAACAATTGTAGAAGGTAAGTTGACTAAAAAATCAGTACTGACAGCCTCAACAGTAGACCTAGTATAAAAATGAATACCATGTGAGAGCCTCTGGAAAGACACACCAAAAATTCCATCATCTGAGGCAGAACACTCCAAAAATTCCACCACCCTAGCAGACCACTCATCCAATTCCAGCATCTGAGTACAGATATTATGTTTGAGATTCCAAAATTACACCACTGGATTATCCAAGAAACACATAGTCTAGAGTGGATTAAAGCAATGGTTAGAGAATATCTGATTCCTTGCCAATTGCAAGGTCATTCTTATTCTCTCGTTCCCTGGAAGAAATGCACAAGTGACACAAAGACAAATAGATTAGAGAGAATTAACTGATACAAGATATACCTTAAGCTTGGAAAATGGAACAAGGACAATCTATCCTCATTGAATAAAGGGTTTTGTTCACAATTCTGAGAAGATTATGTTGTGATAACAGACACCTGAAGAAGGCTATATGGTCATAATCATAACAGCCAAAATGTGTGTATAATAACAAAGCTGGGGATACTAGTCTGATAATGATAGTTCCTTGGCATAGAAGAAAATTCAGTATTTTGGAATTTTTAATATACATTATGAAATATAAATGAGATAGAAGGAATGAAGAAGAAATAAAAGAAAAATTGGTAAAAATGAGACAGGAAAGTAGATTTGAATTGTATAAGCATTTTAATTATTTAAAATAAGAATCCATTTTCAGGTGTTTAAAAATAAGTATAAGCATTTCAGGTGTTTAAAATATCCATAACAAACAATATAAAAAAATAAGTGTTTTCTGATGTTTAAAATAAGTAAACCATTTTCAGCAGTTTAAAAAAAACTTTTAGTAAAAATAAGTATAAGCATTTTCAGGTGGTTAAAATAAGTATAATTTTCATGTATTTTTCAAAAATAAGCATAAGTTTTGGTTTTTAAAATAAGTTAAGCATTTTTCAGTGGTTTAAAATAAGTTAAGTATCTTTAAAATAAGTTAAGCTTTTCATATAAAAAAGTATATTTTTTTAAAAAATGTTTAAATACTTTTCCAGGTGTTTAAAATAAGTATAAAAATGTTTTAAAATAAGTTTAAGCATTTTTAAAAATAAGTATAAGCATTTTCAGGTGTTTAAAATAAGTATAAGCTTTTTCAAAATAAGTATAAGCATTTTCAGGTGTTTTTTTTAAAATAAGTATAAGCATTTTCAGGTGTTTAAAATAAGTATAAGCATTTTCAGGTTTTTAAAATAAGTATATAAGCATTTTCAGGTGTTTTAAAA